>CM031236.1:203050699-203650699 GCA_018340775.1 Taxus wallichiana var. yunnanensis
CAATGTAGAAAACACTCCCTCATTCTTAAAAATTCATATCATCTAGCCATATATGTGATTTTTCTTCCCAAAGATATTTTGTGCATTAACACCTCTATTCGATTTAAGTGGAACAATCCTTTAGCTATTTCCATAAATAATTTTTCTTTCCTTGGTTTGGGGTATATTTCCTTTTATACGCATCATATTTGGGACTTGCTTAGGAATTTGCACATGTTCCAATCATTTCTCTTTCCTTTGATATATAGTGATAACTTGGAGACTACTAGTATCCTTGGGAACCACATTAATAATTTAAACATTGTGTAGTTCTTTTATTTTCTCTATTTCTCTAATACATGTCAATATTTTTTATTATGTTGAGTGTGCACCCTACACTATGCATGAACCACTTCTGCTTTGGATTTGAAGGAAAACTCTACGTAATTTGATTTGGTTCTCCATAAAGATAGCAATTCATCCCCTATTTATACAATTGGGTTTCCATCCTCCTTATTTGATAACCTCTCCAGTATCTTCCTTATTGCACACCATAGTGTATTTATGAGGCATTCCATTCTTGATTTTGTCTTTGATACCATCTATAGGGAACTTGAAGTAGAGGTGTATTCTAACCATATGATTATTGTGGAGAAGGGGTTCCTAGCCCATGATGTTCTATGGAGACACAGAGCCCAAATTAGGCTAGGTTTTGGATATTTTGGTATCCACTACATATGTGACTATAATGAGGAAGGATCCCACTACACTCTTGGTTAAGGAGAGGTGGCCATTTCTATTTATGGTACAACTAGGTTTGTTTTAGTAAATAAATAATTTTTTAATGTGAATACAATTATGGTAACTTCATATTTCAATTCCATAAAATCTCTATAATCATTGGATTCATGTTTAGTTTCCCTAAAAATATACATAATACATATTGAGGCTTCAGATGTAATGTTGTAACAAGTGATAATTGTTTAGTATATGTCCCCACCTCATGCATACTTTACAATATTATCTTCATCTCTTTATATTTTTTATTGTAGATGAGTCATATTCAATTACACAATTAGTTGATTAGTACTCACACTAGTACATACATTGGAATTATTGGATTAAGGATTCTTTTGTTTTGAATCATCAGTTCTAGAAAGATAAATTTTTATTTTGGACTCGGATAACTACTATTACTTCATTCCCCATTAATTTAATTTTTCCCTGAATGTAAGTATGCACACAATAGATGGATGTACAATGATAACTCTATTTATCTTGAAAATTCTTCTAAAACTATTTCTTTGATTCTTGTATGTAACATGGTTGGTACTGTAGATGAATGACTTAACCTTCTTCAAAATTTTTGTAGAATTTTAATATTCTCATATTGTTTTATACTATCCCAATTAATTAATTCTCTATCTCCCTCAATGGACATATATCCTAAAAGAGGAGTACTATCATCTTCCATTGGCCTTTGTAGATGTGGTCTAATTTATTCATTACATACTACATCTTGATTTAACAAAAATAGAATTTTATATAAACCCTAATATTTCATAGTCACATATGAATAAATAAATCCTACAATACATATTAGACACTATAATTGCAAATAGTAAAATATTTACACAAGAAATAATATTCTTCTCTATATTGATGTTCAGATACATGTGGCTATTATATAGCCATATACATAGCCAAAACAACCTCCAACAAAATAGGGAGGTGTTATAACAATTAACACTATTTAGTTGTGATTGTTACTCCCGTAACAATACACAACTCAACACCAATAATATATTATTGTTTATATAACAATAATATATTAATAACATATTAAACTATATAATAATAATTACCAACGTAATTATTATCTTACACAATGTAAATACTAATTCCTAACATTCCCCCCCTTAGTGTTTACATGGTAGAAAAACATCCACACACTCAACTGCAGTATGCTCACCCCTGTGGCATGTCCAACTCGTGACTCATGACCTTGATCCAAAACAAAGGCTCTCTCCTTCCATGGTTTTAAACAAAGCTTACCACAAACCTTGACGTGAACAAGGTCCCATCAACTCGTCCACCTAGTGTGGTTTTGGATCCTCCCACAAAGCCTTTCAAGATCCATGAATGACTTACTCTAGTGCTCTTTGTTCACCACTATGCTTATACATCAGGGAATTATGTAGGAAACATAACTTGCATATCACAAAACTGCACAATAGAAGATATATTGAAAAAATTTCACATTACTTCCTATAAGAATCATAATGTTCTTAATCGTAGTCTCTGTCATTGATCGCTACCACCCGATCTCGAACAACATAGAAAATTGCCACTGCCACTGGAAGCTTTCCTTAACTAAGTCATTTTGGGTGTAGAATGGGAATGGAACATTGGTATGTATTCCCCCCCATAATGTGAAATTCCACTCATATAAATACTGAGAAGCAAAATGCATCGAAGAACATACTCCTGAATGGATCTTGCTAGTTAGGTCTTGCTGCACATGGTCACTAATGCTAGTGAACGTATTCTTCTAGCTAACCATCTTCCAAAGAAGTACAATAGTCAGAGGACCAAGTCAGTCAGAGGATCACTGATAGTCATCTGCACTCCAACACAACTCTCTTTCCAACATCCATCAAATACCACACAAAACAGGAACACCGTAAACTGAAAATGGAAACCACATTGAAAATCATATACTCACACCATACATATGCCACCACGCCTTCTACGTGGCCTCGTCATTGGTGTGACTGATGAGAGGTCACTGATCAACCTCCTTCCTTTGATGCCTCCTTCCTCCATTTGATGTTTCTAACTCAACAAGATGTGAACATGAAGCAAATTTATTTCCACATTGAGTTTATTCTTTTCTTCCCTCCCGCAATGCGAAACACTTTATTTTCTGGACATCGGGTAACACCGAAAATGCGTCCGTAAGTCAATTTTTTTTTAAAGAATTTTACAATTTTTGACTCGACTCATGATGACAACCTAGAATCACCTATTTGATAACAAGACATAAACAAAAAATAACACTTTTGATTTCAATTTTGATGACTACAAGACTTTTGACAATGACAATTTAATGACACAAATGGAACAATGACAGGATAACTTTGACACTATCTTAACAAAGAAATAAGTATCAATAGAGAATTACGACACTAAAGGGACAAAACTTCAATCCAATAAAAATTGGATTTAGTGAGTAATGGTTACTCAAATAACACAAGTTGTTTAACCAACAAATAAACTTTACTCACTAGACTTGATTATACATCCAACAATTAAATGACTTCAAATAACAATCATTATACAACTAAATTTAAAAACTAAAATCACCTATAACACAAAAAACTAGGAACTAAATACCACGTATTTCAATTTACAAACTGTGTATGCAGTGGTGAGGGGTCGCATTGCTATAGAGAGCCAAGTTGGATAAGATTGGAGAGGATTGAGCAGTAAACACTCTCCGTTCAATGACTTCTTGATATTCATCCTGAATCATCTACCTTAGAATCTGAAAATATGACATGCGATCCTTCAAAAAAATTTCAATGTCTGTTTAGTCATTGACATTCGAGAATGATCAACACTAGTGCCCTTCTCGCATCCAGCCTTTTTTTGGTTGCTTACATTATCTGTGCATCTATAGATTCAATTTTTTGTTTGATATTCTGTGTAATTTTCCCCACTTCATCCACATCTTTCTCCATGCGCTATTTAATTGCTTTCATAGCAGATGCCTTCGTAACAGATTTTGACTCGTGTGCCTCCTGAAGTTTCTGCAATTGTTTGAATCGAATGCATGAAAATCAGATCTATTTGCACTACATGCACTAATTAAAAAATGCAAGTCATATCTGGCAGATGAACGTTGACTCAATATGATGTGGAAGGAAAAACATAGGAATTTAAACGCTGAACGTTTTACGACCAAATCATCTTCCATGGCGAATATAATGTGCATACAATTCGTTGATGTCTTGTTCAGATAGACACTAGAAAAATATTTTCCACATGCGTATAAGATTGAATCAAATACAACAGACAAAGTTCTGATAATGCAGATATAGTTCAGTGCAGAACTTTGAACAAAACATAAAAATATACCTATATTCTGAAATACTAATTCTCCTGCATAAAATTCCTCTCATTCACAGGGACGAAGCATGATACTATTATCCCTCACATGATCTCATATCGCTCAGATACCAAATATAATTGCAGTAAAAGATTTACACAGGAAATAATATTCTTCTCTATATTGATGTTCAGATACATGTGGCTATTATATAGCCATATACATAGCCAAAACAACCTCCAACAAAATAGGGAGGTGTTATAACAATTAACACTATTTAGTTGTGATTGTTACTCCCGTAACAATACACAACTCAACACCAATAATATATTATTGTTTATATAACAATAATATATTAATAACATATTAAACTATATAATAATAATTACCAACGTAATTATTATCTTACACAATGTAAATACTAATTCCTTATATATAAGCAATAAGCTAAATATATATGAAACCCTAAGTGTAAGAGAGGGAATGAATGACTTAGCTGATTTTACACTTTTCTTGGAATTGATCTCGGAATGGAAAAATGATAAAAAGGAAGGGAATAATCTCGTAATGGTGCCAATAAATTATGGAGTTATCAGATATGTCCTGAACTAGGGTGCCTGGACTAGGTTAGGGGTTCCTAAGCACCATAGTTTTGCTTCGGGGGCATGTGTCTGCATAGGAACTCGAAATCTAATTTTTCTAGTGTCACAAGGTGGTATTGGTAGTCATTATTGGTCACATGTGTGTCACACCTTCATCACAGAGGACATTTGTAACTGTAGAGAGATGTTGACCTCAAAACCCCGAGACTACATCAAATCCCAAAAAGAAGATGCAATATGGGGAAGATCGATCCCGAAGGTCACCCGACTAAGTGAACTTATGGCCGAGTGATGCACTACATCCTAAATTACATGTAGTTCTTGTGCGTGTGTGATAAAATCCTTCCTTAGGAAGCCCTTGTGTGCAAGTGCACTGATAAATGGTGATAGATATATGTACCAATGTACATAGATGTTTTGATGGAAAAATTAACTTCTTTCTATGAAGTGTACGCATAAAATGCAGTCCCTTATCCCTTTAATGAGTGCTAGATGGATATCTTTGATGGTCTTATATTCTTTTAGATGCAACCTTAGGTGATGAAAATAAATGATTAGATCTTGGTCATTTATTTTGGTCACGTATCTTTGTATTTATATGATCCACTTGGTTGAATTTCATAATTTTAAATGGAAGGAAAACCATAAGAAAATACGATGACCAAAAGGTAAAATAATCCCAAAAAGAACAAGTAAGTTAGAAAGAGGTTAGGGGCACCCAAAGGGACCCGAGCTCCTAGTGCTTTGGCATCCTATCTGGGTGTTTGTTTACAAATTCATGAAAGATAAAGCAATAAAGTTTAGCCTAGTCTATAGGGTGTGAAACACTATAAACAAAGAAAATATGCAAAAGATATTTGTCAATTACTAGTTTTCTTGCTTAGAATCATATAAATCCAGTATGCTTTTAGGATGTAGAAATGTACCCAAGTGCGTGATTTTGTTTCTACATTTTGCCCCACTTTATATTGTTGAGTGAATAATTGATAACATAAAGTAGATAAGAGATGGTTATCTAATAGCCATGTAGAATTTGATGGAGATAATGTGCCAAGGAGACAACTAAAATCGTGGAGTGATAAAAAAGGAAGTGTGGATGCTAAGAAAGAGGAAGTGACCTAAGGGTGAAGTGTATTGTGTTGTAATATTTGTACCTATTTTTTTCCTTGATGTAAGGTTTCTTTTTATTTCATATTAAGGATGGAAATGTAAAGAAGAGTGAAAGAGTATCCAAAGTAATGTATTATGAAAACTCTTGCAAAAGTATGTTAAAGTGTGTAAAAGTAGTAAATGAAAAGTGTGAACTATTAGGCCCTAGAATGTTGGCTAAGTACAAAAAGGCACATATGCGTGTAGGTCTACTTGAAGAGAGGTGTGCAAGGACAAAAGCGTAGGGTAGGGTTTAAGAAAAGGGTTTAAGGAAGCTTGTGGCACACATGGCGTGTGCAGACATAACCAAGGTTTTGGGACTTAGCCAAATTGGGCATTCGGGAGAACATGAAAAGCATGACCTAAATGCACATCTTTGAGTGGATGAGGTGCCAACCTAGTGACAGGTTGGCCAAGGAGCATGCCTGCGGTAGAAGCTTGTAGAAGCACATCATGGTGAAAAGTGGAAAGCTTGGGCCTTGGAGAGCATTCTCACATGGACGACCACATTCACACACTTGGCATTGGATCTGAGGGTGCTGGAGGATGAGTTGGAAGCCCATAAAGGATATAAATACAAGCACCTATAGAGTAAATGAGGAGAGAAAAAAAAGAGGGTAGAGTTCTGTAGAAATACTGCAAGAACTTTGTTAGTGGATAATGGTATTTGGGAAAGAATGTATAATGGGTATGGGGATTGTAATTTTTATTTTGATAGCCTAGATACATTAGTCCAGTTGTAATGCATGAATATGTTATTTCTCTATGACATTCTATAATGTTTCCATGGATGTAATGAGGTTATGGTTATATGAATATGAATATCAATGATTCGATGCATACGTATTTCTCAGGTTCTCTTTCATTTATGTTTATGCTAAGTATGGATGCTTGTATACTTCTTTCTATTATGGTACAAGTTATATAATATGTTAAGTACTTTCTGTCTGTAATGAATGCAAGGATCTAGAGGTCATTCTGAGCTCTATGGTTCTTGAATGTCTTAACTCCTTTTAAATCTCTTAAGCACAAATCATAGATGATGATGTTTCCCACTAAAATCACATAAAAGAGAGACTCGAGACCCATGCGTGCCTCAGGTGAGAACCCAGTATCCATTGGGTGATAGGCCGGTGTGCATGGGGTACCTTTCTTTTGTGATAAGGGTAAAAATGACTACATCTTGGCTTTGTCATGTGGGACCTCTTTTTGAAGTTGTAGTGGGAAATAGCATACAACATGATCTGTGTAGTGAGTAATGACAAAACGGTTAACTTTGGAAAGTGTTGAATCATGGTTCAAGAGCATGGAGGATGAATTTTCTCAAAGATTCAACACTAGACCTGAGTTTGATGCACGTAAATGGGTAGAAGAGAACCTCTACCATGATTTATATGAAACATTTTTTTGTTGTTTCCCAGTAGAGCTATATGAATGGCTCTTAGCGTATGTGTCTAGATCAAGTTGGCATTATGGATCATACATGTGGACCCAAGAATATTACCAGAGGTTGTAGGATGTATATCTAACGTATGGACCCATGATGTGGATCATTGGTGGAAAGGAGTCTTACGCTAGCTACACTCTGGAGTATGCCATTTCCACATATTATTTTCTAGAGGTTGCTTAATTTTGAGTTTACGTGGGATCCTAGAGGATCATTTCTATGTTTATCCCTCTAGAAATGAAGATCCTAGTTGTTATCTTTAGTTTAGAGGCATTTCAATGGCCGGCTAGACCATTTAAGCATTGGCATGAGGGAGCTAGGGTGGAGGAAGATGGAATATATTACGATAGAGAAGGAAAGGGAGGAGAGACGGCTCAAGTATAGTGAAGAAGTGTGAAAGGGATATTACTAGATGACATGAGGTTGTAAGTGTGATGGATCTATGGAGGTAAATGTTGCGGGAAGGAGTCGAGGTTCACGTGGAGGATGTGGAACCTAAGTAGTCTATGTTACCCCATCTTGGAAAGCACATAAGAGAGACCCCTTTAGCTTCTTGTGAGAGTTCATTGCGTGGAGAAAGAAGAGTCATTAGCACATATCTGAACCCACCTAGTGACCAAACCCTAGCACTTCGTTTTCTAGAACCAAGAAGGAGTATCATTGACCTAGTTGATATCAGTGGAAGTGACAGATCTGTGCCTAGGAGGTACAATTTTTCAATTCCCACTTCTATGGCTACACATATTCTAGTATTGGAAGAGTCTTTAGACAAGGAGCCAGTATAAAAGCCTTCATTCTTGTGTCTAGGAGTGGTGCGGGGTATAATAGTGGTAGTGGGGCACTATCATAGACCATCAGCGCATAGTTCAATGGAACCATGGGGACACTTGGCATGATTACTATAGAACCTAGTGGGTCACGGGGCACAGGACCTAGTGGACCTAGTGGTTTTGGTGGATCTGGTGGCTCGGGAGGCATAGGACCTAGTGGACCTATGTGGATCCGGTGGTAAGAAACAATGGAGGGAACCAAGGCTCTAGCTCAAGAGGACAAGGGTCCCGACCACCCCCTTAAGTCTTCTTTGAGATGTTGTTACACTTGCCAGATTACAGAGGTATTGAGGATGCTACTGAGAACATGCTCACAAGTGTGAACTATTATGACATGCAAAGGGTATCACAACCCTGAATGGAAGGCTAGTTAGTTTGTAACCATTTACGAGGGTGTGCACATAGCTGGTATATGAAATATGACCCTCATCAAAGAGTAGTGGATTATACTACTTTAAAGAATGCATTCTTGTAGAATTCCATATCCTTGAGTTTGAGAAGAGCATCAACGCTTTTAAAGGAGATTCAACAAGGAATGGAGAGTGTGTGAGCATGATGCACACTTTAAAACTCTCTTGTCTAAATTATCATATGATATTCACCCTTCACACCATGATCAATGGTTTGTTAGAGGATTGATCAGACATTTTAGAAGGGATTTATCTCATTAAAATTTCTGAGACCACGTGAAGTGTTGGAAGCTACTCTACGTGCCAAGGCTGTTGGTAGTATTGATACTAGTGTTAGCCCATTCCTTGAGGCTCAAATTGCTGCTATGGCTAAGAAGCTGGAGAAGTTGTCTACAAACTCAACCCATGAGACTCACAATGGTTTATGGTGCACAAATTGTGAAGTAGAGGGGCATGTCATGGATAATTTCCCTCAGAGGATGGTATGCACCATGATAGTAGACTATGAAATTTGTCGTGGGGACCATGATGTAAGTAGATGCCCCTTTTTATAGTGTGTAATCCGGAATAATGTGTCTTGCTACTGTAAGATTTGCACCTCTACAACCCATGATAATAAGGACTGTAGGATCATTGATCAGCTCCATGAGGCCATTGATCATGGGGTGAGCGTAAACATCATTGTTAGTAGTTCCAAGGGTGATAATTGTTGTTATGAGGAGCGCGCAAATGGAAGTGCACACGAAAGGATTTTTCGAGGAGGATTTTGGTGGTCATGGTAACCACGGGGAGGAAGGACTAAGTTCCCATGTGGAACCTTTTAATTATGGGTCTATAGAGAATTACAAATCGAGTACCCAAACCTATTATAGTTCTCATGGTGTGGAAAGAAGCACAAGTATGAGAAGTTCCGGAGTTGTTTGAGCACATGAATCAGCAGCACCGAAAATACAAGGCGTTATAATGGTTAGCATTAAAAAGGAAGACATGTAGTGGATCACGGGTAACACGGGATACAAGTTTGGATCCGGTTTTAGTAACAACAAGAGTAAAAGCCACACACACAAAAGAGATACCAAGGCAGAAGAACCTAGTTTCGAGGGAGGAAGTAGTTCATGGAAAGTATCCAGACCCTACATGCAAAAAGGAGGTATATCAAGACACCATGGATGTCATTCGGAGTTTACAAGGGGAGATATAATGTCTAAAGGAGCATTCTAAGAGGGAGGAACAAGGAAGGAGAGTCGAGGTGCCAAGGGATGACCTGGATGAGGTTAAGGAAGTATGTAAAATGCTAAGGAAAGAGAATATTATTCCCTTGCTAGGATCATGGTTGAGAGAGAAGGTACCACGTGCCAGGAGGAGAGTGCGAGAGGTAGGTCTTGCATATAAACCTTCCCCCTCACAACCTTGACTATGACAAGGAGATCACATTGAATGCAATTGTAGATGGATGGCTCCTTAGTAATATCCTCATTGACATGTACGGTGTGAGATCAATGTTCTAACTCTGGATGCATGGCATTAGATGGGAAGACTTGCATTACAACCATATTTGAATGTGTTGTATATGGAAAACAAGACTAAGGAAATGTCCATCGGTGTCTTAAAGGATGCAGCTATCATTATCAGGGAGCTAAGTTTCTTGGGGACTTCAAATTCTTGGCACTTGCCAAGGTGGACAATTTTCTAGCACTACATGGGTGCCCATGATGTTACAAGAACAATACATACCTTTGGTTCAACAAAGGGTACATCATCTTTAAAAATAAGGAGTGGGTCATTATACCCGTGGCTAATGGGAAGTCGATGCCCTATACTAAACCTTTGGAAGAATAAGTTCTAGACATGATATATGTGCACTCAATCGGGGACCCAGAGATTATCCATCCTATCGATGGAGTTATCTAGTTTGAGGATGCTTAGTCAGTAAGTGACACCACCAGCCTAGCATGTGATAATTTGGCACATGGGACTTATGAATTGATCGGATGGAAGTTGAGAGGATCGGTAACAAAAGTAACAAAGGCGTACGGTCCGCGCCTAGGAGGAAAACAATTACCTAAGTATTCGGGAGGGGCCCTCACGAGATCTTTTATAGGAGATGGAATATCGGTGGAAGGAGGAGAAGGAATGGAGAGGGATGATAAGTTATGTCTACTCGCACGCATAGTGGCACGGTGGTGGAATACACATTAGGAGACCCTTTTGAATGGCGTGAGGTGAGAATTTCTCTCTCTCGTTAGGTTTTCTAGAAAGAAACGTGCCCACTTGCCATCAAGGACTACCATGGTAAGGATCCGCCTCTTTCCATATCTAGGAGTGTGAGAGGATCTAGAGAGAAGGTGGAAGCTTTGTCACCATCCCTTTGGGTACACAAGTTGTATTCTACACTATAGGGTTACATACGCATGGTACATACATTTTGAGACATGCCACCAAACATGAAATTGGCAAGAGCTAGCAGCAAGTGACCTTATTCAAACATTTTAATATGAAGTATCAAGCCATCAATTGATAATGCATTTTAATTTTTTAAGTGCCTTACCATGGGGGATAGTTCCATGGTAGAAGATAGGCTATTGGAACTACTAGGTGAACTAGGTTTGGAGGCGCGATTTGAAGAAGAAGTAGAAGAAACAGAAGAGTTACAACTTGAGCGCACATGTTTGGAAAAGGAGAAAGGGAAGTTGGTGTATGTGATTGATGGGGAGGAAGCAAAAATCTTGGATGTTAGGCATTGCAGCAGGGACGTAAGAGGTATTAGAAATGCTAATACTTGTGCGCATGCCTACCATGAGCCCTTAAAGACAAAGAAGGTTAACATTGGCTCAGAAGAGGAACCTAAGGAGGCTATCATTGGAGATTATTGGTCAGAGAATAAAGTCTCTAAGGTCATAGATCTATTACACAATTTGAAGATTTATTCCCTTGTGTGGATACCATGAGCTCAAAGGCATCCACCATTCCTTAGGGGAGATGAGGATAAAGTTGAAGGACGGTGCGTGCCCGGTCAGGAAGAGACCCTACCGAATGAATCCCAATTTTCACATAAAGGTTAAGGAGATAGAAAAAATGATAGCTTATAGGATCATTGAAGTAGTGGAAGAATCAAATGGATAAGTCGATGGTAATCAAAGATCAATAAGGATGGGTGGATTAGGATCTGCATGGATTATAGGTAGATAAACACAATTTGTGTCATCGATCCTTTTCCGAGCCCCCTTCATTGAAGAGATTTTGGAAGGATTCATTGGTACAAAATCTATTCCTTCTTGATGGATTTTCGGGGTACCACCAAGTCCTGGATTGCAAAGGAAGACTAGAGAAGTCAACTTTCACCATTGAGTGGGGAAGTTTTGCATACATGGTCATGAACTTTGTTTTGAAGAATTCGCGCTTACTTGTTTTCACGCATAGTGGTGGAAGTGTTCTAGGACATTCATCCATAAGTTTCTTCAATCTATTTGGATAATTGGACAGTGTATGGGCTAGTAAAATACCATTGTGACAATTTGAGGTTAATGTTTGAGAGGTGTAGGAAATTGAGGATAACCCTCAACATTAAGAAGTATGTATTTTCTACACCCTTTGGGAATTTATTACGGCACATCATATACAAGTAGGGCTTCTTAGTAGATCCTGCCAAGGTTACAGTTATTATGGGATTGGGGGAACCTACTAGCAAAAGCGTAGTACACGGATTTCTTGGGCATATGGTTTATTACAAAAAATTCATTAAGGGGTATGCCAAGATAGCCACGCCTCTAGAAGAATTGCTCAGACTTAAAATTTGCCTTCCATTGGGGAGAGGCGCAACAGAAGGAATTTGACACATTAAAGGATAGGCTTGTCACCACGCCTATATTACATTTTCCCTCTTGGGAAAAGCCCTTCCATGTCCATGTAGATGCCTCAGGAACCGCCATTAGATTGGAGTAGTGCTTGTGTAGCCGGGTGAAAAAATTGTTGATAACCCTCTATGTTTCGAAAGTAGAAGTTGACACTAGTAGAGCAAAATTACACCACAAATGAGCGTGAAACATTGTCAATGCTTTACATGATTTTCAAAATTAGGTAGTATTTGTTGGAAACACCCTTTGTATTTTACACCAACCACATGGAATTAAATTATTTGGTGAACAAGCCCATTCTACAAGGGCATATATGCCGGTGGGTATTGTTGTTCCAAGATTTTGAGTTCATGGTAGTAGTGAATCTTGGGAAGACTAATTGTGGGCTTGATCATCTATCAAGAATTGATTCAGGGGAGGACATGCAGAGTATTAAGGAGTCAATTCCAGATGTAAAATTATTTAGGTTATGTATGCACGCCCTTGGATTTAGAGGAGATTATAGTATTTTTAAAGGAAGGTGTGGTGGAAGGAATGAAGGAAGGAATGAAGGCATAAATAATGTTTATTAGGAGACTTATACAAGTTGGGGCGTGATGAAGTTTTATACAGGTGTGTATTAGAGCATGAGTGCCTTGCCATCATCATGGAGGAAGTGTGGGTGGGCATTATGTAGGTGACATCACCATGGGTAAGATATTAATGGTAGGATTGTGGTGGGAAACCCTGTACAAGGATTTTAAAATCTATTGTAAAGCGTGTGACCATTGTTAGCACATTAGAAAGCCAGAAAGAGAGATGAAATGCCTTTGTACCCTATACCTAGCATGGAACCTTTTGAGAAGTGGGCAATAGAATTTTTAGGCCCTATTACACAAGCGACATGTAGGAATAGGTTACTATGTCATCACTTGCATAGACTATTTGACAAAGTGGGCAAAGGAAACTCTAACTAAATATTACACTGGTAGCCAAATGACAAGATTTTTGTGGGAGAACATTATCACAAGGTATGGATGCTCTTTAATTTTAACTAGCGATAGTGGTACACATTTCTTAAATGAGACCGTTAGGATTCTATTAGCATAATTCATGGTATCTCATCATAAGACTACCCCTTATCACCCACAAACAAATGGGACTGCAGAAGAATTTATTAAAATCTTGAGTCATTACCCTATCCAAAATTTGTGATGTCAGAAGATAAGATTGGGATGACAAGGTATCATCCATATTATGGGCTTACATGATAACTTATAAAAGGCTGAACAAAGCCACACCATTTCAATTGGTGTTTGGCATAGAAGCCATTATGCAGTTGAATTCATGTTACCTTCTTTGCGAATAGTGTGCATAGGAGGGTTGGCTAATGAGCAAGTGTTTGAAGAGATAATTGATGAGTTAATGAAGTTGGATGAGAGATGATCACTTGCTAGGTGGAGTCAAATAACAAAGAAAGTAAAGCAAAAAGCATGGCACGATTGCCACATCAGAAACAAGAAGTTTGAGGTTAGGCACATGGTATTACTATATGATTCTAAGTTTCTGCACCATCCTAGGAAGTTAAAAGTCCATTGGTTGGGTCCCTACACAATCTCATACATCCTTGATTTAGGAATGTGCCAGTTACAAGCGTTGGATGGAACAAAGTTTCCTAGACTCTTCAATGGGAGTAGGTTGAAGCCCTACTATAAATAAGTCTTCTTGGTGTGTGTAAATAAGGTAGTTTTGCCAGTTAGTTTAGAATTTTTCCTTTATGCATTTCTTTTCTTGTGTTTCCCTTTCACGTTGTTGTTTTGTTTTGTGCCTTGGGTTCCGGTAACCTTATTACTAGTTTTGAGAATTTTTTTAGTGCGTGAGGACCGTGCATCATTTTAGTGTGGGGTGGAGTAATGTGAAAGAGAGAATGGTTAAAATGCCAAGGAAGTTTGTGTTGAAATTCCTAGTTGAATGGCCCTATTGAAAGAGGTTTCTTGAAAGAAAAGATAGAAAAATCATGGTTGGTGCCAAGATAAAAGCTACTTTCAGATCCCATGTACAAATAAGGGAAAATCACATAAGCAACACGAGGTAGGTGAGAGAAAAATCAGGACAGAAGAAGTGCCTTTGGCATTGGTTACACGCGCAAGAGTCTCATGTCATGTTGGATTGGTTGCATCGAATGTTGGAGGATTTTCCGTGTAGGTTTGGGCACGTGAGGGAAAGTGCTAAAGTCAGGATTTGTTTTAAAAATCTGCATCAAATGTTAAAAATATGGTGTAGGTGAAGTAGCACTTAATGCTTAAAAAGGAAAAACTATAAATAAAGGGGTTGAGGAACTTCATTATTCACTTTGTGTATAAAGAGAAAGAAGCACTTTTTGCACCTTTGCAAACTAGGGCTTCCAAAAACTAATCCGTGTGAAGAAACATTTGGAGAAATTGAAGCATGAGTAACTAGTTTGGATTTATGAACCAAGAGGAAAGGATTTCATAGGCATAGGAAAAGTGGGAGAAGGCACCATCTTGTGAAAGGAGTATCCTAGTTAGGGTTTGAAGAACTAGGGCATGGGGTTAAGGAACTTTCTTCACAAGTTCGAGATCTAAGGTTGGAGAGAGCAAAAGAACAGAGTAACATGGAGTGATTGAAGTAGACCTAGATAATGGCACCCAAGAAACCAGTTAGCACACCCAAGAAGGGAAAGGGAAAGGGAAAGGGTAAGCAACAAGAAACTGACACACACACAAATGAGGAGTGGTATGTAGAAATGCAGTACCCAGATGGAGTGTTGTTAGGGAAGGAGTGGGAGTCCCATCTGAGGAACATGTCTGTGAATGAATAAAATCATAAGAAAGCACAATCGAGAAGGATATGATGCTAGATTTAGTGTGCACCCAACAAAAAAAGGACACCAGAGGGTTTTCCCATTTATAATGATGATGTGAAGGTTAAGTTGGAGAAGGCAGGGTTATTACAACTCTTTGAGTTTCCCTACTTCAGGAAACCTGAGCGCTTATATCAATGGCTGATGTCACGCATGCATGAGGACTACTTCCACTTCACATGGCATAAGATGTACATAACCCCTCAGCTCATTTCACATTTCACAAGCCTCATCTATGAAGGAGATGGTTTGGAGGATGACTTGACCGAAAAATAAGCGATTAAGGAAACTATCGCCACTTATGCATACAAGAAAGGGTCAAGGTATTATGATGTCGCAGACATTAAGGATCCAGTAATGAAGATGGCCACACACCTGGTGTCAAAGTTAAATGGCCAAGAGAGATGGACCCAAGTTAATAAGCCATGGTTGAATGTTTGTAGGAAAATTTCAGAGGGCACCATCTATAACTTTTCTGCATTCATCATGGATGAGATTGTCAGCTACGTGAAGGAAGGCGATAGGATCCTTTTTGGAAATTTCTTATTAACCATTGTGTTTTTAAAGATTGGGGTACCAAATGCATCAGAAAAGTTCATATGGGAGTACCCTACTAAAGACCCCTCACCCATAAAGAGGTTTGAAAAATACACTTGTGACACCATGACAACTATGCACAAGGCGCACTTGGAAAAATGGTATACGTGCCTAAGGAACACATTCGGGTGGAATGGAGAATTCCTGAACAACTGCCAATGACCACTAGGGAGAAGTGGAATTTTCTATGTACCAGCATTTCTACCTAGGTAGATTCAAACTGTCAGATGAGACATGGAGCCTATGGTGCAAGCTCCCTTTTCCTTCATAGCTCAATACTTCCAAGCGGGAGTAAACAAGTTAGGAGATTCTAAGAAGTTTAAGTTGGACCTTGGTAATCTAGACTAGGACCATAGGGAAATGCGTAAAGGGTTGGTCTACCCCAAAAGTGCATGTACATGGAGTGGTATGTGTCACATGAAGTTTAAATGACAAGGCCCATGACTCTTCCCATTGCAGAAGGATCCATGATGTGCGTGTACATTTGCATAAGACCTAAGTCTGAGAAGGGCACATATTTGGAGAACGAGGTATCTATACCTTAAGATCCAACTAGTAGGAAGAGACCCATGCCCAAATGGGAGGAAAAAGAGCTAGAAAATAAAATACCAAGTGTGGTGGAGACATAGGCAATAGGTTCCCGGGACAAGTGCCAGAACCAGTATGTACGTGCGCAAGAAGAGGCCCATAGTAAAAGAGAAGACTCTAGAGCTAGAAAATCCATTAGAAAAGGAGTCATTAGGAGAGGAAGAAATAAAGTCACCTACACTAGAATCTTCGGTTAGGAAGAAGCAGAGGGTAGAAGAAGAGACTATCTCGGAAGAGACTGAGAGTTTGGAAAAGTGCATAAGAGAAAAAGATGAGAGTGAAGAGGATGAGAGTGGAGAAGAAGTAAGTGGGGAAGAGGACCCTGAGAAATATCGAGGGTCACCCATCTTCAATGTACATGATTTAGAGGAGGAAGGTAGAGAAGAAGAATAGGAGTTCCTTTTCATACGACGCAAGGATAGCCAGGTAGGAGAAGGTGCCCAAGACATGGGAAAAGGTGAGAAAGATAGCTAGCACGTGAGCAAGAGTCTCCAAGCTCTGTAGCAGAACATATAACCAAGGTGGTAGAAGGAGAAGAGACAAAGAACATTGAGACCATGGTGGAGGACAAATTGGAACACAGCACTGAGCTAGTGTTGATCTGTAAACTCTTCAACTTTGGAATTATTCAAAAATCAAAAATTAATTGTTGATGTTTATTTTCTATTAGAAAATAACAGAGATAGCTAGTGAATGAATTACTATTGTGCTTAGAATCAACAATTGTAGTAAAGGAAAGAATATAAGCTCATAACACCAACAATTTTATCCTGGAAAACCTCTAATGGAGGAAAAACTAGTCGGGAAGGGAAATTTCTCTTTCTTCCCACTTCTATTGGCCAATTCAAATCAACAGATAGATAATTTACAATAAGTAAAAAAGAGAAGTAGATAATATCTCAAAACTTCCTTTCGGTTACTTGTTTGCTCTATCCAACACCCCTTTCTTCTACAAAATACAATTTCCAGCACCAAGACTTCTTTCTCACTTGCTCCCATGCTTCGATGATCTTCTACACTTCTATAATCATGTATTTATATCCTTTCTCATGTCCTCTCGTGCATTGGAGAATGGGAAAGGTCATGAAGGAGAAGAGAAATGAACATCCTTTCAAATTCAGAGGTTGTTCATTTTGATTTTATTTTTCTATCCGTAATGGCCAAGACCACTGCCCTATGTAGACCATTGGTCTAGGACCGTGACCACGGTTGGGCGATAGTTTCTAACCACCACTCTACGCAGGCGGAAGATGTCTATTACTTAAAAGACAAAACCTTCATTTCATTGTTTTCCTTCTTTGTGCTAATTATTTCTAATGAAGTAGAGTTATTTTGGATCCCTATGGATCACACCTCCCCTTCTTAGGAGGATTTTGGTCCCACAAAATCTTAGTGGGGGAGTAGATGAGGGAACAATTCCCTCGCTTGCTCCTTTGAGTACCATCGGGCTTGCCTTGGTGTCTTTCCTTTCATTATAATCTACCAAGACTCCTGTGGACCTCTTCTAGTCTCTCTAACCTTTTACTATAGTACTACATCCTCCTCCAATTCACCTCGTGAGTCCAAGACACAATCCTCAATGGAAGGTAACAACTATAGTTCTTCATCTTCATCCAGCATGGATGGCTCATAGAGGTGCAAGTTCTCACATAATTTACTACAGAGTACATCCTCATGAATGATGGTAAGTCAGTTGAAAATCATTTTCCTAACCTGCTCCAATATGGTGAAGGGTCCATATCCTAATGGCTTGAGCTTCCGTGATTGATCTTGTAGTCTCTCCTTGCTCAAGAAAGCCAAACTTTGTCTCCAACATTAAGCTTGTGTTCCCTTCTATGTTGATCGTGCCTAGCTTTGTACTTTTTTGAGATTTTTCTAGTTGTTCTTTGACCTTGAGATGGATTTATCGGATCCTCTCAATGAAACTTTTTGGCTCTATTCTCCTCTGTCTCATGTATCCTCCTCATCCTATTGTCCAACTACTATGTCTAGTGGATTTGTAGGTAAATATCCCAAGCATGGTTCAAATGGTGACTTCATAGTGGATGTGTGTATTGCCCGGTTATAGGAATGCTGAATGTAGGCTAAGGAATCGTCCCAAGTCCTTGGGTACTTCTTTGTTATACTCTCTAATCAACATGTACCAAAGTCCTATTTACCACATTTGTTTGTCCATCTATCTCATGGATGGAAATTTGTGCTCCTTTATAACTGGTATCCATCTTGTCCCACAAAGTAGTCCAAAATTTCCACATCTTTTCAGCCCACTTGGGATCTGTGTAACTTCTAAAATGTTACCCCAAAGTCTTTTCTTGGACATATGCTTCTCAGTAAGATTCCTTTCGTGAAGGGCTCGATCGAGAGATAGTGGCCAAACAGAGAAATTTTCTGTTTGGGTGGCCTAGTCTCGCCACAAAATTTGTACTATCTTTCTTTATTTGATCACTAGATGGGACTTGAAGAAACCCCATCCATTTGTAGTGCCTTTCCTATTGCAATTTAGACTGTGCTTACAAATACTCGAGAGGTTTGTGGTTAGTTTGCACAATAGTTTCTTTACCCAACAAATAATGTTTCCATTTTTTAATTTCTTGAACTAGTGCATAAATTTATATATCATATAACGAATATCATTTAACTACTAAAGTGAAGGTTTCAAAATGATAACATATGGGTTTACCTCCTTGAAGCAACACTACACCCATAACTGCATCTGTCTCTACTTCAAAAGGAAAACTAGGAAGAGAAACTTGGAGCATGACTAATCTTGTATTTCAATAACTCAAAGGACACTCCTTACCCCAGTGAAACACCCTTACTCTTTACGGCCACTTGTGTGTAGAGGTGTTGTAATTGTCTAGAAACACGGAATGAACTTTCATGATGGATCTTGCTCCACAAAGATTCTAGTCTCTGTGGCTTTAATGGTGTTGGCTAATTTGTGATGGCTTCCACCTTATTTGTATCACTCGTAGCTCTCCTTCTCCAACCATGTGCCCAAGATAGACAAGTGATTGTTTGGAAAATTCACATTTCTTCATATTACAAAGCAATTATTTCTCCTTGAAAAATTGTAAGACTTGATGCAAATCGTTAGATGTTCTTCCCATGTGGCACTAAAAATCAAGATATCATCTAGGTATATAATGATAACACATGAATCTATGAAATCCACAATACATCATTCATCAATCTCATAAATGTAGTGGGTGCATTATATAATCCAAAAGGAAGTACTAACCATTCATACAAAAACTATTTTATTTTGAAGGAAGTCTTCCATATATCCTCCTCCTTCATCCTGACTTGGTGATAACCTGACTTGAGATCCAACTTGTGAAAAATTTGGCATGCTGAAGCTGGTCCAAGAGATCATCTATATGGGGAAGTGGATATCAGTTCTTTATGGTGATCTTGTTCAAAGTACGGTAGTCGATGCACATTCTCCAAGAACCATCCTTCTTTGGCACCATCACAATAGGAAAACCACATGGTGAGGTGCTCGGACGTAACACCCCTTGGTCTATTAGTTCTTGGAGTTGTTTCTTTACCTCATTACTCTCCAGCAAGGATTGCCTATACAACCCGATGTTCAGTAGAGGTGACTCTGGCAATAGCTGAATCTCATGCTCTACTTCCCATTTTGGTGGTAATCCACTAGGAGCCTGAAATACTTCCTAAAAAGACTGAATAATACTATCCAAAAAATTCCTTGGTTAGAAATCTCTGAAACTTCTACCCCATCTTGTTTATCCTTTAACAAAAGTAAACAAAATTGATTATGATTTGACCGAATAAGCTATTTTTCTTAGTTAGCACTTACCATAATAATTGTGTCTTAAGTTGGTGTGCCCTGCGGATGTGCAGATGATCCCATCCTTGACCCATCTGTACCGGTTTTCCCTTCTCATAAAGATATCATCCCTAACATATAAGTAAGGACTCCCGAATATGACATCAAAAGCATCAAGTGGAATAAAATCAGCTTCAAAAACATCTATATATTGGGAATTTATCCCAAACTTGACCTTACATCTTCTTGTTACCTGAATTTCAACACCCTTCTTCACCCAACCCAAAGGATATGGGTGTGGATGCTCATAAGTCTCAAGACCAAGCTTCTTTACAACTACCTCAGAAATCAAGTTAGATTGAGAACCAGTATCAACCAAAGCATTTACCTTAGTCCTCTTGATTTGGATTTTGATCTAGAATAGTCTACTCATCTCCTCTTCGTTATCCATGTTGGTGGTCGTGCATCCAAGCCTTTCATCTACATCAGAGTCATCTTCAATTTCCACCTCCCCTTTTGTCTTTATAGTTTTCATGGACTTCTTGGAGTCCTTGGTTGGTTCTTTGGATGTAACTCGGATGTAACTTCCAACATGTAGCATCAGTATGACCATTGATATCACAATTCTTGTAAAAATTCTTGGGATCTTTATAAGTATTTAAAGTAGTGGTAGCTTGTTTACCTTTCCTTTCCACTTACTCTTTCCCATAATCCTTTTTCTACTGATTTTTTGACTGCTTTACCCTCATATCTACTTCTCCTTGCTTTTTCTCATCATCTATGTAGTATGCTTGTACACATGCTTCATTGAGATCCTTGGGATTTGTGGAGATGAATTTTCTTTGAAGGTGAGTGTGAAGTCCTCCCAAGTATTTGGTCAGAATATCCTCATCCTCTAAATCCATGTTCAGCAACATGGCTTGCCTCCAAAACTCCGTAGTATAGTCCTACACACTTTGACCACTACCTTGTCTAAAATACTGCCATTTAATCATTTGGTCAGTTTTATGGCCAATAGGATAGAAGTTAGCTCT
The DNA here is from genome assembly GCA_018340775.1 of Taxus wallichiana var. yunnanensis. Taxonomy (NCBI): domain Eukaryota; kingdom Viridiplantae; phylum Streptophyta; class Pinopsida; order Cupressales; family Taxaceae; genus Taxus; species Taxus wallichiana. The sequence goes on from CM031236.1 coordinate 203,071,957, forward strand.
AAGTAATTCCTTAAATTCTTGCCAAGATTTCACAATAGGATGTTTCTTCTTTCACAAGTAGTTAGATGAGTTTCCCACAATAGTAGAGCATGTCCCTCCATTTTGAGACGTGAAAAGGTGATCCTTTGTGCCTAAGTGACATTATGGATGCTAAAATAAACTTCTAACTGTTTCAACCATTTATCTAGTAATTCTGCATCTACTTGTCCTTCAAAGCTTTTGATTTCAACTTTAGTCTCAACTTTAAAAGGAGTATGTTTAGATTTTACCTTTTCTCTTGTGTTAGAAGTCTCTTCTTCATGCTCTTCCCCATAATCTTCCTCATGGTGACTCTTTCCTATACCAAACTTTTTAGCTAAGCCTCGAACCACTGAGTCCATGGAGTCTTGCTTGATGGAAGCTGTCTTCTACAAATCTGCAAGTTCCTCTTGCCTTCTAAACATCCTATCCATCATGGTCTCTAGCATCTCAATTCTATGGACCAAGTTCTCTTCCTCCATTTCTCCCGAATTCTCTGTTTCCACTTGTTTGTAGAAATCTCTGGATCGCAAGATAAAAGCTTCTTGCATTTAGATCTTGTCATTGTCATACAAATACAAGAATGAAATACCACACTCCTGGATACTTGTTAGCCTCTGATACAAAATGATCTATAAACTCTTCAACTTTGGAATTATTCACAAAATCAAAAATTAATCATTTTATTTACTTTCATTAGAAAATAATGAGAGATAGATAGTGAATGAATTACTATTGTGCTTAGAATCAACAATTTAGTAAAGGAAAGAATATAAGCTCATAACACCAACAATTTTATCCTGGAAAACCTCCAATGGAGGAAAAACTAGTAGGGAAGGGAAATTGCTCTTTCTTCCACTTCTATTGGCCAATTCAAATCAATAGGTACAAAATTTACAATAAGTAAGAAAGATAAGTAGATAATATCTCAACACTTCCTTTAGTTACTTATTTTGCTCTATCCAACACTCCTTTCTTCTACAAAGAATATAATTTCCAGCACCAAGACTTCTTGCTCACTTGCTCCCATGCTTCGATGATCTTCTACACTTCTAAAATCATGTATTTATAGCCTTTCTCATGTCCTCCCATGCACTAGAGAATGGGAAAGGTCATGAAGGAGAAGAGAAATGAACATCCTTTCAAATTTAGAGGTTGTTCATTTCAATTTTAGTTTTCTATCTCGTAATGGCCAAGACCACCACCCTGTGTAGACCGGTGGTCTGGGAATTCCACCTTGGCTAGGAAGTGGTTTTGTAACCACCGCCCTGCGTAGGGTGGTGGTCCTATTACTTAAAATATAGAACCTCTGTTTCATTGTTTTCCTTCTTTGTGTTGACTATTTCTGATGAAGTAGAGTTATTTTGGATCCCTATGGATCACACCTCCCCTTCTTAGGAGGCTTTTGGTCCCACAAAAGCTTAGTGGGGGAGTAGATGAGGGAAAAATTCCCTCGCTTGCTCCTTCGAGTACAACCGGGCATACCTTGGTGTCTTTCCTTTTAATCTAATCTACCAAGACTTACGTAGACCTTTCTATTTTCTCGACCTTCTCATCGTAGCATACATCCTCCCTTAATCCACCTCATGATTCCAAGATGCAACCCTCAATGGAGCGTAGAAAATTTAGTTCTCCATCTTCATCCAGCATGGATGGCTCATAGAGGTGTAAGTTCTCATAATTTACTACAGAGGACATCCTCATGAATGATGGTAAGTCAAGTCGAAAATCATTTTCCCCAACATGCTCTAATATGGTGAAGGGTTAATATCGTAGTGGCTTGAGCTTACGTGCTTGACTTGTAGTCTCTCCTTACTCAAGTAAAGCCAAACTTTATTTGCAACATGAAGCTTGTGTTCCCTCCTATGTTGATCGTGCCTAGCTTTAATTTTCTTGAGATTTTTCTAGATGTCCTTTGACCTTGAGATAAATTTTCGAGATCCTCTCAATGAATGTTTTGGCTCTAGTCACCTTTGTGTCTCATGTATCCTCCTCATCCTGCTGTCCACCTGTTATGTCTATGTCCAGTGGATTTGTAGGTAGATATCCCAAGCATGTTTCAAATGGTGACTTTATAGTGGATGTGTGTACTACTTGGTTATAGGAATGTTGAATGTAGGCTAAGGAATCGTCCCAAGTCTTGGGTACGTACTTATTATACCTTCGATCAATTGTACCAAAGTCCTATTTACAACCTTTGTTTGTTCATATCTGTGGATGCAAAGTTGTGCTCCTCTGTAACTTGGTATCCATCTTGTCCCACAAAGTAGTCAAAACTTCCCCAAGAACCTAGAATCCCTATCGAGAGACAATAGACTTTTACAAACCAAAATGAACCCATACATTAGCAAAGAAAATATTTGTTGCCTCATATGTGTTTACGTATTTTTACATGCCATAAGAATACATATTTTACTAAATCTATCTAGAATATGTCGACACTAAAATTTTCCTCCATAATTTCTATTTCATTAATGTATGTATTAGGAATAGGATGTTGTTAAGTATAATTAGTAGTAGCGTCGATAGAAGATAACGGTGCCACGACAGTGCCGCCAATAATGTGGAGTACGGTAACAGTCAAAGTACAATAGGAATGTTGTAAAAAGTAAATATTTGTCGTAAGTGGTCTGGTAATGTTAAAATGTCAAAGTTTGGATAATTAGAGAAGTAGGGTCTACATGATTAGGAATTAGAAATATTATATTGGTAATAAAGACAAGGAGTGAGGTCATAAATATTTTGTGTATTTTATTTGTAAAAAGTCTAAAAATGTGGAACCCATGTAAAATGATAAGGTTTATCTTATCTTAATAGATAAGCTTACATGTACAGATAAGAGTTAAGGTATGGAATATGATTCGTCAGAGTGGATTTCTTATCCTATCTTAGAGATAAGATGGATAAGCCTAGAAGTTCTATAAATAGAGAGGCCACCCCCCTCATTTAGGATAGAAGGAAGTAGTGAGAAATATTGTAGGAAGTGTGCGAAGGAAGCCATCAGTTTAAAGGTGTGTTGAAGAAGCCATTAAGAGGTGTAATTGTAAAGTTTCTCCCATAGTCTTGGTGAAAGGCAAGTGAAGTCAATAACACTTGAAGTACCTCATGGGTGAGATTATAACAGTTTCATGTTAATATTATAATTTATTTTGATATTTCAGATTTGTCATCATTCTGTCTTATCATAGTCGATGGTATTCTTGTGTTATGTTGTTGTTTTGTTTCCAGATTACATCCACCAAACTAAAGGCTATGCATTAGTAAATAATCATAGCACGAGGAGTTCTGGTGAAGAATTATCATAGTGCTTGGATTGGTGATGACATTTTGGTTTCATTCTTAGGGACCATTCCTCGTTAGTGGATTTTCTGGAGAGATATTCCCACTTAGTCAAAAATCAATTAGAGGGTAACCTTGTTTTTACTGTGCATAGTAGTTACCATGGTAAAGTCATTTTTGCCATGAATAGTAGTTACCATGGTAAAGTCATTTTTGCTGGAATAGTATTTACCGCAGTAAAGTCACTTTTTACCATGAATAGTATTTACCGCAGTAACTTCACTTTTTACCGTGAATAGTGTTTACCACAGTAAAGTCAGTTTTTACCACAGTAAAGTCAGTTTTTACCACAGTAAGTCAAGTTTTACCATAGTTTACCATGGTCATTTCTATTTTACTGTAGAAAGGTGTAAAGTCACTTTCTAGTATAGTGATTCCAATTATTTGTGCACATAAGTCTTGTTGATTGTACTTGTGAGTTGGTATTTCATGGTGGTTACTTTTGAAAATGGGAAAGATTCCTGTTTTTTCAGCTCAATCTAATGAAGATGCTTCTTCTTTCATTCAAGAGTTTAAGCAATCTTGTATTTGTAATGGCCTTATAAGAGAGGGAACAATGGATTGAATTTTTTCCTACCTTTTTGGATGGTTCAGCACTTAGGTGGTTTGAAACACTAGGTGATAATGTGAAAAATTCATGGGATTTATTAACTGAAAGTTTTCTTGAAGAATTTGGTGAACAACAGAAATATGCAGATCTCATGATCGAGATCACAAAGCTATCCCAAGGAGAGAAGGAGAAGATAAGGGATTATCATGCTCGTGTTCTAGAGCTAAGGAGGAAGCTCGTGCCCGGATCGGAAGGAAGGACTAGCGGATGGGTTGATGAATGGCGTGGATAATCTCCTCTGTAAGCACTTCATTCTTGGGATGAAGCCAGAGATCAGACAACGAGTGAAGTATGACCGCCTAGCTACCATTGAACAAGCAAAGGAGATTGCAAGAAGGAAAGAAGAAAGCATGGAAGAGGAGCCCAAAGAAATTGTTGCTAAAGTAGAGCCTACACCAGCACCTTTGGTCCAGAATCCACAACCACTCCCGGTGAGCACAAATATTTCTCCTAGTACATCTACTGAGTATGAAGATCTGCTCAAAAAGATGGGTCAGTTAACTATTAATCTTCTTGAGAAAGGAATTTAGTTCTCGGGGAGGAGATAGAGGTCAAAAGAAATATTTCTGAAGTTCTTTGTTATGGTTGTTATAAAAGGGTCATTATAAGTATAATTTTCGAGATAGAGCTTCTACATACGGTAAAGGAGATAATGATAAAGGAAAAGCACCTGTGAATTCTTTTGATGTAGTAGATAAGAGCGAAATAATGAAGTAGATGTGTTTGTAACAAAAGAAAGAAAGAAAAAGATAATCAAGATGAAATGATCCTAAGAAGATGAAAGAAGAAACTAGTAAGAAACATAGGAGAAGAAAGTTGGGTGTGCGGGATTTTTCGATTTCACGAGGGGCAAGGACCATACTCCATCTTGGAAGATCTGTCCAAAAGGCTGCGCAAATATTACATATGGTCAACTCTTGGCTATGTCTTCGAGAAGAGGCGGGAGTTGTGAGGTGGACTCAATGCTCGAAGAAGGAAGGAGGTTGAGGTCCTATGTTTTGGAGCGCAGAGGCGAGATCCCTATGCTCCACAAGTGAGTTATTATGTAATGGCATTTCAATTCATGATGTCTTAGTTGATGGAGGTGTTGCGATTAATGTAATGGCCAAGTGCTGTAATGAATATGTTGGGTTTAAAAATTGATCACCCTTCAACACTTATGTTAAGGTCATTAAATAAGGAAAAACTAAACCGAGAAGGTGTAGTTTCAAATGTGGCAATATCTCATTATGGGTGTGTATGTGTGGTAGATTTTTCGGGTGATGAAAAATGAATGCTGTTGCATACCCAATCTTTTCTTTGGGAAGACCATGGCTAAGGAGAGTTCATGCAAGAAACTACTTTGGAATGAAGGTTTCATGACACTTGGACGTGGTAGAGAGGGTGAAGATAAATGTGATCCCTCGACATCATAAAAGCAGAACAATGGATTCAAGTGATGAAAGTGATGATTGGACATCCTCGATTACTCTAGTACGGTGAAGTGGACGAAGATGAAGAAAGTGAGGTGGATGTTTGATCATGGATATCCTTCCAGTCACACCAACTCATGACCCCATAAAATTATCGAAGAAGAAGTTGATGATCGTCTCCAACAAATAAAGATTGGTGATCTTTGTGATGGAGAGTGAGAAGGAATCCTACCTCCGGCTCTTCGAAGGTACATACACCTATTCACTTTTGATTACAAGGAACTCCGTCAAGTAAGTTGGGTAGAACATTGTATTGAGCTGGTAGATGGTGCTAAGCCCATAAAGCAAATGCCATATAGAATGAATCCTAATTTTTCCAAGACTGTAAAAGAAGAAATAGATAAGTTGTTTGATGCAGGATTCATATTTGCTGTGGAGAATTCAGAATGGGTTTCTCCCATTGTGATCTCAATAAAAAATAATGGGAAGCTACGCATTTGTGTTGATTACAGGAAGCTCAATAAGGCAACAAAGAAGGATCATTACCCTCTTCCATTTTGGATCAGATCTTGGGAAGTAGGCTAGCGAGAGTCTTATAGTTTCTTTGATGGATATAGCGAAATTTCTGACCAAGTTCGTATAGCGAGAGAAAGATCATTTGAAGACCATGTTCACCACTCCTTGGGAACATTTGCTTATAGAGTTATGCCTTTTGGGTTGTGTAATGCTCAGCAACATTCAGGGTTTGATGAATAGGGTGTTGAACCCTACATTGGGACCTTCATCGAGTATTTTGGATGATTTTTACATCTATGGGAGCATGTTGGACCACCTGCACCAAATGGAGACAACATTTCAAATGTTAGATGAAGCACAAGCCTCACTAAACCCTACAAAGTGTGTCTTTGGATGTTCTAAAGGTGTTTTGTTAGGGCATGTTGTATCCGAGAGATGGTATTGTGCGATCGATAAAGTTTCAAAAATCAAAGATTTACCATTTCCTCTTAATAGAAGTAAGTTGAGATCATTTTTAGGCCATGTGGGTTTACTATAGAAGGTTCATCAAGAATTTCTCAAAGATTGCACATGACCACTAACCCTTGATTCTTGAAGAAGGATGTTACTTATGAACCGGGAAATAAGGCACATGAAGCTTTTGGAAAATTGAAGGAAGCCACTGGTGTCTTCACTGTTTTGAAGAATCAGATTGGAGCAAGCCATTCATTGTGTACACTGATGCCTCAGATGCAGCACTAGGAAGTACTTTGAGCCAAAAGGATGAAAATGGGAATGAACATCCAATTTACTTTGGGGAGCGAGACAAATGAGCAGTCTTGAGGTAAATTATCATATGTGAAAAAAGAGGCTCTGGCTATCATTTTTTCTATAAAGAAGTTTAGAAATTACTTGCTAGGGAAAAAATTTCTAGTTGTAATAGATCATCAGGCTCTAAAATATATTGTAAATAAGCCTAACCCATCAGGGAGGATAGCAAGATGGATAATTTTGCTACAAGAGTTTGAATTTGATATTATAGATAGGCGGGAAAGAAGCATGTCAATGCGGATGCACTCTCTCGAGCCTATGATGGTTTAGGATCATCTTGTGATGATGATGATTTCCCGATCAGACATTGTTATCCCTTGACACAATCCCTAGTGAATACATAGATATTTGGAATTATCGAATGAATTCAAGTTTCTGATGGTGCCAATGCAAAGACTAAGAGAAAGATTACTCAAGCCATGTCGTCCATATTCTATTACTGCATGGAGTATTATTTCGAATAGGACACGATGGGACGAGTCTGAGAGGGTAGTTGGACGTGATCAAGGGAAGGAACTACTAGAAGAATTCCACAATGGTACATGTGGAGGGCACTTCTCTGGACAACTTTACAAGAGAAGGATCTTGGATGCGAGTTATCAGCCCACTCTTTTTAAAAATTGTTATAATTATTGTAAGACATGTGATATTTTCAAACACATAGTAAACATAAGACTTCATCAGCTCCATTATGTCCTATTCTTCCCCTTGGTCCCTTTGAAAAGTGGGAATAGACATTGTAGGTCCACTTCCAACTACATCACGCCAAAATAAGTATATTGTAGTTGCCATAGATTATTTAACCAAGTGGGTTGAAGCTAGGCCATTGAAAACATCTTCCATGGATGAAGTGGCGAGGTTCATGTATGAGCGCATTGTCACGATTTGGTTGCCCATTAGAAATTGTAACGAGATCAAGGAAGCCACTTCATTAATGAGGTGGTAGAAGCCCTAGTCAATAATTTTTCTATTAAGCACGGAAGGCAACAACATACAAGCCAAGCACAAATGGACGAGGTGGAGCGAACAAATTTTGTGTTGTGTCAAATTCTAGCAAAAGATGCGACCTTGCGGTACATAAATGGGATAAAAGGATTCATGCGGCATTGTGGGCATATAGGGCAACATCAAAGTCAACAACAGGATACTCCCCATTTCGGTTGGCCTATGGCATTGATCCGAGTTCTTCCTATTGAGTTTGATATTCCCCTTGTGAGAGTTATGAAAAATGAAAGGATGGATGAAAGTGATTGATAAAAGAAAGGTTGGTACATCTTCATTTCTTTGGAGAGGAAATGAGAGAAATAGCAAAGGATACAAGCCATAAGAAGAAAATGAAGCGAGAAGGAATACTTTGATCAAAAGATCCGGTGGTCTCCATTTCATGTGAATGACTTGGTTCTAGTATATGATTCGAGATACAAAAAAGAAGGCAGAAAATTTCTTCCAAAATGGATGGGGCCCTACAAAATAGCGGTATGCATGAAAATGGTACATCTGAAATTTGGAGGAATTGGATGGCACTCCCATTACGAAATGGGTCAACCACGACAAGTTGAATATTTTCCAAGCACGAAGAGTCTACTCCAGGATGGAGTAGAAGCTAGGAAGGGGAAGATGTCGACACTAAAATTTTCCTCCGTAATTTCTATTTCATTAATGTATGTATTAGGAATAGGATGTTGTTAAGTATAATTAGTAGTAGTGTCGATAGAAGATAATGGCGTTGTCGATGCAGTGTGCCATGATAATGTGGAGTATGGTAACAGTCAAAGTACAATAGGAATGTTTGTAAAAGTAAATATTTGTAAGTAAGTGGTCGGTAATGTTAAAATGTCAAAGTTTGGGTAATTAGAGAAGTAGGGTCTACATGATTAGGAATTAAAATATTATATTGGTAATAAAGACAAGGAGTGAGGTCATAAATATTTTGTGTATTTTATTTGTAAAAAGTCTCAAAATGTGGAACCCATGTAAAATGATAAGGTTTATCTTATCTTAACGAGATAAGCTTACATGTATAGATAAGAGTTAAGGTATGGAATATGATTCGTCGGAGTGGATTTCTTATCCTATCTTAGAGATAAGATGGATAAGCCTAGAAGTTCTATAAATAGAGGCCACCCCCTCATTTAGGATAGAAGGAAGTAGTGAGAAATATTGTAGGAAGTGTGTGAAGGAAGCCATCAGTTTAAAGGTGTGTTGAAGAAGCCATTAAGAGGTGTAATTGTAAAGTTTCTCCCATAGTTTTGGTGAAAGGCAAGTGAAGTCAATAACACTTGAAGTACCTCATGGGTGAGATTGTAACAGTTTCATGTTAATATTATAATTTATTTTGATATTTCAGATTTGTCATCATTCTGTCTTATCATAGTCGATGGTATTCTTGTGTTATGTTGTTGTTTTGTTTCAGTATTACATCCACCAAACTAAAGGTGTGCATTAGTAAATAATCATAGCACGAGGAGTTCCGGTGAAGAATTATCATAGTCTTGGATTGGTGATGACAGAACAACATAGAGATAGTCATGGCCATGTTTAGACATAGGTAATCCTCCTACAAAATCCATACAAATGTCCTCCCATGGACGAGTAGGTATTGGTAAAGGCATATACAAACCTTCCTTCCTAGTTTAAGGCTTGTTAGTACAACAAAGTTTACATCCATGAATAAATTTTGATACTTCTTCATGCATGTTAGGCCAATATACATACCTTTGTAAGTGGGCTAGGGTCTTACCAACACCAAAATGTTCCACTACTTTCGAGGTATGTGCTTCCCTCATTAATAGAAGTCTTTCTTCTTTAGGCACTAAAATTTTCCCCATCGGTAGAGCAACTCGTCCTTGAGATAATAGTCTTCAATCACCCTCTTTTATGCCGCTTGGGAATTTAACTTTTGAAATGTTACCCCAAATTCTTTGTCTTGGGCATATGCTTCTCCGTAAGCTTCCTTCGTGAAGGGCTCGATCTGAGAGATAGTGGCCAAACAGGAGAAATTTTCCTGTGTGGGTGGCCTAGACAACATGTTATGCCACAAAATTTGTACTACCTTTCTTTTATTTGATCACTAGATGGAACTGCTGAAGAAACCCCATCCATTTGTAGTGCCTTGCCTGCTGCAATTTAGATTGTGCTTGCAAATACTGGAGAGGTTTGTGGTTAGTGTGCACAATAGTTTCTTTACCCAACAAATAATGTTTCCATTTTTTAATTTCTTGAACTAGTGCATACATTTATTTATCATATATTGAATATCCTTTAACTATTGAAGTGAAGGTTTCAAAATGATAACATATGGGTTTACCTCCTTGAAGCAACACTGCACCCATAGCATAATCACTGGCATCTGTCTCTACTTCAAAAGGCTGTTGCAAACTAGGAAGAGCAAGTACTAGAGCATGACTAATCTTGTATTTCAATAACTCAAAGGATTTTTATTATTCCTTACCCAGCTTAACACCCTTAATCTTTATGACCACTATGTGTAGAGGTGTTGTAATTTCGAGAAACCCAGAATGAACTTCCGCATGTACTGTACTGCTCCCACAAAGATTCTAGTCTTTATGGCTCCTGTTGGTGTTGGCAAATTAGTGATGGCTTCCACCTTCTTTGGATCCACTCATAGCTCTCCTCCTCCAACCACATGCCCAAGATAGACAAGTGATTGTTTGGAAAATTCACATTTGTTCATATTACAAAGTAGTTGTTTCTCCCTGAGAACTTGCAAGAATTGCTACAAATGCATTAGATGTTCTTCCTATGTGGCACAAAAATAAATATATCATCTATGTATATAATGACACATGAATCTATGAAATCCCACAATACATCATTCATCAATCTCATAAATGTAGCAGGTGCATTGCATAATCCAAAAGGAAGTACTAACCATTCATACAAACCTTGTTTTGTTTTGAAGGCAGTCTTCCATATATCCTCCTCCTTCATCCTGACTTGGTGATAACTTGACTTGAGCTCCAACTTCATGAAAAATTTTGCATGTTGAAGCTGATCCAAATGATCATCTATACGGGGAAGTGGATATTGGTTCTTTATGGTGATCTTGTTCAAAGCGCGGTAGTCAATGCAAATTCTCCAAGAACCATCCTTCTTTGGCACCATCACAATAGGCGAACCACATGGTGAGGTGCTCAGATATAACACCCCTTGGTATATTAGTTCTTATATTTGTTTCTTTACCTTAGTACTCTCTAGCAAGGGTTTCTATGCAACCCAATGTTCGGTAGAGGTGACTCTAGCAATAGCTAAATCTCATGCTCTACTTCCCATTTTTGTGGTAATCCACTAGGAGCTTGAAATGCTTCCTTAAAATACTGAATAATACTATCCAAATCTTGTTTTCCTCGGTTAGAAATATATGAAACTTCTATCCCATATTGTTTATGCTTTAAAAAAGTAAACACAACTGATTATGATTTGACTTGAATAATCCATTTTACTTGGTTAGCACTTACCATAGTAACCCATGTCTTACTGTTTGCTATTCCGGATGTTGTAGCTAATCCCATCCTTGACCCATTTGACCTTGGTTTTCCCTTATCATAAAGATAAGCATCCCTAACATCACGGTTTTCCATTCACTTTTATATTCACATCAAATATAAATTCAAGAATGAAATACCACGGTCCCAGATACTTGTTAGCCTCTACGATACCAAAATGATCTGTAAACTCTTCAACTTTGGAATTATTCCAAAATCACAAATTAATCATTGTTGTTTACTTTCTATTAGAAAATAATAGAGATAGCTAGTGAATGAATTACTATTGTGCTTAGAATTAACAATTGTAGTAAAGGAAAGAATATAAGCTCATAACACCAACAATTTTATCCTAGAAAACCTCCAATGGAGGAAAACTAGTCGGGAAGGGAAATTGCTCTTTCTTCCCACTTCTATTGGCCAATTCAAATCAACAGGTACAAAATTTACAATAAGTAAGAAAGAGAAGTAGATAATATCTCAACACTTCCTTTTAGTTACTTATTTGCTCTATCCAACACTCCTTTCTTCTACAAAGAATACAATTTCCAGCACCAAGACTTCTTGCTCACTTGCTCCCATGCTTCAATGATCTTCTACACTTCTAAAATCATGTATTTATAGCCTTTCTCATGTCCTCCTATGTATTGGAGAATGGGAAAGGTCATGAAGGAGAAGATAAATGAACATCCTTTCAAATTTAGAGGTTGTTCGTTTCAATTTTAGTTTTCTATCTCATGTAATGGTGGGACCGCCGCCTAAGGCCGGGTGGTGGTTTTGTAACCTTCGCCCTATGCAAGGCAGATGTCCTATTACTTAAAATACAAAACCTCTGTTTCATTGTTTTCCTTCTTTGTGCTAACTATTTCTGATGAAGTAGAGTTATTTTGGATCCCTATGGATCACACCTCCCCTTCTTAGGAGGCTTTTGGTCCCATAAAATCTTAGTGGGGGAGTAGATGAGGGAACAATTCCCTCACTTGCTCCTTCGAGTACCAAGGCCTGCCTTGGTGTCTTTCCTTTCAGTCCAATCTACCAAGACTCCTGTGGACCTCTTCTAGTCTCTTTGACCTTCTATTGTAGCACTACATCCTCCTCCAATTCACCTCATGATTCCAAGATGTAATCCTCAATGAAAGGTAGCAACTGTAGTTCTTCATCTTCATCCAAGCATGGATGGCTCATAGAGGTGTAAGTTCTCACAATTTACTACAAAGTACATCCTCATGAATGATGGTAAGTCAAGTCAAAAATCATTTTCCCCAACCTGCTCCAATATGGTGAAGGGTCCATATCATAGTGGCTTGAGCTTCCGTGATTGACATTGTAGTCACTTCTTACTCAAGTAAAGCCAAACTTTATCTCCAACATGAAGCTTGTGTACCCTCTTATGATGATGTACCTAGCTTTGTACTTTGCTTGAGATTTTAATAGCTATTCTTTGACCTTGAGATGGATTTACCGGATCCTCTCAATGAACTTGTTATCTCTAGTCACCTTTGTATCTCATGTATCCTCCTCATCTTGTTGTCCAATTGCTATGTCCAAGTGGATTTGAGGTAGATATCCCAAGCATGTTTCAAATGGTGACTTCATAGTGATGTGTGTGTATTGCCCGATTATAGGGATGCTAAATGTAGGCTAAGGACTCATCCCAAGTCCTTGGGTACTTACTTATTATACCCGCTAATCAATCGTACCAAAGTCCTATTTACCACCTCTCTTTTTCCATCCGTCTCATGGATAGAAAGATGTGCTCCTTTGTAACCTTGTATCCATCTTGTCCCATAAAGTAGTCCAAAACTTCCCCAAGAACCTAGGATTTACTCAGAGATAATAGACTTTGGAAAACCAAAATGCACCCATACATTAACAAAGAAAAGATCTTACTGCTCATGTTATTTTACTATCTTTTACATGCCATAAGAATAAAAATTTTCTGAATCTATCCACAAAAAATAGAGAGAATCACGGCCATGTTTAGACATAGGTAATCCTCCTACAAAATCCATAGAAATGTCCTCCCATGGATGAGTAGGTACTGGTAAAGGCATATACAAACCTTCCTTCCTAGTTTTAGGCTTGCTAGTACAACAAAGTTTACATCCATGAATAAATTTTGATACTTATTCTTGTATGTTAGGCCAATATACATACCTTTGCAAGTGGGCTAGGGTCTTACCAACACCGAAATTTCCTGCTACTTTTGAGGTATGTGCTTCCCTCATCAATAGAAGTCTTTCTTCTTTAGGCACACAAAGTTTCCCCATTGGTAGAGCATCCCGTCCTTGAGATAACAATCTTCAATCCTCGTCTTTTCAGCCCCTTGGGACTGCAACTTCTGAAATGTTACCCCAAAGTCTTTTCCTTGGGCATAGTCTTCTTCGTAAGCTTCCTTCATGAAGGCCTCGATATGAGAGATAGTGGCCAAATAGGAGAAATTTTCCTGTGTGGGTTGCCTAGAAAACATGTTTGCCACAAAATTTGTACTACATTTTTTGTATTTGATCACTAGATCGAATCTCTTTGAAGAAACTACATCCATTTTTAGTGCCTTGCCTCGCTACAATTTAGACTGTGCTTGTAAATATTGGATAGGTTTGTGGTCGTGTGCACACAATAGTTTCTTTACCAAAAAAATAATGTTTCCATATTTTAATTTCTTCAACTAGTGCATACATTTCTTATCATATACTAAATATCCTTTAACTACTGAAGTGAAGGTTTCAAAATGATAACATATGGGTTTACCTCCTTGAAGCAACATTGCGCCCATAGCATAATCACTGGAATTTGTCTCTACTTCAAAAGGCTAGCTGCAAATTAGGAAGAGCAAGTACTGGAGCATGACTAATCTTGTATTTCAATAACTCAAAGGATTTTTCTTGTTCCTTACCCCAATCAAAACCCTTACTCTTTGCGGCCACTATGTGTAGAGGTGCTTTAGCATCGAGAAACCCATAATGAACTTCCACATGTATTGTACTACTCCCAAAAAAATTCTAGTCTCTGTGGCTCCTATTGGTGTTGGAAAATTTGTGATGGCTTCCACCTTCTTTGGATCCACTCATAGCTCTCCTCCTCCAACCATGTGCCCAAGATAGACAAGTGACTGTTTGGAAAATTCACATTTCTTCATATTACAAAGCAATTGTTTCTCCCTGAGAACTTGCAAGACTTGTTGCAAATGCGTTAGATGTTCTTCCCATGTGGCACTAAAAATCAAGATATCATCTAGGTATATAATGACACATGAATCTATGAAATCCCATAATACATCATTCATCAATCTCATAAATGTAGCGGGTGCATTGCATAATCCAAAAGGAAGTACTAACCATTCATACAAACCTTGTTTTGTTTTGAAGGCAGTCTTCCATATATCCTTCTCCTTCATCTTGAGTTGGTGATAACTGACTTGAGATCCAACTTCATGAAAAATTTGGCATGTTGAAGCTAGTCCAAGAGATCATCTATACGGGGAAGTGGATATCTGTTCTTTATGGTGATCTTGTTCAAAGTGTGGTAGTCGATGCACATTCTCCAAGAACCATCCTTCTTTGGCACCATCACAATAGGCAAACCGCATGGTGAGGTGCTCGGACGTAACACCCCTTGGTCTATTAGTTCTTGGAGTTGTTTCTTTACCTCAGTACTCTCAAGCAAGGATTTCCTATACAACCCGATGTTTGGTAGAGGTGACTCTGGCAATAGCTGAATCTCATGCTCTACTTCCCATTTTGGTGGTAATCCACTAGGAGCCTGAAATACTTCCTGAAAAGACTAAATAATACTATCCAAATCTTGTTTTCCTTGGTTAGAAATGTCTTAAAATTATACCCCATCTTGTTTATCCTTTAATAAAAGTAAACAAAACTAATTATGATTTGATTGAATAAGCCATTTTGCTTGGTTAGCACTTACCATAGTAACCCATGTCTTACGCTAGTGTGCCCGGATGTTGTAGTTGATCCCACCCTTAACCCATCTGTGTACTGGGGTTTTCCTTCTCATAAAGATAGCATCCCTAAAATAAAAGTAAGCACTCTTGAATACCACATCAAAAGCATCAAGTGGAATAACATCAGCTTC
This sequence comes from Taxus wallichiana var. yunnanensis, assembly GCA_018340775.1. Classification (NCBI taxonomy): domain Eukaryota; kingdom Viridiplantae; phylum Streptophyta; class Pinopsida; order Cupressales; family Taxaceae; genus Taxus; species Taxus wallichiana. The sequence continues at coordinate 203,087,259 of CM031236.1, forward strand.
AAAAACATCTATATATTGGGAATTTATCCCAAACTTGACCTTACATCTTCTTGTTACCTGAATTTCAACACCCTTCTTCACCCAACCCAAAGGATATGGGTGCGGATGCTCGTAAGTCTCAAGACCAAGCTTCTTTACAACTACCTCAGAAATCAAGTTAGATTGAGAACTAAAGATCAATGAAATCATTTACCTTAGTCCTCTTGATCTAGATTTTGATCTGGAATAGTCTACTCATCTCCTCTTCACTATCCATGTTGGTGGCCATGCATCCAAGCCTTTCATCTACATCAGAGTCATCTTCGATTTCCACCTCCCCTTCTATCTTTACACTGTCATGGACTTCTTAGAGTCCTTGGTTTGGTTCTTTGGATGTAACTCTAGATGTAACTGTTGTATATATCTTTCGCAAGGTAGATATAGACAAACAGAAGAATATAGAAATCAAAGAAGCTCAAACCCATGACATTTATCGCCTTGGCGCACAGAAATGGCGCATGACACAGAGTGTCGACATAGAAAAAGTTGTGCCTTAGCGCACAGAAATGGCGCATGACACGGAGTGTCGACACAAAAAAAGTTACACCTTGGTGCATGTAAGAGGATGTTGACACACACATGGATGCACCAAGGCGCACCTTCAGGAGGCGCAACATTTTGAGCGCTGACAGGAAGCAGACCCTCACGCAGATATTCAGATGGCCATAACTTTTGACTGGGAGCTCAGATTCATGCAAGGTTGGACTTTTTGGAAAGCTTACGAGGTCCTCTGTCCAACTACAACTAGATATCTTTAATTGGGTGAGAAAAAATTCTTAAAAATGAAAAATACAGTTCGCCACTTTTGGGTTCGCTGGGGTTCTCACCTACCATCATTATGAGATGAGTTAAGTGCATTCTGGAGGTGGTTGGGGCAGATTTCGAATTCCTCTCTTCTCCCTCTCTTTTTCCTCCTATAAATTGTAAGGAGGGGATTCTTTCTAAAGGTTGGACATTTCTGTTTTGCCCCTCCCTTCTTCTCTTTGGCAGGTGAACTTGTGGAGTTAAAACCTCCCATTTGAAACTGTAATGCAACCTTGCCTCTTGGCATTTTGCAGTGTGTTGTATCAATCTTTGGAGAAAATTAATGCATGTCTGTGGATGATTCTCAACCCTCTCTGTATTCATTTACATCCTCCTGATCTTTCACTGTGAATCTGGCTATCTGTGCATGATCTTGCATTGCATTTTAATGGTCTGTGTTTATTGGCAAGACAGGTGTTCTTCATTCCTCGGTGCATCACCTTTGTAGTTTAGGTTTTATTTTATGCATTTTCTTACCTGTCTCCTCGCAAGTTAGATTAGGTTTTAGTAAACCCTCTACATTTTCTACGTGTGCATCTCGAACAGAGGAATAGGAGGGCCTTCATCAGGAGAGCTTTTCCGTTTTCGCAATGTCCCACACTTGGGAAAAGCTCCATGTTATGCAATCATACTGAGAGTCTCAACCCATCATGTTGTAGACATTCAGGGGTGCTGCAATTCGACATCAACAAGAACTTCTCCAAAGATGTAGTGTCGGTATGACCATTTATATCACAATTCTTGCAAAATTATTGGGATATTTACAAGTATTTAAAGTAGTGGCAACTTGTTTACCTTTCCCTTTCCACTTACTCTTTTCCCATAATCCTTTTTATGCTGATTTTTTGACGGCTTTACCCTTAGATCTACTTCTCCTTTCTTTTTCTCATCATCTATGTAGCATGCATGTACACATGCTTCATTGAGATCCTTGGGCTTTATGGAGATGACTTTTCTTCGAAGGTGAGTGTGAAGTCCTCCCAAGTATTTGGTCAAAATATCCTCATCCTCCAAATCCATGTTCAACAACATGGCTTGCCTTCAAAACTCCATAGTATAGTCCTACACACTTTGACCATTGCCTTGTCTAAAATACTGCCATTTAATCATTTGGTCAGTTTTATGGCCAATAGGATAGAAGTTAGCTCTAAGTAATTCATTAAATTCTTGCCAAGATTTCACAATAGGATTTTTATTCTTTTCACAAGTAGTTAGATGAGTTTCCCACCAAACTAGAGCATGTCCCTCCATTTTGAGATGTGCAAAGGTGATCCTTTGTGCCTCAGTGACATTATGGACACTAAAATAGACTTCTAACTATTTCAACCATTTATCCAGTAATTCTGCATCTACTTTTCCTTCAAAGCTTTTGATTTTGACTTTAGTCTCAACTTTAAAAGGAGTATGTTCAGATTTTACCTTTTCTCTTGTGTTAGAAGTCTCTTCTTCATGCTCTTCCCCATAATCTTCCTCATGGTGACTCTTGCCTATACCAAAATTTTCAACTAAGCCTGAACCACTAAGTCCATGGAGTCTTGCTTGACGGAAGTTGTCTTCTACAAATCTACAAGTTCCTCTTGCCTTCTAAACATCCTATCCATCATGGTCTCTAGCATCTCGATTCTATGGACCAAGTTCTCTTCCTCCATTTCTCCCCGAATTATCTGTTTCCACTTCTTTGTAGAAATCTCTGGATCGCAAGGTAAAGCTTCTTCGCCTTTAGATCTTGTCACTATCATATAAATTCAAGAATGAAATACCATAGTCCTAGATACTTGTTAGCTTTGATACCAAAATGATCTGTAAACTCTTCAACTTTGGAATTATTCACAAAATCACAAATTAATCATTGTTGTTTACTTTCTATTATAAAATAACAGAGATAGCTAGTGAATGAATTATTATTGTGCTTAGAATCAACAATTGTAGTAAAGGAAAGAATATAAGCTCATAACACTAACAATTTTATCCTGGAAAACCTCCAATGGAGGAAAACCATTCGGGAAGGGAAATTTCTCTTTCTTCCCACTTCTATTGGCTAATTCAAATCAACAGGTACAAAATTTACAATAAGTAAGAAAGAGAAGTAGATAATATCTCAACACTTCCTTTCAGTTACTTATTTTCTCTATCCAACACTCCTTTCTTCTACAAAGAATACAATTTCCAGCACCAAGACTTCTTGCTCACTTGCTTGCATGCTTTGATGATCTTCTACACTTCTAAAATCATGTATTTATAGCCTTTCCCATGTCCTCTCGTGCACTGGAGAATGGGAAAGGTCATGAAGGAGAAGAGAAACGAACATCCTTTCAAATTAAAATCTTGTTCATTTCGATTTTAGTTTTTTGTCCGTAATGGCCAAGACCGCCGCCCTGTGCATGCACCAGCAATCCCGGGACCGCTACCCTATTCCAGATTGGTGGTCTCGGGACCGCCACCCTAGCTAGGTGGTGGTTCCAGAACCGCCGCCCTTGCACAAGGTAGTGGTCTTGTTACTTAAAAGATATAACATTGTTTCATTGTTTTCTTTCTTTTGCCTTGATTATTTATGATGAAGTAGAGTTATTTCGGATCCATATGGATCAAGTGTTGAACAAGGAGGAGGAGAGCACAGAAGAGGAACACGATAGCACTTGAGGCCCCATTTTTACTGTAAGTATACCTAAGGGTATGCACATGAGAGGAAGGCGCGTAGAGGGGGAGAGGCCGGAGATGGGTTATATTGATGACCCCAAGAAAGTTTTCCACGCACGGTTCCAAAGTACTATTCTAGTGGAGGAGCTTGTAGCAATGTCATCTTTTGATAGGGAGGCTACATATTCATAGACAAGGAAGATGCTCTCATGGGAAATAGAGTCCCACCTTGATGAGCGAGTTTAAGGCAAGCCATGGGAAATAATAACATTCTTAGACAAAGAGAAGACAACCTAGTGGTGGATACCCAAGCAACTCTCAGATGAACAACTATGCAACATGCTCAAAAAAGTCTCCATTGAGATCAAAGCTAGACTCTTGGTGGAATGATAGGATCAGAGATCTGGAAGGGGAGCTAAAGAAGAAAGAGGAAGAGCTAGCTGCAATGACAAAGGAGCTAAGCCAGGAGAAGTTGATTAGCATCCTAGTGGCAGCATGAATTGAAGGATGAAAAGGCTAAGGTATGTGTTGTGTACAAGAAGGTGGAATCCATCAATGAGGCTATAGTATTGAAGCATCTAGACCTAGCATTTGCCTACGTGAAGTATGGATCTACCTTGGGATGCCTGGAGGATTTAGTAAGGATCCTCACCATGGAAAGACAACCGCTAGCCTTGGAGTTTGTAGAAGATGTTTCCACACCTAGAGAAAGAGGATAAGTTGAAGATCATAGCGATCGTTACAGAATACAACAAGGTTCTTGCTAATGTAAGGGCTACTTCCCGGACTCACGAGGTCGCTTATGAAAATTACATGGACAAAGAGAAAAGTGGTAGGTGCCTTGGTCACCACTCGTGAATTAGAACTCAAGGATTTCAAGAGAAGAACAAGGGAAATAGGGCAGAAAGGGATAAAATCCTTTCCGAGGTCAAGAGGAAATCTGAAGCCATTGAAACCTTAAGGGGTTCAATCAAAAACCGGTTGAAGGAACTATATACGTATTACACAAAGAATGGATGCGTTGGAGGATATAGGCAAGGAGTTGGATAAAATCATTGATACCATGAGCGTGTAAGGAGATGGACTAAATTTTGGGGAGGTGAGCGCCTGGTTAGTGACCTCTGTCAGAGAGCACAGGAAGAATTCGATGCCTAGAACAAGTTGGAGGCCGACTTGCAAAAGGATTTTCCTAGCTTGTTGCAGTGATTCCTTCACTCTCCCATTCTTTCTTCTTCCCCCATTATTTCATCCCCTTATTCTTGTTCCAAGGCATAAGCCTGTTGTATTCTTTCTTTCACTAGAGAAGTGTTCCCACGGATGGAGAACAAGCATAGTGTGGGGTGATGTTGGGCCCCTAGAATGTTGGCTAAGTACAAAGACATGTATGTGCATAGGTCCTAGTTGAAGAGAGAGGTGCACGAGGAAAAAGCACATAGGGCGTAGGGTTTAAGAAAAGGGTTTAAGGAATCCGTGGCACTCGCGAGTGCATGTGGATAGAACCAAGGGTTTGGGACTTAGCCAAATTGGGTGTTCGGATAGAACATGTGGAAATCATGACCCAACTATGCATGGTGAGTGGATAAGGTGCCAGCCTGGCGATAGGTTGGCCCAGAAGGAGCATACCTACGGTAGAAGATTCTAGAAGAACATCATGGTGAAAAGTGGAAAGCTCGGGCCTAGAAGAGCATGCTCGCATGGAGGACCACATTTAGACACTTGGCATCAGATTTGAGGGTGCTGGAGGATGAGTTGGTAGCCCATAAAGGCTATAAATACAAGCACCTACAGAGTAAATGAGGAGAGAACAAAAAGAGGGTAGAGCTCTGTAGAAATACTACAAGAACTCTGTTAGTGGATAATGGTATTTAGGAAAGAATGTATAATGGGTATGGGGATTGTAATTTTTCTTTTGATAGCCTAGCTACATTAGTTTAGTTATAATGCATGACGAAGTTTGTTCTCTGTGACATTCTGTAATGGCTCCATGGATGTAATGAGGTTACCAGTTATATGAATATGAATATCAATGATTATGATGCATACGTATTTCTCATGTGTTCTCTTTCATTTATGTTTATGCTAAGTATGGATTCTTGTATACTTCTTTTTGTTATGGTACAAGTTATATAATCTATTAAGTATTTTTTATCTATAATGACTGCAAGGATCTAGAGGTCATTCTGAGCTCTATGGTTCTTGAATGTCTTAACTCCATTTAAATCTCTTAAGCACAAATCATAGATGATGATATTTCCCACTAAACTCACATAAAAGAGAGACTCAGCACCCATGCATGCCTCGGGTGAGCACCCAACATCTGCTAGGTGATAGACCGATGCGCATGGGGTACCTTTTCTTTTGTGATAAGGATGAAAATGAATATAGAACCTAATCCATGAATAGTGAAAAGGATAGAAAATGTCTGAATCTGCTATAGAAGAGTGAGTTTTTGGGCGATCTCATGCCAAGAAGGATTAGTTTTGGAGATCTCATGCCTAGTGCAAGTATTTTTGGTGATATCACGCCATGAAAAAATAACGTTATGGAGAGAGGTATAGTGTTACACTCCTTCCATGATTTCTTCCCGAATAAGCACCACCTCACATAGTACATCTCGTGTTAAATTATGTATTGTTTTATATTGTTGAAATGTACTAAGTATCCCAATTGAAGGAGTATATAGGAGATTGTATGCATTCTATATTCGAGGCCAATGCATGATCCTATGAAGCTTTTTGTGACATCTTGTAGAGTATATTGATCTAAGAAAGTAAATGTATCTTCCCCAAGACATAGGCACATAGGAGAGGTCAGGAGCACCCATCACATTAGTGTTTAAATCTAGTGCTAGTGTCTATGCTTAAATGAGGACCCAAGTTAGAATCTGCTCCATTTTTGTTATTGTAGTTTGTTCTCTTCTTGTTGATGTGTTCTACTATTATATGGGGTGGTGATTCACCCAATACATGCCCCTTCATTTGGGGTGTATGTGACATCACTAGAAGAATGCGGCCCAAAGATAGGACCCAATGTTTAATTGAAGAGGATACCATATAGTGGGAGGGAATGTGCATGGTGAAACCAAGGAGCATGTAAACAAAGCGGTTAGATACATGTGTTAGGAGAAAAGAAGAAAACATGTCAAGGAAAAACATGTGAAACAAGAAAATATGCATACAAAAGAGATACCATGAAAATAAGGTTTCATACATGGGGCATGAATCAAAATTCACAAGACAATCATGGCAGAAACGGCCAAAATAATACAAACAAGGATCAAACGAGAGATAGGGAATAACCTAAAAAATGCCATACAATATCAAACAATGAAAAAAGTATCAAGAAAAGTATCAGACAACCATGGTGGCAAATAGTTCTTAAGGAAAATGTTGCACATGAAGCATCCATTAGCATGTTAGAAAGATAAAAAGTATGTCAAAGCATGTATGTACCAATGAAACAAGTAATGTGCTAGTAAGAATAAGAAGTAGTATAAAATGAAACAATAACACTTGTGATGTGTAAGAGTAGAAATGTAGATGCCCCTAGGAGCCTCAATGGGACTAGTAAGAGGTACAATGCTAAGCATCATTGTTACATGTAAATATCTATAGGAAGTATGCATTCACAACTAGAGAGAAAGAGAATGCACATGCGTATATGATAAAGATAATGACATACTTGATATCCATCTAACATAGTAAGTAAAGTGTAACATGTGAGTATAAGAAACAAATAATGAGGGAAACTAGGAGATAAAACATGTCGTGAGTGTGAATGGAATGGAATTCAAAGTGAATGTTATAGGAGAAGAGTGGCCCTAATTGAAAGTGGATGAGTATGAGATGAGGTTCATTTATAAAAGCTCCCTCAAAAATAAATAATGAAGCATAGAACAAGATTGTGTCATCAAGAAATGGTTTGAATATATGCTAGAAAGATGGATCATGAAGTGCATAGTGTATGGTGTAGAAGAGGTGAGGTTCATATCAGATTTAAGACCTCAGCAATCAAGTATTAACCGTGGAACTAGAGTGCATTATAGGGTAGTATGATGTGTGAGAATTGAATTCTAGAAATATGTATCATGAAAACAGAAGTGTGAAATGTGGAGTGTGTGGGGTTCATGGGTGTAGTATGTCCTCAAAATCAAGTGTGAACCTTAGCACAAGAGTGAATCATAGGGTAATGATGACAAAAAGTGTATCAAGTCATGTAAAAGTGCTTGGAAATAGGAAACATGAAGCAAAAAGCATAATAATACTAGAAATGATATATACCTTATAATGGTAGGAGGGGGAGAAGTAAGCATGACCCCCCAAGTGTGTAGATCTAGTTTATGTTGCTAAGGGGATCAATGTAAGGAGTAGTTTCCTTCAAAAAAATAATTGGTTGTATCTTATGTGGGATTGATAACATTGTAGAAGACTTGAGAGGAGAAGATGGTTGACCGATTTTGAGAGGTAGTTGCTTAGTTTGACTTGGTAATTTTGTAGAAGAGTTGAGAGGAGGAGGTGTTGGACCAATTTTTAGAGGAGGTTGCTTAATTAGAGTATGTAATGTTGTAGAAGACTTAGTATGAGGAGATGATGGGGTAGATAATTTTGAATATGGTCTGACATTGGATTGGATAGGTGACTCTTTACTTACGGAAAGAAGGAATATTAGAAGTGATATCATGATGCTCATTTTTCATAGAAGTGGAAGAATTTGGAGCTTATTTGGATATAAAATTTGGAGATGGGCATGTAACAGAATGTTGTGCAATGAATGAGATAAAACCCTAACGCTTAAGGTGTTTGATTCATCATTTTAAAGTATAACAATTATTATCAAGATGTCTATTGATTTGATGATAATTTCTAAATGTGAGACCTTGATAGTTGGAAATCTTATAAGGAGGATGGTAATGAGAGTTGGAAAATTGATCAATTAGTGATTGAGGAGTGTGTTATACAATTTTCACATAAGAAAAAATGTGACAACGGGGTCCTTTTACGATCAAATTACGACATTGGTCACAGGGGCCCATTTCGGTCATCATCAAGATAACATGATTAAAAATAATTAATACGTGATCTCACCTAGCCTCAAATAGGGTTACTCGGTGCCAGATTAGTGTGTAATTTAGTGCCAACCTAGTGCTAGTTCATGGAAGACTCAGCAAATTCGGGTGAGTATGTCATTTGGTATCAAGCTCGGTTGAGCAATCTCGATGAAGCACAGAGTGAACTCGACAAAGCGAACTCGATAGAGTGAGCTCGTGTGAGAAAGTTAAAGTGGATTTAATATTGATACAAACTCGGTTTCAACTCGGGTGATACTTCCATTGGTAAATCAGTTTTCAAATCAATATCAATTCATTGTCAACTCAATTGAGTAGATCAACTCACAAAATCAAGACATAACGCTTAACGATGGAAAGCGTAAACCACTCAAATCCAAGTATATCAATAACCTGATGCACCAAGCTAGGAAAATGAAACAACACATGAGATGAGTATCGGAAGTGGTGTGGTAAGGTCTAATTAAAACCCGGTCAACTGAGTGGGAAAAATGATAGAAGCAAGTTCATGCATGACTCAATGCATGGTAACAACTCGGTTAGGTGAGTTCTTAGTTGTAAGAGTTCAAAGGGAGATGATGAGATGGCAAGACATTGTAAGACTCCCATGCATGGGAAACATTTCAGTATATTTCCAAGGTCAGAAATTTGATGATGGCAAGCCAAGTTAGTATTTCACATAGGATAAATTCATCCTGATTTCCATGGTGGAAAACTTTGCAGTGGAAATCCAACACAAGGTTTCCACGCAAAGGGGTCCCAAGTTTCATCTTGCCAAGAACATGGAAATTTGAGAAAACATCACCAAAGCAAGGATATCATTTTGCAAGAAAAGGAAAAGCTCTGCAGACCAACATACTACGTCAAGGCCGAGTCAATGCCGAGAAATTTATAGGTCACCAAGTTACTTTTCGGATTCATCGACAGTTTGGATTGGAGCAAGTCATGGGGGAAACAATGCAACATAATACCAATTTCAGAGGAGGTAATACCAAGCTCATCAATATGAAGCATGGAAGAAGAATAGGAGGTGGACCGAGTTTCTCGCTGACAATAATCTCAAGGTGTCGAGTGGTAACAATGTAACGAGATCTTCTTGCTGAGAATAATAATGATCAAACTCTCAAATGGAGAAAAATGACCCGTCATTGGAGAAACATCATAGAGGAGTTTAGGTGAGTGAATCATTTGATGTATGGAAGGTGAAACTCATAGCGAAGGGAGTAGCTTAGTTTTGAGCTCAAATACATGTGCCGACAGTGATGAGTCATTGGAACCATGTGAAGCTCAAAAGCATCACTATAGAATGCCAAATTTCCATTTAAAAGGAAAGCGTCATAGAAGGTGAGCTTGAAAGCTCACGTCGTGGGAGCTTAGATTGTGCCCAATAATGGATGAGTGATTGATTTGATAGGTGGAATGAGGCGTTCAAGAAAACACAAGATAAACCATGAGTTCCTCATGGTCAGGTCGATGATAAAAGTGAGGAGCAGAATGAGCTCTACATATGACATCGAGCCTGGAATTCCTAGTGATGCCATGGCTCGATTTCATTGGAAGATGGCTTGATGAGCCCATGCAAGTAAATGTCTAGTTTGAAGCATTCGAGTGCAAGACTACAAGCCATGTCAACCTTAGCATGATGTTGTAGAGATAAGATAAGTTAACATTTATGCATAGCTCGGACAATGGAAAAGTCGATAGATGGAACTTTGTTCTGTAGAGCTCACTCAGGAAATATTTAATGTAACACAGAGCTCGTGAGAAGGTTAAGGAGCTTGGTTCATTGATATCAGTTCACAGATGCATGGGTGGAATCTCATTATAAATGCATGGCCATGCATTAAGCCGAGCTGATGGCATATTTCCAAGGTGGTGAAGGTATGTATGGATCTTGTGAACAAAATCATGCATGTAGTCTTGGCACTTAGATGACATACCGAGCTCGGTGTAGTTACAAGAAGAGATCGATCAATGCAAAAGAGTTCGGTCATGTTGATGAAAGGATTGGACATGGTAACTCAAAAGGTGATCAAGCCACACGGTGAATTCAAAATAAATAATGGCTTAGTTGAAACTCACAAGTGGCAAAGAAGCTTGAGAATGATGGAGAGTTGGGAAAATAGGCTCACTTGGTGTTGAGTTCATGATTTACGAGCTAGTGGCAAAGTCCTTCTTGGGGTTGTCAAACCATCAGGTGGCGAGTTTCTCACATGATGGAGTTAAGCTCATTGAAGCTCGTTGAGCTAAGTACACATGCCACAGAATATATTGAGAGCTCGTTCATCCAAGCTAAGGCTTTTTATGAAAAGAGAGGGATCTGGAATAATCTACCCATGCTTGCTTGAGTTATGTTTAAACAAAGGGATATAGTTATAACTCGCCCACCATTAGTTGTAATGATGATGCCATCATTGCCAATATACATGGAAGGAGCTCGCTAAATGGGCCGTGCTACCAAGATGAGGGAGTTGGTTGAATTCGAGTCATTGGGAGATGGGCCATACTATGTAAATCACCAACGAATCCAATGAAAGGTTCACCAAATCAAGTAAAGACAGGAGATCATTCAATGCACTCGATGTGATGAAATCTCATAAAAATTCATGCGGAGAGCTCGGAGACTAGTTGTAGTGAGCTAGTGTTGAGCTCGGGTGACATGGAGGTGAGCTCTTAGAATCGAGTCATGTATTGCATGATTGTAAACCCCTCGGCGTCGGGATAGCTCGGTGAGCCATGTACAATTTCTCACATTGTTGGATGAGCTCAACTCATCATTATAAATAAAGAATAGAGCAAGTCATCATTTCAGAGTGAGCCCATAAGTGAGGATGTGACTCGGTGAGATTTTGAGCTCAAGTTGATCATGTCGAAGCTAAGAGGAAGACATTACTTTCCATGTAGGTGAATAACTATTACCATGACAACTTAGTTTTGGAAAGCGAAAGGGAAAAGGGATCGACATAGGTCTAGTAACACATAGCTCGGTTGGGAAGTGATTAAGTTTGGTTAAATGTTGAGATCAGCATACATGTGTGCATGAGTTGAGGCCGAGTTGTATGAGTTTGGAGGAACTCAAAATCGATCGAAAATATTTGAGGAGAACTGGGCTATGTGGGCCAAATTACATCAGGAAAATTTGTGGATCAATACACGAGGAAGGTAGCTTGTGGAGTGCGGCAAGCTGACAAGGAATATGAGGAGCTTGGTGGAGAGCTCATTTTGGGAGCTCGACATGGTAATGAGCATTGAAAGTGTGAGGAGCCACGTTGCAGGACCGAGCTGGTCAAGAGACATTTAATGCAAGGGACTCAGTGGACTCATGAAGTCGGGACAATGCGATGGAAAGAGGAGCTTGAGCCCAACTCGGTGAGTTGGCTCAACGAGCCAACCACCAAGTTGGGTTATTTTTGACTCATTCACATGGACCTCCCACTTTCTTCAAGTCAAACCAGTCAAACGGGAGGGTCTCACATTATTTTTTAATTAATTTAATATTTTTATTTAAATATTTTAATAATAATATTTATTATTATTATTTTAAAAATTATTTAAATATTCTTTTAATTAATTAAGGAGAACTAGGTCAACCGAGCATTAATGGCACATGATGGAAGCTTCTCAAAGTGGTTCAACCAATTGTAATAAATGCATCATGTGCCTTCAATTTAGGAATGTAATTATGACCTTTCCTCTTCTCTCTCACATATTCTTCTATAAATGTAAGTTGGAAGCTCATTCTCAAAGGGTTCCAACAGGTCAAATAGGTTGGAAAGTTAGACATCTTAGGCAAGTGCAATTTTTCAAGAGTCCTCTCTTCTACAAGTTGTCCTTGTATGTTGAGAGAAATTTCAAGCCTCCTCTTCAAGACTGTAATGGAAACCATTGCCTCTTCTGAATGTATGATGCATTATGCACATTATTGAAGTAATAAAAGTGTGTGTTTTATGACTAATCTCAGTCCTTTCATCCTTCTATACTTCTTTGTGCCTTTTCTCATGCTTGCAGGTACATTGTGCAAGTTCACATTTCTATTGCAGGTTCTTGGAGTTATTTGCTTATCGAGTGGTGGATCATTACATGTAGTTGAGTTGTGGTGCTTTTTCACCCTTCTCAAGTTCATCCTTCTTCACAAGAATACTGATAACTTGTTTGTCTCGATTGAGTTTAACAAAGGGAATGTGTGCTTCTAAGCCTATGTTATTTTGTACCCTCTCTAAGTTATAGTCGGTGTGAATTGACTTGTGGTGCACATACCCTCTTCAAAAGAACCCTTCCCGAGTTTGGAAACACCCATTAATTGGTGCATAACCATCCCTATTATATTTTCATTTCTATAAATATCTTTCCCTAAAACCCATGAAAATGTTAGCAGAGGTCTAAATAGTCATTTTATTACACTAGGAGTAATACAACACTTAGTTTAGGAAGAGGAAGCCAGCCTTCTCTGGAGGTTCACCTCGAGCCCAAGTCCCACAACTTGAGAGGTGATCCCTTGTTTCCCAATCACATCAAATGTCCTGTTCACATTCGGGCCATTCGGAGGGTGTAGTGATTGTGCGACAACTAAAGTATAAGAAGAACATCATGTTTCTTAGCATTATGATCAAACCTGAGAGGTTCTAGTAATGGTAATACTTGAGGTGCACTGAACAATATGAAGACATACATGAAGAAGATGAAGAACTAGCATTGGATTGAGAAGAGACCTTAAGATGTTGGATTTCAAATGTGAGAGATGTAATCATGGATTCCACAGCCTAAATTTTATCTTGAAATAAAGAATGTAAATCTTGAATAAACTTACAAATTGATTGATTGACATTAGGATTTATAAAGTCATCAAAGAGATGATCGAAGATGGCACTAAATTTTCAAGGAGACAAATTGCTACAAAGTTACATAGTGTCTAGGGTTTTTCAGAGAGAATATTTAAAATGTGGGTGCATTTGAAGTAAGTGATGCAAAGAGACTTGAGAAACCTCAGGAGCCATGAGAGAAGAAAATAAGGATCCAAGAGATTCGAATACGGAGTTTAACAAATGATTTAACAAAAATAGATTTTTTTATAAACCCTAATATTGCGAGTCACATATATTAATAAATAAATGATACATTGCAGATGGACAAGCAATAAGATAAATAAATTTGAAACCCTAAGTGCAAGAGAGGGAAATATTGACTTAGATGATTTCACACATTTCCTAGAACTATTTGGACTAGAAAATTTTAAACAATAAGTGAAGACAGTTATAATCAGTGCACAATAAATTATGGATTTGTCAAATATTCTTAGAATGGGGTGCTCGGGTGGGTTAGGGGCACCTAACCACTTGAGTTTGCTTTTGGGTTCTTGTGTCTATGTAGGAACTCAAAATCTAATTTTTCTAGTGTGTAAGGTGATCTTTAATAGTTGATGTTGGTCTACTATGTGTTGCACCTTGATCGCAGAGCTCACCTATAACCCGCAAAGAGATAATGACCATAAAACACTCAAAATACATCAAATCCCAAAAATAAAATATGCAATATGGGAAGTAAGACGACTCCCGAAGGTCACCCAAATGAGTGAGCTTATGACTAATCATTGTACTATAACTCAAACTTCATGTAGTTAGTTCTTGTGCGTGTGTGATAGAACCATGCCCTAGGAAGCCCTTGTGGAAGTGCATGATAATAGGAGATAACTAGATGTACCAATGTAAATAGATGTGTTGATGGAAAAATGAACTCCCCCTTCCTATAAATGCATGCATAAAATGCAGTCCCTTTTCCCTTGAATGAGTGCTAGATGGATGCCTTTGATGCTCTTATATGCCTTTGGATGTAACCTTAGGTGATGATAATAGATTCTTAGAGCTTGGTCCTTTATTTTGGTCACATAGCTTTGTATTTATATGATTCCCTTGGTTGAATTTCATAATTGACAACTGAAAGGTCAACCCATAAGAAAATAATATTCCCAAAAGACAAAAGAATCTTAAAAAGAGTGATTAAGATAAAAAGAGGTCAAGGCATCTAGAAGAATGATGGTGCCTGGGCACCGGTGTTTAGAGTCATGAAATATAAAGCAATAAAGTTGAGATTGGGTTGTAGGGTGTGAAAGACTAGAAAGAAGACAAGAAACAAAGTAAAGGGGCCAAATATAGATGTCAATTACTAGTTTTCTCACTTAGGAATCATATGAATGAAAGTATGCTTTAAGGACCTAGAAATGTATGTAAGTGCCTAATTTTTTGTTTACATTTATTTATTTACACAATATCATGGTTTCCATGATGGATTTTTACCTTCAACACCAACTACTTCAACAACATACTCCTAACTACTTATAATCATCTACCTTCACTTTTTAGTTCCTCGATTTCCTTTTCGATTTCTCAATTAGGATCCACACCTCAATGCACACCCTTTAAGTCACTTTGGATTTCACCTTAGAAATTCTCTCTGGTTTCCCTAGGAGGTTCCTTTCCTCCTTCCTAGGTCACTTTTCCTACTCTATTTCTACTCACAGATGGTTTCATTTTCCTCAAAAATACTTGAGCTTCCCCATATATTGTGTTTTTGGCTTCTCTCTGCAATCTTTCAATTCCTCTCATCTATTCTCTTCAATCCATCTCAGACCCTTAAATAGTCCTCTTTAACTATGAGCCATTCCCATTTTTTCTCCTCTCCTAGGATTATATCAATTTTGTAGCTACCCAACTACTCCATGGAATTCATGTAATGGACTTTTCCCAACTAGCATCTTAACTAACAAAGGGAGTTATCTAGCAAACTTTCCTCATAATCCTAAAACAAAACTTTCTTCAAGAGAATCAAATGAACAAAAAGTTTGGGAAAAATATCATTAACATACAAATTGATGGTGATTTGCATCCAATGATCTACAACACAAATCCACAAGACATCCAACTTGTACAATGTTTTAATTTTTCCTTCATCCATTCATATTCTTTGTCTTCATAACTAAAACAAGTAAAATTCTAGTCAAGATAATTGGATAGCTAACTACTCAAGAAGCTCACACCAAAAAATATCATGAATATCTCCATAGATATGGTCCAATCATATTTTTATCAGAAAAATTCATGTCGCATTCTCTTCAGCCTTCCAAAACCATTTCATCTTCTCTTGCATCCATTGTTTCGCATCCCTTTGTCAAGGTAGCTATCTTAACATTTTTTAGGTCCTGAAAATAGAAACATTATTAGTAGAGATCCTTAGATCATGACATTAGGACATGAAATAGGTTGTAGTCTAGAATAAATTCATGTTCTTCCAATTAGATAGTGTGTAACAAAAAGAATGAGACTTACTATTTGGTAAGCAATAGTTGTATAATTAACAAAATATTAGGAAGGTAGACACATTGAACAAGAATATTCAACACAAACTGGAATGCTTAGTAATGAGTCGAAGTCATACATAATTTAGAAAGAAACTTGAAAATTCAAGATTAATTTGAATTAAGGTCAAGGATCAACCTTCTACGTAGTGCGCTTACATATTTTTATACAAAATGATGTGACTATTGAGTTACCTGTCACTTATTCTTTCTTCCCTTTACCAAACATGCTCTTCACATTCACTATATGTTTTAAGATAACCTTATATATTTTATAAATTTTCTTATCTAGGTTAGGCATATACATTGAGGATTGTACAATTATACAAAATTTATTCATGTAAGATTTTTAATCATATATATAAATAAAAACCCTACTTGCTTTATCAATTATTATAAATTAGATTGATGAATACATGTTAAACATTGAATAACTTCCTAAGTGTAGATACTAGATCTTGGTCAAAACTTTGAATAGGTCCCTATGAAGGTGGATCTAATGGATTCTTATTGTGGAAATTATAAAAATATCCCAAATTATTTTGAGAGGCATTATATTCGTCATTTTTATAATAAGTAAATGGGTTTCACTATAAATTGGTAATGGGATATGGAATTTTATTAGCTATTTACTAGGTGAAATCAATATTATTTATATCATATAAGTAGTTGTGTCTAAGGTCTATATATGAATTGATCAAGGACAAGCGTGTGCCCCAATAACTTGTCATATCACTAGTAACAAGTATTTCCTAATTCAAAAAGTAATATAGCCAAATTTTCATATTTATTTTCCCAATAATTAAAAATTAGTTTCTACTAATGAACATACATTAAATTTGATGGCCACCTATGGTTGTCAAAACATTTTTAAGTGACGGTAATTTTCTAATATTTCCCTTGGAAAAATGAGACATACACTACTATTAAAATTGTAAAAGGTAACACTAATTTTTTTAAACCTTTCAATATATATTATGTATATCAATATAATTTACATATAAATATATATGAAAATGATGATTATATCAAAATTTACAATATAATTTAAATATACAAATAAAAAATGATTATATCAAAATATTTAAAATTGTTTCATAACTAATAACATCAAGAAAAATTGTGTAAAATGCATTAAAACTTAAACCTTATCTTTCCTTCTTTTTTTCCGGATAAGTGACACCATTCTTCCATTCTTTTCATCTTTCGCTCGGCCATAGCCCACCCCAATTATTTCATGCTAATAACATGAAAATTGTGTATGCATTAAAACTTAAACCCCTGACAAGTGACACCATTCTTCCATTCCTTCCTGACCCCATTTTTCATGGATGAACCTCGCTTGGATATTGATAAAAAGTTTCTTCCATTCAATCATGTTTTTAAAAACATCTCAAATTGTGGTCTTGCTTTAGTTTTTCTTTTCTTTTTATTTTTATTTTTTTGGCATGCATGGTGGAATTAGCTCCCTTACCTTGATATACAAATGTCAAAATTAGTGTAGTCACGGTGGTAATGTCAAAATATGTGCTATGGCTGGTATTCCATCTTAAATTTTATCAATGTCCGCCATTACTCAAGATTATATGAATTTTATAAGTCAAATTAGCCACTAGGATCATTAAAAATGACATTTATTTATAGAAAATAATGCCCTTTCTATTACATTGTACACAATTCCATTTTGATAACATCTAAATGTTATTAAATTCATACCACCTTCCAAATTTCCAATGCTACCTTCATTTTTAACATTGAAAATAAAAGTCATTATCCATTAAGAGAAGTATGAATAGAGTTTCCTGGTGGTAAATATGAGGTAGTGGTTTGCTCACATTGAATTGTATCCTTACATCATTTTTTTGAAATTATAAAAGGGTACAAAAATTGCCCCCCGAAAACCTCATGAGTCGTGATAGGGAGAGAAATTTTCCTTGTTATCAAATACTTTCAAAACTTTCTTGTAAAGAAACCACCCATTCTTTAGTGCCCTCATGAAGATGTTAGTTTTATTGAGGAAAATACACCTCAATTTCTCATTCATCGAGTCCTCGGTTTTGACATTAATGAGCTATGAAAGGTGAGACATGAGGATATGATAAGGGGGAGTGATTTCTTATACATACCTTTCATTTTGTAGTATCAACAAAATAATGAATTATAACATAACTTTGGGTTTCGTTACTCTAAGACTAGATGATTTTTCCCTACATTGTAAAGATTAAAGTAGCCTAGAGTTGGCTCAAATCTTTCCCCAAGGAACAAAATATATTTAAATTATAAGGAAAAATATTTTTTGTATATGTGACGCCCGTGAAATTTCCACTAATTTTGTTAAACTAGAATACAACACACGTAATAGCTAGGTCACTCAACAAGTGCCACAAGAACCCGCTCTAAGAGATATCATCCTATTATTATTATAATGAAATATATAATAGTCATTATATCATTGTCTAATAAAATAATATAACTAAGGTGACGAAATTATTATGAGAGTTAGTTTTATTTGTTTAAACTCCTATCTATTTCACGTTGCATATCTTGTCAAGACACTCTATTACACAAATTAATAATAATTCTAATTTTAATATTATTAATGTTAAATAATTGTAGGCAATAATATTATTACTATAAGAATTAACTAAAAATTTCAACTATAAAAGCTAATTAAAAATTTCAACCCTTTCACCTTGATTCCACAATCACTACAATTTATAATAAACTAATACTCTAACTAATTAAAATATACAATCACTTAAGTACCGCATCATGGAATTAATTAAATTCATAGTTACTAAAGGTAAATACATACACACATTTTATAACTTCATAAACAATTAAAAATGACTAATTAAGAGGAGAAATCTAGATTAGGGTTCCTTAAGTGAAAAGGTCGTCCCATTTTAGGATTAAATCATGGCCATTAAATCAAATTGATCTAAGCCATTGGATTTTATGGCATCTCATATTTTCCCTAATTTCTGAAGGACTACAAAGAGACATTTTTCTTTCATTTCACTCATTTGTAAGTTTGAGCACTATGGAGGATAGGATGTAGAGTAAGCTCCCATGGAGGAATGTTTAAGGGAAGTTAGGAAATCATTTCACCCACTTAGTGGGTTGAATACAAATTTATTGGTCTCTATTTCTAGATTTAAAGAGATTTATTGATCTCCATTTTCATATTTAAAGAATTTTATTGATCTCCATTTTCAAATTTGAGGCTTAGTTACTTTTATTGTAAGTTTAAGGGGTCTCTTTTTGTTCACATAATGTTTATTTCAGATTTTATATGTTTAGAATTTAGAGCACATCTAATTTTCTCGTTTATTTATGAATATCTCTAGTTAAATTTTATCCATACCATTCCCATTTTTCTTCAATGGATCTATACCATAACTGATTACACACACACACACACACACACATTTGTGTGTGTATATATACATATTTATATACAACTAATGAGCAAAAAATTATATCTCTATTGTTTTTTTTAAATTTTAGCCATGTGTTTTATTTTTAGACCTTAAAGAGTGATATAATGGTATAATATTGGGAGTGGGGCTCAACCCCATCCCTTCCTCCATTTTCAGTGGAAGGAAGCAAGATTGTCCCATCCCCCATTTATTAAGGAAGAGGGGCACCATGGCTTGGATGCCCCTATATTGATTTGGAGATGACCAAATGTTGTCCCCATTTTATAAACAATAGTGTTAGCTAGACCAACCTAGGTCGACCCTTGGATAAACGTATATTTTTTTAATTTTTATGAACCCAAATGAAATCTACCTCATGAATCTACAAGCTTATTACAACTACAATGTTTATTTCTTTGATCTAGCTTTCAAAATAATGATAACAATCTAAAAACAAACCATTAACATATAGATTTATAGATATGTATATACAATTGTATGTACATATCTATACATTCATATGTGTGCATTCAAAAAAAAATTAGCAACAAAATTTCTCTTTTTTATAAGAAGGATGGAGAATATGCAGCAAAATTTATCTATATTCTAGTTTCCTTTGTAATTAAAATAAAATATAAAATAACACCCCTCGTAAGGAAAATGAGATATAAAAAAATTATCTCTTCATTTGTATAAAAATGATTAGAATAAAATGTTATATTTATAGGAATGACAAAATAAAATAGTCTCCTTTTTAATAATACTAATCATACTACACATTGTTATAGGTTTACATTCATAATTCATTTCCTTCATACAAATATCCAACCACACACTTTTACTCATGTAGCAATAACTACCTCCATATATCACATATATTATTTCAATTTTCACATTATTATTGGTTTTCATTCATACTTTATTTCCATCATACAAACATGCAACCACACAATTTTACTTCTATAGCAATTGTTTCCATCGACACATATGTTCTTTCATTTTCACATTATTACATGTTTACATTCATACTTCATTTCCTCCATATAAATATGTAACCAAACAATTTTTCTCCTATAACAATTGCTTCCATCTAATACATAAGTTCTTTCAATTTTCACATTGTTACAAGTTTACATGCATATTTATTTTCCTTCATACAAACATGTAACCACACACTTTTACTCCTGCAACAACTATTGCCATCTAAACACATATGTACTTTCAATTTACACATTGTTACAAGTTTATACAATGGTAATATTGTTGACAAAAAGTTGGGACAACCACATTAAAATTCTAAATCCAACAATTTTCTCCTTTCAAACATGCAAGTAATGTAACTAGACATCCACAAGGAGTAGGGCAACAATGTTCACCTCCCAGCCATATTTAACATGAAAAATTACATCTATTATATTGTAAAGAAACGCTAACCCCAAGAGAAGAATCACTCAAATTATTAGTAGAGTAAGAATGGGTAATGTTATAGGTTTACAAAAATCACTCAAATTATTAGTATAATAAGAAAGGGTAATGTTACATGTTTACGTAAAGGGTAATGTTAGTATAATGAGAAAAGGTAATGTTACAAGAGATATAATCCTCCAAAAGGATCCTATTCTATAGGAAAGGGTTAGGGTTAAGTCTCGGGGTGAGAAACATAGGTTTCTTTCCCTAAACTAAGCTCTAATTTTTCTTTAGTCTAAAAATATAAAATTTAAACTTTAAAAGAGGTGGCATAGAATAGATACATACCCACACAAACATAAGGTCAAAAAATAATGAACATTAGGTCACTTACAAAATGCATAGTTAAAAAAAATAGAAAGATCACTAAAGATATAGGAACACCACTAGATGAAAACTCCTATGACCTATTAGTTTTAGAGAGATGATTATGATGGTTCAAGTACTTTCATCTCCCATTTTTGGAAACCTAAAATCTTACCAATACCAACTCCCTACACACTCATCTCAAGTGTTATATATGCCCATGAAATAATATCAATAAAATCATAACATAATTAACGTATGCAAAAATCATATTCATCTACTTAAAATAAATCATCATCCCTACACATCATCATCCAAATGCAATAACATTATATGAATAAAATTTGAATATATTGTCAGATCATATGGTATTCATTTAATAGAACACAATCAAAATAGATTACTCATTACATATCCATCATAATCCATATTGTATCATAATACCAAGATACATATTAGAGTATAGTCATCATCATCCATACGCAAAAAAATAAAATGGTAATCTAATAATATTTGTCAAAATCTCATGTTGAATGGAAATGAAGTATGGAGTAAAATTGATGCAACCATAATCTATATAGTCAAGATTGAATAACAAAACATGCAAAAGCATAAACCATACATGATATGCATCGTGATAATGCTAACATCAAGGTCACATTCTACTTTGTAAACTGGGTATCCACAAACAAGTGTCTTAATAGAAAATATAGCTATCAAAATAGTTTATAGGGAACAATGATCAAAAGTTTCATAAACCCCCTAAACATGAATTCCTCCTAGAAGTCATGGAAAAGGTGAAGATATTAAGGTCTTAAAGATGTTACATCCTCCCACGTAGGTACATGCTCGATGTATTATTTCCACTAAAATACGACCTAATCTAAGTCATGGCATCAAGGACCTAGAGTCCTATGCTTCAAAATATGAATGGGTCCCAAAGTAAGCTATATGTACTCTACCTAAAATACTTAATATTAAAAAACATGAGAGGGTTCTAGGATGTATCTCCTAAGAATGGATACATGAAATATGCCATGGAAATAAGACAATATCGATGGTAAATATAGGTGGTAGGTAAATGTTCCATTCCACACTAAGATCTCAAAGGGTCCAATGAATTTTAGTGTAAGCTTAGAACCCTTTTTGTAATAGATTTGTGTGCGGTTTCAATATCGAAATACCATAAATCCTATCTCGAGATATGGTCACTCATCATGGCATCAAGTGTATTTTTTATGCTTCTCCTACACCCTTGTAGGCACTATTGAATAAGGACAATTTATTACTCCATATATTGTAATATCGCATGGCCCAATCATGACCCAATTCCTCTAATATGTCCTAACTATCTGGACTCATGTACAATTTACATTATAATACCATACAAGGTGTTGTAGACACAAAATCACACACATATTACTATTTTACTATGTCATTAGTATGTTGTTTATATGCATGGATCTTAAGAAAGAAAAGTATTCACTAGTGACACCATCTCTTGTCCATCTATGTCTTTGATTTATTTTTACTATACTTCTATTCGTTGGTGTAATTTTTGTATCTCGATTTTGGTTAGGTCACATGGATCTCGCCTATATCTGTCTTTTCACATCTATCATTATTTATCCTAGGACACCAATGCCTACTCCAAACACTAGCACTTAGGTGCTTGTGTCCATTCTAGGTGCTTCTATTATCCTTGCTCTTTTTACACATTTTGACACTTATGGTTGGCATTTTCTCCTTTTAATCTTTATCTCACGCTCATAGTTGACTTTTCATGTCACTAGTGTCAAAATTTAAACAAGATATTCATATATATACACAACATACAAAGTATTATTTTGGCTCTAAATTATGAGGGTAAATCACATCTTCATACTATCACTACCATCAAAGGGAATGCATTTTTGGCTACATACACTACATATGAAGGGGAAGTGTTAAATTCCATACCATACATTTACATCTAATATAGCTACACTTTGTTATCTTGGTGTTAATAGCATGAGGGAAACCTAAGGAAACTACATTGATTCTAGAATGTAATGCAGCTCTCAGACTCTTCAGTGACCTTCGAGGTCATTCGACTTCACATTCTACATATTTCACTCAAATTTGATCTCTGTTTGTGATCTTGCATAGGTAGCTAGAGTTTTTTTACAGATTACAGGTATCTTCATTGATTGAAATAATGACCAACAAGAATAAACAATGAAACCTCTTGTGACACAAAAGAAAGAAGATCTAATCATTTACATAGTCACCAACTCCTAGAATCGGGCACCAACATCCAACCAACCCTGTTTAGTCATGGATGCCCCTATCCATCATCGGTGCAGATTTCCTAAATCTTTAGTGATCTCTTATGACATCATTTCTAGCCGGATCCAAAGATATACACAATCCCAAATACCTCCACAGATTTCACAAGAAACAACTATGTCATGCATCTCTCCCATTTGCTTATAGTTTTCATTGCTTGAGTGTTTAACATTTATATTTCACTCGTATTTTATCATATTATTTACTCTAAAATTTAGATTTAATACTAATTAAATTAAATAATTTTTGTGAACCTGATTTTATTCAAACTCCTTTACCTAAAGATCCAAAAAACCCTCATGGATAATAAGAGGTTCCCATCTCCCAAGAATGATATGACCTATATGCGTATGCAACCTATTTTTCCAATGCCTCGAAGAAACTTAATTTCGTGATCTTGTGCATAATCCCCAATATGATCCCACAATCCTCGAACAACTCCTTGACTTTAAGACACCTTCTTGTTGGTTTTGAAACCCTAATTTTTGCACAATATTGCTTGACCAAAACATTTCCTCGTGTTCTCCTCATCCACCATAGTAACTAATGTTACTTCATGCTCTTCTCGTCCTCTTATAGTAAATGATAATATTAATATAGATTCTTTTCATGGTGAGGTTATTGCTTGTGCAAAAATAGATGCTACTAATTTTTCTTCTGATAATGCCAATGTAAATGTGCATAATGATGTTCCTAGTTGTAGTCAAAATGAATGTAAATAACTATCTTTTACTCTTCTTAATTCCATTTTTTTCAAATTATTGGAATGATAAATCTGATGCTAGTACTCCTCCAAGTTATTTATATGTTGATAATACTCTTGATGAAATCCTTTCTTATGAGAATATGACTAAAATGCTTGTGATTATGCTTTGATCATGAACATACTTGTGATGATGTTTCTTTTATTAATATTGTTGAATGTGAATTTACTACTCCTCTTTCTTCTACTTTTGAAGTGTTTTCCCATTTTGACCATGATGATTCCACTTCTACCCCTAATGTACCTCTTATTGTGTCACCAAAGCCTACACCTAACATCCCCATAGAGCCTCCATGCTCCTCTCCTCCTTCCACATCCACTCCTCCTTCTCAAGTTGTCATGATCACTCAAAATGGGAAAATCCAACCCCTCAATATGCCTCTCACTTCTCCAAACCTTCCTTCCACGATATCATATCCCTTATGCATGTTGTTGTAGTCTTAAATATCAAGTTAATACCCTTACCCTTAAATGTAAATCCTATTATGCCTCCATTCACAATAATTTTCTTCTTCATGGAAATCCCATCCCTAAAAATATTCACAATTCTTCTTTCCCCAAGTCCACATCATCATGACTACTTTCTCCTATTTGGATGGCACTAACAATCATTTCTTACATCTAAAGCATTACCATTTATCCATGAATAGTTATCCAAATGATCACTTGTTACTCAAATAATTTCTTCATAGCCTTGTTGATCATGTTATCGAATGGTATACTCATTTTCCTTATGGATCCATTAGTACTTATTATGATATGGAGGATGATTTTCTTAGAAAATTTATTTCTAATAATGGTACTATTATCCAAAATGAGCCCCTGCTTATTTTGGCTAACTTTCCTTCATTCTTTCCTTCCTTATGCTTTAACTTCAATTTTTACACATTTCAAGCACTCAAAGGATTCTAGAAATGGCTTCATTAGATAGGATTTTTCCTCCCCTTTCTAGAAAGGTAAAATTTTCCTTCTAACTCCTTATACTTTTCAAGTTATGGCTCGGCGGAGTTTTTTGGGGAAAATTTCCTTGGCATGGAGCCGTGGCCAATGAAATGATGCCATGTGGCGGAAAGAGGTTAGGGCAACGGAGCGAAGTTGGGAAATTTTCCAAAGTGGGAAAGGAGTGAAAAGGAAAAAATGGCCGTAGGCCCGCCGAGGAGAAGGAAAAGAAATGGCTTGAGGTGTGGAAGCAAGGAGGATGCGACACGTGTCTAATCGGGAGGCTAAGTCGAGGGCAAGAATTTTTTTGGTTTTTCACCAAAATTGTAAAGGCGCAAGGGGAAATATTGAAGCACATGCCCATGGCCAATGAGGAAGCGACACATGGCAGCGGCGGAGTGGGGCGCGGGGTGTTTGGGGATTTTTTCCCAAAATGAAATAAAAGGAGTAAAAGACAAGGATGAGCCCGCATTCCCATTGGTGAACCAGAAGCTGCCATGTGGTAGCAAAGTGAGCGTGGACCTTTTTGGGAAATTTTCCCAAGGGAAAAAATTGAAGGAAAAGTGAGGTTTGAGCCCACGTTTCATCAACAAATGGGAAGGTGACATGTGTCCTGAGTGGTGGGAGCTCTGTAGACATGGAGGTTTTGGGAAAATTTTCCAAAGGGAAAAATTCAAATTTTGGCCCGTGAATCCATTTTTGCCCTAATTTTGCCATTTTTGCCTAAATCTTCAGAGGGGCATAACTTTTTGCAAAATTCTTTTTGTCATTGGAAAGATATTAAAATTATCTACATGATGAAGGGTTCAATTTTGAATTTTGATGGATATTTGTGGGAGAAAAATGAGAAAACATCTCTGGCATGCAAAAATACAGAAATGACATTCAACCACCAAATTTAATGAAGTATGGGTCATTTTTTGGATCTGCAGAGCAATGTACTTTGGCGTATGGGTTTGTCCATGAATCCCATCACCTTGTAGGAAAAATTGAAGGGATTTGATTGGTGGTTGAGCTCATAAACCATTTTTCCCACATTTTTGCTTTCTCTTCTTCTACTTGGCCATTAAAAGCCAGATTTGGCTCATTTGTAAAAGGTTGGATGTTCTTGCTTCTGTAAGCTCTTCTTTTCTCCTTAGTAGGTGGATTTGAAGGAGTTTTAGACCTCCCATGAAGATTGTAACACATTTTTTGCCTCTTTTCTATTGCAATGTATTGTATCAAATCTGGGCATGGTAATGTATGTTTTGTGATCAAATCTCAATCCTCTCATGCAATTATTATTGTCTTCAGATCCTTCATTGCATTCTGGTAATTTGTGCATGTTTTAGTGCCTCATCCTTCATGATCTATGTCTATTTTTTCAAAGCAAGGAGTTCAGCACTCCTTTGGTGTATCGCTCTCTATTTTTTCTTAGTTTTGTTTCCCATTTCCTTGTTTTCTCTCAACCCTATCTCCTTGGTAATTTTAGATAGGAATTTTGAACCAAAACCTCTCAAGCAAGAATTGCATGCATACACCTAAACAAGAGGAGTAAGAACCAACTTCAACTTGGAGAGTTTTCTCACCTTGCAAGGTCCCATGCCTTGAGAAAACTCAATGTTGTGCATTCACACCAAATGACATTTCCTTAGAAAAGCATATCCATAACTCATTTAGGGGTGTTATGAGTTTTCTCTAATAGTTTTGGCATTCTAGTGGGACATTAGAGGTCTTCACTCTATTTTTAACAAGTTGGTGTGTTCGTGTTAAAGATTCATCCTTTGGAGGCATATTCAAAAGCAAATATGGCAACTCCATCTAGTCAATAACTCATTCTCTCGAGTTGCAGACCTATTTTCATTCATTCATTCATTCTTCTTTCCATCTCTTACATCTTCTTTCATTCTATGAAGTCGTGCAATCATGACTTCATTTCCATTATGGAATTTTCATTCACAACAGCAGCAATGTTTCCCACCTCCAACATGTTTTTCAAATCCTTCAAATCAGCATTTTGAACAAATTCAAAATCAGTATGCATACCCATATGAGCAGCAAAATGCGTGGAGCCAAAATCAGTAGTCAATGCAAAAAATGAAGACAATCAAATGGAAGATGTTGATTTTGTGGAGAAGATCCAAAAGATGGAGGCAAAGATGGTGCAATCAAGAGCAACAACTCAAATGAAGGCTTTTAGAATTGGTTACAGGGCACCTTGTCCATGGGTTGGCCCTTTTCCAAGACACTTCAGCCCTCAGGAGAAGCTGGACTTCATGATGGAGATGCTGCCCCAACTTGCACAATGGACAGTAGAGATAGAGGCCTATAAATTTGGTGCTGAGAAACCTTGTCAATGGGTAAGTTCTACACCATCATCTATTTTTCTCCTTCCATTCCTCAAGCAGCACCATCTCATTTTGAATGCCAAATTCCAAATCCAGCCCATGCTTCCCCAAGTGTTGATTCCATTTCTCCATCTCCTAGTCTCCCATCCCACCTCAATTTCTCTACTCTTTTCCCTTCCAAACAGCCATTCCCTCCAAAGAAACAAGAAGTTATACCTCCTCCACCACCACAAATAATTGAAAAACTAGTTGAGTCACAACCCATCCATCCTCTTGCATTCCCAAATCCATGTTGGGAAGATAAAAATCAGAATCTAGTCAAGAAAAACCAACTCCAAACCCCATTGAAGAGGAGAAAATGGATGAGATCAAGTTAGTTTTGCAACAACAGAAGAAGGAAGCATTATTGATACATTTTTGCTTTCATTTGAAGGGGCTGATTTGATTGATGAAGCCATTATGGAGGTGAACAAAATAGGTCCAAATTGTGAGCAAAAGGCACAAGAAATTTCATGTTTCTCTCCCACTTCATCTCTCCAAAAATCTGATTTTTGGATGAGTTTGAATTGACAAGTTTCATGTTTGAAAATGAAGTTGCACATGGTGAAGAAAATGCAGATTTGAAGGTCACCATGTAAGAGGGAAAAGCTTTGTTGCAGCGGAGAACAAAAGTTTGATTGTTTATCAGACTTAGAAGAATGTTTGGATGAGGAGCCAACTGAAATTACAACATTTTCTTCTTCACCATTCATTCTCCAACATCAAGAGCCTACTACCACAAAGGAGAACATTGAAAAACAATAGCCTATGTTTTGTGACAGCTCATTGGAACCAAGTTTGGAAGATTTATATCTTCCATGTACTTCATGGGAAAAGGAAGGGGAAGAGCAAGAGATTTTCACCACCTCTTCCACATCATCCATTTAAGAAGGTCTACAAGAGGACTCCATTTTTGGAGTTGAAATTCAGAGTAATGGGCATATCAAATGGATCAAACCTTGCCCAATAAGGTATTTGGCTTCATTGGAGCCAAAGGAGAAGTCACAACCAGTCATGCTTTCTTCTAAGCATGAGGATGAGCTATAAAGTACCAAGGATCAAGCTACCATACCTCTTCAATCCAAATGCAGAGAAACTAAAAGAGGTATTCAACTTGTTTTCAGTTGACACCTTGCTGATATGGGTAGAAGACCAGCTTCTTGTTGATTTTCCACTCATCCTAACAGCCATGATCAACTCCAAATCAATTGCATGGCTGCCCATTTTGAAGAAAGGAAGCTATTTTGCACAACTAGTTGCAGGGTTTGTTTAGCCCACCTTTGCTTCCAGTTAGAGTAGAGTAGGTAGGTTTGCTTTCAGTAGAAGAAGTTCTTGTGCACACTCTACATGTTCCATTTGGAGCATGTATGATTTTAAGTTTTGTACATAGTTGTTTGGTGTTGTTTTGGTTCTCTTGCACAATCCATTTTAGTGGGTTTTGGTGAAGATCAGCTCCAAGTTTCAGTGGGTTTCCAAGTGGCTCAGAGGTCAGATTTTCATAGTTCATATCAGAATCAGTTTATTAGGCTTGACTCCATGCTCAATGGATGCTTCAAAGTCCACCGATCATTCATCTAAGAGAAAATGACCCCGAGAGTGCCAAATTGTTATCCAAAATGAGCCCCCTGCTTATTTTGGCTAACTTGCCTTCATTCTTTCCTTCCTTGTGCTTCAACTTCAATTTTTACACATTTTAAGCACTCAAAGGATTCTAGAAATGGCTTCATCGATAGTATTTTTCCTCCCCTTTCCATAAAGGTAAAATTTTCCTTTAACTCCTTGTACTTTTCAAGTTATGGCTGGCGGAGTTTTTGGGGAAAATTTTCCCTTAAGCAGCCCATGGCCAATGAAATGATGCCACGTGGCGGTGGAGGTTGGGGTAGCGGAGTGAAGTTGGGAAATTTTCCAAAGTGGGCAAAGGGTGAAAAGGAAAAAATGCGACCGCGAAGCCCGCCGAGGAGAAGGAAAAGAAATGGCTTGAGGCCCACCAAGCAAGGAGGATGCGACACATGTCCAAGTCGAGGAGGAAAGAAGTTGGAGGGGTGGGAATTTTTTGGTTTTTTGCCAAAATTGTAAAGGTGCAAGGGGAAATATTGAAGCACATGCCCACGGCCAATGAGGAAGTGACATGTGGCAGCATCGGAGTGGGGCGCGGGTAAGGGTGCTTGGGGATTTTTCCAAAATGAAATAAAAGGGGTAAAAGACAAGGATGAGCCTACATTCCCATTGGCAAACCGAAGCTTCCATGTGGAAGTGAGGAATGGAGTGGTAGAGCGGAGCGGACCTTTTTGGGAAATTTTCCCAAGGGAAAAAATCAAAGGAAAAGCGAGGTTTGAGCCCACATTTCATTAGCGAATGGGAAGGTGACACATGTCTCCGCAGCGGTGGAGCCTATAGGCATGGAAGTTTTTGGAAATATTTTAGAAAATGGTAAAAATTCAAATTTTTGCCCTCGAATCCATTTTTGCCCTAATTTTGCCAATTTTGCCTAAATCTTCATAGGGGCATAACTTTTGATCCGAGCTAGAATTTTGCATTCTAGGTGTCATTTGGAAAGCTATTGAAATTATCTACATGATGGAGGGTTCAATTTTGAATTTTTATGGAGATTTGATGGATAAAAATGAGAAAACATCTCGGGCATGCAAAAATACAAAAATGGCATTCAACCACCAAATTTAATGAAGTATGGGTCGTTTTTTGGATCTGCAGAGCAATGTACTTTGGCATATGGGTTTTCCATGAAGCCCATCACCTTGTAGGTGAAATTGAAGGGATTTGATTAGTGGTTGAGCTCATAAACCATTTTGCCCGCATTTTTGCTTTCTCTTCTTCTACTTGGCCATTAAAAGCCAAATTTGGCTCATTTGTAAAGGATGGATATTCTTCGCTTCGCAAGCTCTTCTTTTCTCCTTAGCAGGTGGATTTGAAGGAGTTTTAGACCTCCCATGAAGATTGTAACATGTTTTTTTGCTCTATTTTCTATTGCAATGCATTGTATCAAATCTAGGCATGGTAATGTATGTTTTGTGATCAATTCTCAATCCTCTCATGCAGCTTATTATTATCTTTTGATCCTTCATTCCATTATAGTAATTTGTGCATGTTTTAGTACCTCATCCTTCATGATCTCGTGTCTATTTTTGCAAAGAAAGGAGTTCAACACTCCTTTAGTGTATCACCTCTCTGCTTTTTTCTTAGTTTTGTTTCCCATTTCCTTGTTTTCTCTCAACCCTATCTCCTCGTAGTTTTAGAGTAGGAATTTTGAACTGTAACCTCTGCAAGAATTGCATGTATACACCTAAACAGAGGAGTAAGAACCATCTTAAAGTTGGAGAGTTTTTTTAAGGTCACCTTGGAGAAAACTCAATGTTGTGCATTCACACCAAATGACATTGCCTTAGAAAATAAAATCCATAACTCATTTGGGGGTCTTATGAATTTACACTAATAGGTACTAAAGTTACATACGGATGAATTCTCTCCTTCTTTACATCAAGAAAAGAATGAACCAATTATAAATTACATGTTATGATTCAATTATTGCATGGCTCGATTATTATTCATGCCTATTGATTTAGAAATGCAATTTATCTTTTGTCATGGCTTAATTCCTCCCTTAAAAGAAAATTTATTATATGATACATGTGAATCATTTACTCTTTTGTGCTATAAAGTTATTGATCTATAAAAGGACCTCATTACGGATAATGTCTTAACACCTTCTTCTACTTCTTATATTATTCATATTCTTTCTATGTCTTCTCCTCCCCTTCTATTGACCCTCCTACATGATACCCATCTCCACCTTTGTGCAAGCATCTTCCTTTACCCCTTCGTTATGTCGACATTCACCTAAGTCTTCTTCATCTCCCACTTGTGAACCATTGCACTTCTCACATAATGCTAAACCACATGATGTCTTGCAAACCTTACTTGATAAGTGACTCATCCATCTACCTTCTAACCAACATCATCCACCTCACCGCTTACACTACCAAAGGCATGACCTCCCTTTCTACAATTTCCACCACATCAATGGCCACCATGATAATGACTTTTATGCTCTCCATGATCACCTACAACAATTAGAAGACAAATGTGTCATTGCTTTCCTCTCTCGCTCTCATGAGTTCTCTCTCTCTCTCTCTCTCTCTCTCTCTCTCTCTCTCTCTCTCTCCTATCCCACATAAGTGAGCTTCTACCACTATTCACTTGTCTCCTTCACCACCTCCTAAGGTTATCATCTGCCCACCTCCTAAGGTCATTATCCATCTATGTCCTCCAACTAATCCACCTATAGTTACATCCTATCATCCCTCACACATTTCTACCGCATCTCATTGGCTTCCTAAGCCTCTTGCTTCTGCACTTCCTATCACCACACCTCCTATTATTGTCACCATTTCCTCTAACATCTAATTCGATACTTATCCTCACATCGCTACTACTTCACATGTTACCTCCATGCCTCACAGGCCTCTTCATCTCTAGTAGATGACATCCATTTTCCATCTCATTACCCTCTGATGCACTCTCATACTACGGTTCACACTTGACTATTGAGGACATACTACATCAATGAACCTCTCCTTTCACAACTCACATTGTGTGCTTCATGTCATATCTTTTCTAGCATCTACTCGCACACGACAAACCCATTTCCCGATGATGCACTCTTGTTTATATGGTTCATTCTTGACTATTGAGGGGGCATTTATAAATGAACCTCATTCTCACATTGGGGGGAAATTGCTCTTCTTCCCCCTTCATTATCATCACATGTAATTACAAACATTATTTTACATCTCATCATTATTCCATTATCAACACATCATTATTGCTACTTTTATTTATCTACCACATTACATCACATCCATACATTTCTACTTATTACATGTTATACCATACATTCCTATTCACACACATTCTTTATCTAGTCCATTACTTAGTTATTCTTTCCACATCATAGCACATTTCAACCGTCAACAATAATAATGGAATCAACCATCCAAGCAATACCTATAGAATCCATCAAACTAAATATAAATTACCAATAACAAATCATCATCATCACATAGTATACAATGCACATCAACCATAAATGCCACATCTGTTACGAATTCATTATGTTAGTGCTCCATGGATTATTGTTTGGTTAGTGAGGTTGTAACAAACTACGTAAAATAGTTTGAGACACAACACCTATAAAAATGCAAACCGTCCCGTATGGAATAATATACAAAATATTTTGCTATGTATAATCTCCGGTTCCCATCATCTGGTATCAGAGCTGGGTCTAATCCTTCTTGAAATGGAAGCATAACAATTTTCAAAGGGGCAGTGTCGTGCTATGCTTTGTCCCCGTCTGATGGAAATCATATTACACTGAGTTTCTGTGTAAAGAGGAAGGAAATTTTTGTCTGCCTTTGGTTGTGATCTATCTAGTTATCCACGACATCCTATATTGTAGTGATTGATCAACCAAATTGACCTCTGTCAGATTAAAAGTGGTCCAAGATAAAATGCAGCCTGGGATCTTGCATGTGAAATTTGTCAGTTGTTCTCCATAGTCTCTCACAAGTCCTGCATCCCACGTTGTATTCAAACTAATTTGCACAGGTGCAGCTTGGGAAGATCTTGATACGTTAGTTTTACAACTATTGACCTAAGACATTGCATTGAAACGTGCCTACCATTCTGCATTCTACTCGCGGTCTCCTCATTTCTTGGTTAGTTGATTTTTTTTCTTTTCCTGCATCTGACCTGGCGTTTTATATTAAGTTCATGGAAAATTGAGATCACCATCACGTGCAGACCTCAGAACTAGCCTTCAATTTCTGTCACCAAATATCAATCGCCTTTGATGTTTAGATCCTGCATTGCACAAAGATTTCCTTCTACACCGACGTAATCTCCGCATTGTCACCGTTCTAACCAGCATTGCATCCAGACAAAATCCTGATCTATATTGAGATTCCCATTTGTAGTTGTCAACACCGCAGTTCTAGCCAACATTCCATAACTGCAACTTCTGCATGCACTAATATAGTGTGAGTCGTTATGCCACTTCCCAAGGATCCCTTAATATACGTGTAAGTCTGATGCTTGCCTGTCACGTTCTTTTAATAGTGTAATTTGCTATTGAAAGTTTTTTTAATTTTTATTTCCAAGTGCATTTGTCTCAACCCGTTCGTTTGTTATCATTTTTTTTTAATTGAAGTCCACATTCCCCTCTTGGGTGATTAAATTTTTAATGTGGTCAACTATTTTGTAGGTTATGCGTTCAAAAAAATATGTATTGTTTGGTGTCTTATACCATGGTTAAGTCCAACTAGGTTGTTATTTTGTTGAGTTTATTGTCTTGTTAGTTTTATCGTTGTATCAAAAGTATAAGTCAAATAAATTTTTGTATTCAAAGTGTAAGTCGGGTTTTAATTTATATTTTCAAAATTTGTAAGTTAGTGTCAAAATTCAAGTTGAATCATTTTATACTATTAAAAGTGTTATCATTATAGTGTCAATGTCGTAAAAGAGTCATTGTAAAAAGTTCTTAAATTTGTAAGTGTTAAAAAGTCTAAAAACAAAGAATAAAAAAATTGCCTTATACACACATTTTCGGTGGAATCCGATGTCTATTCAAGATATGTATTTGAGCTCCATGATCAAATCCACTAAGCTAGAAGCATGATACTCGGAGGAAGGAGGCATCAAATGTTGGAGGTCCTTCAAATGACCTCTTGTCACTCACCACCGATGAGGCCGCTATACCGATTTTGTGACATGTGTGAGTGTGTGTTTATTTCATTTTAGTGTGGTGTTTTCAAAATAATGTGTTATGGAAACTTCACATTGTGGGGAGGAAATGACACAATGCTTCGCCAGCTTTGTATGTGTGGAATGACATGTTTTGCACTATCATGGATTCAAGTAATCTCCCAAAGGTGAAATGTGATGAGAGCCAAAGAATGCACTGACACATCGCGATATGGTTGTAGGTAAACCATTTGAAAACCTTCACCCCTTTGTGGTTTGTGGTCAACCACTGGAAAACCACCTTACTCGGTTTTTGGTTAACCAATGGAAAACCAACTTGTGGTTTATGATAATCCAAAGGAAAATCACATGATCATGAAATCAGGTGCAGTGTAGCATGGACATTTTCCCCATGTTCACATTAAGGGGGGGATTGTTAGGAATTCATTATGTTAGTGCTCCATGGATTATTGTTTGGTTAGTGAGGTTGTAACAAACTACGTAAAATAGTTTTTAATATCTTACGAGTTGTTTTAACAACTCATCTATATTGTATGTGTTGTTATAGCTCCCCTATTATATCAGAGATACAACACCTATAAAAATTTAAACCGTCCCATATGGAATAACATAGAATATCTTTTTGTTGTGTACAATATCTAGTTCCCATCAAAATCAACACAAGTTAATATAAATATGTATCTCCTCCAAAATCATAAGTTACAAACTATAATTGTTGAGGGCCAACCCCATGCATTAATTTAATACATCATCTATCATCCTCGCTATCACTATCGTAATCGGGAGCTCTAGAACTACAAGCTTCATCGCTCACTCTACGCCATCGGTCTCGGCCTCTATACCTCTCCATTTGACTCCGTAAAATAGAAAGATATATCATTTTCTCCACATATCAACTCTGTAGCTCCACATATCATGCAAATATATCTTGAGTTAGGCCTCCTCCTGCTATGGCCTCTCTCACTCGCTTTTCTCTCGTATGATCCTCATCACACTCTGGTTCAAAAAAATCATGCACATCGTTGTTGCTATAGCCATCGAATCAAATAAATGGGTGTTTTCTCCTACAATAAACATCAACCCACTCTAGTATACATCCACCCACGAGCACATCTCGGGTTTGCACATTTCACATCAACATGCATATGGAGGTGTCCACTATCAACAACTAATATGCATCCCTCGCAATCCACAACAAAAATGAGCTATTATACATCTTTGCATCAATCAAAACCAATAAAAATATCATACAACACTAATCCATACTTACGTTCTCGCTCTTCGCCATCCCTACATCATCTAAATCAGGGGCATATTCCTACCCTCAACTCCTCCAACTACTAGCTCACTAGCCTTATCCACCACTACTAGAAATAACAACACCCATTGATGTGTTTCCCACCACTGACTATATGCATGTGTGCACATCGTGTCATCAACCGGTATGGGCTCTATAGCCACATCCGCCTCATATGGACATGGATGCACTAGTTATGCTCCATTGGGCCTAACCTCACCCCTGGTCATCTCGCCACCCTATTAGATCGAAACCATATATATGGATCTCAAGGAACATCCTGGGCCATGTCAAACTATCTCGATCCTCACTCACCCCGATATAACTCAATCACCACTGGGAAATGATCCTCTAACCACAAAATGTGTCAGATGCACTACAAATCCACACCATCATCTACCCATATGCCATATTCTCTATATGGTCTCCATATGGTGGTCCTTGGGCCCATCGATCTATCATCGACCTATATACAATCATACCCATCCTCCCCGCTATGGGTGTTGAACCACCTCAATAAGAATATCTTATGTCAAGCTCAAATGCCGGCCCATGACCGACCGAGTGGCCTTAATATAGCGATATGGTCATATGTCCACACATGTAACAAAGTAGTGGATCCTGGCCC
This sequence comes from Taxus wallichiana var. yunnanensis, assembly GCA_018340775.1. Taxonomy (NCBI): domain Eukaryota; kingdom Viridiplantae; phylum Streptophyta; class Pinopsida; order Cupressales; family Taxaceae; genus Taxus; species Taxus wallichiana. The sequence continues at coordinate 203,123,445 of CM031236.1, forward strand.
ACCACTATGATCCTCCTATGTAAATATATACAATTCCCTTTACAAATGGGCCAATACACATAGTTCCCAAGTATATCAAGTACCATGTTCCTCGATGTGGAGGAAAACCATTCATCTGTAAAAATCACCAGCCTACCACCCTCCATTACCACTGACAAAGCTATCACCACTTGAATAAATTTCTGCAATCACTAAACTCTAGATCTCAAAATGGCATCCAAACTAATATGTGTCTTGGTGTGTACTTGTTTCCACGTAAAATACCATAATTACACCCTCATCCGACTATGTGAATCCAATACAGAATGATCTATACTCACTCCTATTATATGAAACGGTAGTATTGATTTCATTCTTAGCTCAGCCTATACCAATCATGCTATGTGTTATACTACTACACACATTCCTTTGTTGTAAGATGTATATTCTTGTATCGATATGGATAAATCATGTAGAACTTGTGCATGGAGATTATAATTCCTCATAGATCATGGTGCTTAAGAGTTTAAATCAAAACAATAACTCTAGTTTATACCTTTTAAGGATTGCATGCATACAATGATTCTCTCCTTTGATAAGGACCCACAATCCTTTACATCTAAATATCTATATCCATACAAAGATCACACACTTAAATCATATAATGCAAACTCGTAACGTATTTTCAATCTTCTTGTCAAGAAGTTACACTCCTATATTAGTTCATCTTAGGTTTATAGGCATTCCATCCTTTGAGTAAGACTTATTATTATATCTTAAAACTTCCTTGATGCAAACCTGACCTAGTACCCGCATTCAATCACCTCTTTAATACATTATTGTTTACATGTCTTCATCATTCAAGCATCTCACTTTACATGCAAGAACTAATATGTATCATCTAGATTGTTATATACTTGGTTGCTTGTCTAATCTATGTCTTAGCCTTTGAGAATGGAATCAAACTTGTGAAAAGGAGTACTATCATATTTTATACCTATATATAATGAATTCATCACATTCAAAATTGAGAGGATCTTCCCTTGTTTATTCTTCATGATCCATATTCACTATTAAAAATTACGGACTGGATTTTTTTGTCATTCATAACTCAAACATTATGCATTGCCAAAACAAACCATTATAAACCTATCTCAAGAAATGATTAAAAACCTTTCCTACCAAATTTTAGAGAAATGTTATCTTTTTTGAAGAATTTATGACTTCGATACACCCAAAACAAGATAAATTTCAACCCCGCCACTACCTACATGGCTCGGGATATTTTTGCTATCGATATCTTCATCTAAAATTTTCCAAGTGTTCTAAAATTTTGGACGTGATCCTCTTATTAAGAAAGATATTTTCTGAAAATTTTAGCTAAATTGGTCAGGTAAAACAAAATATAATCGCTGCCCTAGTTCTAGGACGAAAATCACATATTTGCTTATAAAATACTCAAAACATGGAGTCAAGATTCCAAATAATTTTTCTTCAAATTTTAGTTGATTTATCTTTTTTTTTTTTGTGGTGGCGGTAAATAATATGGAATAGATATTGATAGATTGATGGTTTTGTAGATTATTGCCCTGTCAAGAACTCTATGCATTGTCCATGATAAACTTATAGATTACAAAACTAGAACTTCTAGTTTATTGACTATGCATCATTACATCATACATCAATGAAACACATGCATTGGAGGAATAATTGAGATCTATAGAGTTCAAATAATACAAAAAAATCTCTTTCATGACTAACAACAATATTACAACCTTGTTCTCATACAATTATTGTTATTTTTCTCCACATACCAGTTCCTTCATATAAAATATTCACTTCTTTTGTCTCCCTTCTAGAGAAATCAACATTCTTCCCTCTTAGCTCCACTCCAACATAACTATTCACTCCCACTACTTGACTTGATCCTAGTCTTGAGGATATAATTGAGACATTTCCACAACTTACATGCATAAATCAAGGAATTAATTTCTAATTATGACTCTTGATAAACTTGGACCATAATATGGTTCTACAAACATAACTCACTCAATATCACGCAAGAACTAATATCCCCTCTACGTATCAAGTGGGAGATATGACAACTCATAAGCAATTACACCACCTATTTTCACTCCTACTATGTAGTAAGGTGTAATTACATTATTAAGTAACATTTCAAAATTTCAAATTCAACAATTTGGAGGAAAAAATTCAAATGCCTAACTCTAGTCTAGTGCCTTGAATAGTCTTATTCAATCTTCATCAAGCATCATAGAGGATGCTCCTACATCAGACTCTCTAGGAAAAAATGATTTGATTTCCAGTTCAAATGTGATATCTCTCCATCATTTCTTCATCTTCTTTTAGATGCATGGATCCCATTTCCTTTATGATTGAATCTCTTTCAGTGTATTCTTGGTCTCTAATATTCTTGCTTCTCTATCTCTTTTTTACCTACTTCTCCTTATCTCCATCTATATTACCAGTGCTCCATTCTTCGCTTCATCATCATATATGCCTTCAATACCTTCTTGTTCTCTTTGGTTCAAGAGATCTTTCATGGAGTTATGGATTTCATCCATGTTTATATCTTCTTGACTTGTATGCCAAACAAGAAAAGAAACATTAGATGCAAAAACTTAAGTCCATAAAGACCCTTAATTTTATTCAAGTTGTTGTTGTTCTTCTTTTGTTTCTTCATTGACCATGCTCAAATTTGTCTTCACAACTTTGTTTGGTTCTTGCTTTGTCTCATTTTCAAGCTTGTCAATGGGCTTCTCATTCAAATCTACCCTTATATTTGTTGCATCTACTTCTTCCTTCCTAACTTTCACTTCTTGAGACTCATTTGTCTCATTCCATCCACTAATTTCTTTCGTCTCTGTTTTAGGATAGACCTGGTCCTCTTCTCCATAAATTGCATGCTCTAAAGCGTTGATTTCACCTTGAAATTGTTCCATGCTTTCATAAACAAATTCATTTCCCTTTTTTCAAAATGTAGCATCTCTTGAAGAAGTTTTCTATTATCAGTGTTGGCATCAAAATCAACAAAACCAACATAACTTGATTGCAAATTTACATGTTTTACCTCTTCATCATGAACAAGATCAACTTCATCAACTCGAGGCTACCCTTCACTATTCTTCCATGTCTCCATTACATCTTCACCAATAAGCTGGCTTGTACCTATGTATAATGTCTCTATCATCCTCAACTCTTCATGTAAAAAGAGATCATCAATGTCTTCATGACATTCATCAAATTTTGTGTCTGCATTTAGGCACTATTGTACTTCTTCCAAGAAGTCTACATCATCCTCCATTATCTCCTTTTTTCATCCATTAAAGTATTCACCCATTGCTTTCCATTCATGTTCTATACTCACTTTGTCTTCATGTAGTGTCTCTTGCATACCTGCATCATCATCATTTACCTCATGTATTATATCATATTCAAAAATTACATTTACCTCCTCAAGGATTGTTTCATCCTTGTCATTCTCCTTCACTTTTCTTGAGGTTGCTTCAACCTTCTCCCATATATTTTTCTTGGAACAGATTTATCATCATTTGCATCTTTTTGAGATGCTCTTCCATCTTTCTTAATCACCCACCTTTGGGCCTTCATAGGAGGATTCACCTTCTTTAGGCGTTTGGGAACTATATACCCAAGTTGTTGAGATAAATTTGCAAGCTCTTTCTTACGCAACCCCTTCTTCACTTGCACATCTATATTATTCATTTCAAAGGTATTAGAAGCATTATATTTTAAAGAAAAATTAGTTTTGAAACTCTTCTTCTTGAACTTATTTTCCTTTATAGTTTGCCTCTTTACAAATTGCTTATCATATGCATGACAATAATCAGAATATAGATGACCCTTTACCATTTTTTTACCAGTTCATGTTCTCACTTTGGCTTGAGTATTCACTGCTTGAAAACTCTTTCTCTGAGGTATCATCATAATCTGATCCACTCTCTATTTTAGGATGCATGGTTCTATCACCCTCTTCCTCATTCCAGAGGTCTTCATCTCCACTAGACCATTCCGAATCCATACTCATTTTTGTTTCCTCTTTCCATAATCCATCATAGGCTTCACTCATGAAGCTTAACTCTTCCTGCGTATCCATCATCTTATCATGTTTGCAATCAATTTCTTCATGTCCTCCATCAGCTATCACTTCTTCATCTCCCATAGGATCTTCATCATCCCCATGTTCTTCTCAAGGAGCTCAATATGTCTCCTGATATCAACAATCTCTCTCAATCTCTCCATTTCCTTTTTCTTCTTTTCCTTTTCCACTCTCATCTCTCTCATTGCTTGCATCAAATTCAATACCTTTTTCCATGGTATGGTGTATTATTCCATGGTTTCTATCTTCTTCTCCAAGTCTGTTCCACCTTGGATTGCATCCTCCTCCTTTCTTCCTCTTTTCTCTCTTGTCTCACCCAAGTCTATCTCACCTTGGTCTGTTGACTCACTTATCCAAGCTTCTCCTTGGATATCTCAGGCTTCCTTATTGCTATCTTCCCACTCCTTAAGTATTCTTTACACTTTACAAGTTTTCAATGACATTTAGACCAATTTCCTTGGCTTAATATCCTTCCTTATTAGTTGAATTTTTCTTGGGCTTCTTCTCATTTTTCCCAATATCTTCCTTTTACCCTTGACTACTTATAGTTTCTTTTCTCATTCACTTGCAAACTTGAATCAAATAATAATTCAACCATTAACAAAAATAAATAATAAAATAGGCATATACTAAATCACCTCAACATTCACATTAACAAAATCATAAGAATATAAATGAGGTATCACACGCCCGATACAAAACGTATGTCATTCTTACCCCAGCCTATACCAATCATGTTATGTTTTATAATAATACCCACAATCCTTTTTTTTTTTTTAATGTATATTCTTGTCTTGATATGGATAAATCATGTAGAGCATGTGCATGGAGATTATAAATCCTCATATATCATGGTGCTTAGGGGTTTAAATCAAAACAATAACTCTGGTTTATACCTTTCAAGGCTTGCATTCATACAATGATTCTCTCCCTTGATATGGATACATATTCCTTTCCCCAAGAACATATAATTATCTAGAACCCTACAAAGATCACACACTTTATTCATTTAATGTAAACATGTAATGTATTGTCAATCTTCTTTTCAAGAAGTTACACTCCTATATTAGTTCATCTCAGGTTTATAGGCATTTCCTCCTTTGTGTAAGACTTGTTATTTCTTACATGTCTTCATCATTCAAGCATCTCACTTTACATGCAAGAACTAATATGTATCATCTAGATTGTTATATACTTGGTTGCTTCTTTAATCTATGTATTAGCATTTGAGAATGAATTCAAACTTGTGAAAAGGAGTACTATCATATTTATACCTATATATAATGAATTCATCACATTCAAATACCGAGAGGATCTTCCCCTTGTTAATTCTTCATGATCCATATTCACTATTAATAATTACAAACATGGAATTTTTTGTCATTCATAACTCAAAAAATATGCATTTTCAAAACAAACCATTAAAACCCATCTCAATAAATTCTTGAAACCTTACTTAAAGAAATTTTAGAGTAATCTTAATTTTTTTTCATAAGTTATAAATTCTGGTATGCCCAAAATTGACTAAATTTTGACCCCTCCATTGCATACATGACCTGTAAGATTTACGTTATTGATATCTTCATCTACACTTTCCTAATCGTTCTAATTTTTTTGATGTGATCCTCTTCAGAGAGAGATATTTCCTGAATTTCTTGGCTAAATTGATTTTGTAAAACAAAATATATTTTCTACCCTAGTTCTATCTCGAAAATCACATATTTTCTTATAAAATACTCAAAACATGGAGTCAAGAATCCAAATAAATTTCCTTCAAATTTTAATTGATTTCTCTTGAATTTATTGGTGGCAGTAAATAATATGGAATAGATTTTGATAGATTGATGGTTTATAGATTATTGTCCTGTCAATAACTCTATGCATAGTCCCATAAGAAGCTTATAAAACACAAAACTAGAACTTCTAGTTTATTGATTATGAATCATTACATAATACATCACTAAAACACATGCATTGGAGGAAGAATTGAGATCTATAGATATCAAATAATACAAACCAATATATTTCATGACTAAAAACAATCTTACAACATTTTTCTCATACAATTATTGTTGTTTTTCTCCACATACCAATTCCTTCATACAAAATATTCACTTCTTTTATCTCCCTTCTAGATAATTTGACCTTATTCCCTCTTAGCTCACTCCAACACAACTAGTCACTCCCACTCCTTGACTTGATCCTAGTCTTGAGGATATAATTGAGACATTTCCTAAACTTGCATAAATCAAGGAGCTACTTTCTAATTGTTACTCTTGATAAACTTGGACTAGAATATGGTTCTACAAACATGACTCACTCAATATCATGGAGTAAATAATCTCTCTACTATGTAATAAGTGGGAGATATGACAACTCATAAGAAATTACACCACCTATTTTCACTCCTACTATGTAGTAAGGAGTAATTACATTATTAAGTAACTTTTCTGAATTTTAAATTCAAAAATTTGGAGGGAAACAACTTCAAACCTCTAACTCTAGTCTAGTGCCTTGAATAGGATTATTCAATATTCATCAAGAATCATGGAGGATGATCCTACATCAAGTATCCTATATACATCCTCTATTTTTACAGTCATCTCACATATCGAAACTAGAATGTACAAGTATCTGTGCACCATCCCTCGCACAAAACAATCAACATATGCATACTATGGGGTATCTCCCCCCAATCTAACAATGTCCCGTAGGTCGACACGATCTAATATATCCTCTTCAACATCTAACAACCTCAAAGTAAAATATATACTCATGTGATGGACCACTCAAAACTCTTTAGAATGTATATCCATCGCATATAAAAAGAAAAAAATTATATTAGTACACCATGAATACTATAAAATCCTTCATCATAGCTTTGCATTAATCAAAATACAATAATTTCAAAAATAGTGCCAAACAATGCCATGGGACACTATGCCCAAGATCAGTCACGTATATTCGGAAGAAGGTTTCTAGCATCGGGAGGTGGGTGCTAGTATCCCAGGACAAACATCCTTCCCTTTTCTTTCCTAGTTAGAAAATCCAAAACTACGTAAAACCAAAAGTCGACTAAAATTAATACAAACAAGCATATTTGACAATATTTTTGAAAATATTCACACTTACTAGCTCATCATTCATCTGCAAAGCCATGAGCACCGCCACTCTCTCAAATCTCATCAAACTTGCTACTCTAATGTACGACATTCTTGTAGCTCGAGCTAAAATTTCAACTATTCTCGTAAAAATTAAATTACAATTCAACTTTTCACTATTACTAGAGATAATAATTCCTATTTACCATATACTATAGTTCCTACTTATTACTATTCTTACAAATAATACATGTAATGTAATTTTTCTCATATCTTGAGCCTCGTAACTATGTCTATCTCATCATTTTTTTCATAGAGATCATAATCTCCTCTAACATCATACCATACAAAATTTAACATATCATATTTGAATATCAAAAATTTACTAATTAATGCCTACTCATACTTTGATAATACTATCCCATACTATTTCTCATTTACTATTGCAACATCTTATACGTCTTGATTTTGGCTCAATGGTCATTTCTCCACCCTTCAATCTTTCACCAAAATGGGAAGCATACAATTGGGATCATTCTATAATCCCTCTTAGTATACAAAATGATTAATCGAAACTCCTAATACATTACTATAATAAATTTTTTTGATCTCATTCAAACACGGTTATAAATATTCTATACAACAATCAATACCTTCTAATATTTTGAATATATTCCCCCAAATTACCTAATATGGGGAATAAGAAAACAAAACCTCTCCGTGAATAATCCCCTAAGTACATATTATTTTAAACAATATTCTATGACCTAACTTGGGAGTTGCATTACATTACCATTACTTCCAAATGACCTAACTTAGAAGCCATCCAACACTATTCAAATCAAAACACTCGATAATGTAGGAGTGGGGGAAATGAGACGTCATTTTCTTTCCTATATTGCTCTTATATGGGTTCTTCAATCGAACAAACAAATTTTCAATCGGAACTAATCATAACTAAATTTGGTCTCTATTTATCTGTAGCGGTTGGATCTTATGGCGATGTAGTCATGGATGTAGAGTAAAACTAGACCTCTCTCCCCAACACTCTTTATATGGTAGCAGGATGCCCAAATCCTCCCATTTTCAAACAAAATTAGGTTGGAAATTGATCACTCCCTACCTCTTCTATCACCTTTAACAACGGTTCAAAATATCCAAAGTCTCTAAATCATTTCAACTATTTCTCTAAGTGTTCCTTACGATAGTTTGATATCTCCACTTACACCACATGGGTAAAAGAACTGATCCATGGTTCACCATGCTACGATTTTCTACACTCTACACGCAATTTGCAATATGGATTCTCCAAACTCTATATAGGTATGCTCCTTACTTCCTTTACACTACTTTAATTTCAATCAAATAACATAAAGGGGTGAAATTTAGACTCAAAATCACACACATATTACTATTTTACTATGCCATCAATATGTTGTTTATATGTATCGATCGTAGGCAAGAAAATTATTCACTAGTGACACCATCTCTTGTCCATATATCTCTTTGATTACTTTTTAATGTACTTCTCTTCTAGATCTGTCATTTTGTATCCGCTTCGACCCACCCATATGGATCCCTATCTATTGGGATTCTCACATCTATTGTCATTTATCCTAGCACACCAACTCCCACTCGTACACTAACACCAAAGTGCTTGTGTCCATTTCTGGGGCTTCTGTCCTCCTTGTTCTTTTTTTAAAAATGACACTTATGGTCAACATTTTCTCCTTTTTATTTTTATCCCATGCTCATAGTTAGTCTTTCATGTCATTATTGTTCAAATTCAAACAAGAGATTCATATATATACATAACATACACACTATTATTATGACTTACAATTTATAAGGTGAAATCACATCTACATACTATCACTACCATCAAAGGGATTACATTTTTTGGATGCATACACTACATAGGAACGTGAAGTGTTGAATTAAATACCACACATTTGCATCTAATCTAGCAACAACTAGATATATTTGCATCATTAGCGTAAGGAAAACCTAAGGAAACTATTTCACACACAAAAAACATAACTAAATGGACTCTAGAATGTAGTGCGTGTTGTTCGGCATTAAGTTCACTCTTCACATGACCATCGGGGGTTATTCTGGAATGCACATTTTGTATATTTCATTCATATTTGATGTGTTTGTGAACTTGCGTAGGTAGGTAGCATTTGTTTTGCAAATTACATGTATATTTATCTATCAAGGAGAGAATATATAGTGATAAACAAGAATCAACAACAAAACACTTGTGAAATAGAAGAAAGAAAATCATGATCATTTGCACAATCACCATTACCCAAAATCCGACACTAATCCGAGTTCACTTATCCTACTTAGGCACCCTCGTGTCAATCGCGGTGTAATGTTCTAGTATCTTTAATAAGCTCCTATGACATCATTTCTAGCCAGATCCAATATATACATGTTGATCAAATTTTCTTCATCCTTGTCAAATTAGTGAGCTAGATAACAACAAAATCAAACAACATCAAAGATGCAAGGGTTTATGGTACCTTGGGAGAAGATGGTGAAAAATGGAGGGTGCAAAGTGAATGTTCTTGCTGTGAGCTGGATAGACCTTCGAAACAAAGGAAAATAAGAGAAAAATGGTTTAATGGGATAGCGAAAGGGGCTGTCTCGATGAAGTCGGTTTCAGAAGTGTTACCTTCCTTTCATGGATGTCAACCCCCATTCGATAAGATAAAATGATATAAATGAAAGATAGATAGATAACATGTAGAAACTAATAAATAAAAGAACCTGAAAATGTTGATGTATAAAGGAGCTACTGATCTAATCAAAATAAATGTAAAGCAAACCAAGCCAGAGAGAGCCACGAGGGTATGAGGATGATATTATGGTGATACAATGAAAACTAGAGAGCTATAATGTCGAGAGGTTTGCTATGACTTCTTACTTGTTTGAAAGAGGGGGAGGCCTATATTTATATCCTAGAGATGGGGTTAATTTAGGGGTTATCAGGTAATCTAGGTATGAAAAAGTAACCCTGATTAGATGAGTGGGGGACATGATTTGAATGATTAGGTGCAATAATATATTTCATGTAGATTATTTTACATTATTTAATTCATGAGTGGGGTTCATGATTTGAATGATTTTGGAGTATTTAATTATTAGGTGGGGTGATATGAATTATTTTAAAATATTTAATTATCAAGTGGATTTATATGGAGCACATTAGCATATAATGAGGATTAGGGATTTAAAGGGGATTAATTAACCAATTAATATTGATTAATTGAATATTTTTGGTGGGAAATGGAAGTTATTCAAATTTAGGGGGAAGAGGATTCGAATGGGTAAGCCTAATGAAGGAGATAAAATGTGAGGTGAAGGGGAGGAATAATACTAAAACCCGGTGTCTACATTTGCACTTTTTTATTGAGTGGTTTGCGTTGGGAAAGCCGCAAGACAAAAATGATGACATATTAAAAATATGATTGATTGAGTGTTCCCCCTCAAACTTTGGATTGATGACATAAAGGAATTTAATCATGAGTTTGAAAGAGATAAATGTGAAAGGTCAGGTGGGTGATGAAAATATGGTTTAAAACATAAACAAGGAAAGATGCCCCAAGCAAAAAGGATCACTATAATAATGGAAAATATGGAAGTGACTCCAATATCACATCGGTAGAGGAAAATTGGGGTCTCAACGGAGACAAACTATAATGTTCTATGGACCAATGAGTGGGTGAAGACCACGCGCAGCATGTATGTTGGCCAAGATGGCAAATGATTCATAAGAAAGCACCAAAGTATGCACAATGAAATGAAAAAATTATGTTAAATCCTTTGTACATGAAGAATCGAGTGAAAACTATGCATCCACAAGGATGAGGATGAAAACAAAGGTGTCCTAGCATAGGACATGAAGAGTGACTGAAAAGGTGAGTTGGAATACGGATGGTGAGGTAATATGCCCTAGGCGAGGGGGTTAATAGTATTGAAGAGAGATTTCCTAAGGAAGATGTTTTGTTGACAAGAAAAGACTAGAAGAAGAAAGTAGAACAAATGTTGATTCATGGAAATGGGGGGAAGATTAAGATAGACATTTTCCAAAAAGTAGAGTAGGCACATGTGAGTGAAAAGCTAATAGGTGATAGTCACTATGGTATCCTCGAAGACAAAAATACCATAGGAAGAGATTATTAGAAATAGATATGATGATGCCCTCTTGAGAGTGCCGACGAGGATAGAAGAGGCGAAAATCTCGGAAAAGAGTATTAGTTAATGTTGTAGAGAGGAGGATGAGAATGGGGTGTAATGAAATGGATCGGCGGTGGTGCAAAAATGGAGAAATATTGGAATCAACCATGAATGCTAGGTGTGAGGATGTGTTGAAGGACATAATGAGTAAGAGTGGCAAAAAAAGGAATGAACAAGAGTAGTGGTTGATTATGAGAAGAGAAAGAAAGGTCAAAGGTGAAGGAGACAAGGGTATGGAATAGAGTAGACAAAGATCAAGGAGGAGATAAAGGGAATGAAAGAGGGAGAGGAGAATGAGAGAGAGAAATTATATGGGAAAGATTGAAGGAACCTCATCCTCGTGAGGAAGACCAAGGTAAATAATATGGAACAGACCGCATGGAAATGCATGTGGATGGTGAGATGATAAAAAAAGATGGGACAATGCATAAGAGATATGTTACAAATTGGGAACTAAGAAGGAAACATGAAGCAAAAAAGGAGAAGAAGATGATACGAGAGGAAGTGAAACAAGACAAAGGAGTAGAAAGGAGGAGAGGAAAACAGAGAAAATGATGCAGAAGGAAGGAAATTAAGAATGGAAATGTTCAATGAAGAGTGGGAAGTATAAGGAATGTAAAGAGAAGAAAGAGCGGAGGAATGACACAGATTGGAAAATATGTGGATATGCTTGAAGTGTGGATAAGAGGATGAAGAAAAAAAATAGACAGAGGGTATATTACTAAGATATTAAAGAAATTGGCAAGGATGAATGGAATATGGAGAGGTGACGAGGAAAAATAGAGGGAGGGATAAAAGAGGCAATGCCAGTCAAGGGATGTTAGGATAATTCCACCGATAATGATTAGTAGGGAAGGATGTGAGGAAAAATGAGAAGAGGGGAAAAATGAATGAGGTATGGAAGAGGAAACACCAATGAAGGGACATTAGGAGAAGTCCACCTATAATGATTAGTGTATACAGGGGAAGGAAGCAAGGAATGAAGAGAAAATGAAGGAGGTCAAAAGGAGTGAACAAGGCCATGTAGAACGGGGAGGAGTGAATTTTAAGATAATTCCACCAATAATTATTAGCACATAAATGGAATATGATGATGAAAGAATGTTAGGGAAGACCATCACTAATGGCGGTTAGACATGGGAGTGGATATGTGGGAGAAGTCAAGAAGATGGAGTGGAAAGACTAAAGAAAGGAGGGATAAGGATTTTTTCTAAGATGAAGGTGAGGAGAGGATGTAGTGGATGAGGATGAATGAGGTAAATATGAAGAAACAAGACATGAAAAAAATGGTAGGAAGTGGTATGAAGGATGATGGATCAAGGAGGGGAAAATGGGGGAAAGGAACATGGTGATAAGTGGAAGATAGGAGATGCATTCTATGATATGATAGGTTGAGAAAGGATAATGGTAGGATGAAAAATGTGGTTGGTAAGGAAGACTAGGAGGAAGAAACAATCAATGGAGGGAATGAAGAATGAGGTGAGGGAGAATTCCAAAATGATAAGTCTACCTTAAGGGAAATCCTTAAGTAAGATAGTTATGCGAAGAAAGTGGTTAAGTAATATTTCCAAGTGAGGGATGATGGAGATGAAAAGTGGGCAAATAGGAGGTAGTGTTTGCGAGAATGAAAGAGGAGGTGAGAGGATGTGATGATGGGGAATGAAGAGAAAATGTGGATGGTGAGAATGTGGAGTGATGGGGGAGTGCAAGATGACATATCATCCTTAAGAGGGACTCTTAAGTAAGATCACCATGCCATAGGAATGGTTAAGTAAGATTTCCAAAACGATAATGATGATATGGAAGTTGGAAAACAAGAGTGTATTGGGTACAAGGGTGGAATGGTTAGTTGAGAAGAAGATTATAGAAAGGGGTTTATTAGTGAAAATTAGAGCACCCCGAGTGCCTGCAACGAGATGAGTTGGGAATCTCGGGTTTGATTGCACAACATGGAGCATCTCTCTAAGTGTGGGACCTTACGAGTTGAGAGAGATCTTTGGATTAAGGTTGGTTCCTATTCCTCTATTCAGGTGCACACAAATAAATTGTAGAGGGTCTGATCTAAATCTACTCTATCGTACCAAGGAGACAGGGTTGAGAAGATACAAAAAAACCTAAGCTAAAGAGGTGATGCACCAAAGGAATGTTAAATAATCATTTTTCAATCTAACACGAGACCATAGAAATGTAATGCAAACACCATGCACTGAGATAGCTAAAATGTAAAGAGAGATCGAAGGAAACAATGAATATATGAGAGGTTTGAAAATCATCCACAACCATATATTATTGCTCTAAAGTCAATACGATTACATTATAGTGGATAAGAGGAAAAAAATTGCATTACAACCCAAATGAGAGGTTGCTCCACAAATTCTCTTGAAAATAAGGGAAGAAGGGAGGATGCAAAACAAAACTATCCAACCCTTTACAATGAGCCCTACCCCTTCCTTTATAGATTCAGCACAGAGAGAAGGAGAGAGAGGCAGGAAAAACTAATTTGAAACTCAGCTACCAGCCATCAATGCCCCTCCAAGTCCACTCACAATTTGTCAAATCTACCTTGATTACTTGTTTGGCACATTGAAGGAGATCAGATCAAATATGATCTGGTTATTGGAGAAATTGGATCCTACATTAATGGCACAAAGATGTTTTCCATTTTTACCCACCTAACCTCATCAAAATTAAAGTTTCAGATCTCCATGGCATAGATGAGGTCGAGATCTTTCCAATGATGCCAAATTTGTTGGATTTCGGGCACTAGATTAGAAGATATGCCCATTTGAATATTTGAATCGGGTCCATATAGAAAATGGTGGAAACCAATTAGCAGAATGGGTCCGTGGGACCAAAATTCACTTTACACCCCTTTTGGCACAAGAATTCAAAAATGAAAAACCGCCCACAACCCCATAATACCTTTTGGCAAAAAACCATCTACGGGTCCACTGGTCGCATTTTTTCATTTGGAAAAAAATCACTTCAAGGCCGGCCTACCCCACATGTAATTTGGGATTTACACGTGTCTCCTTGGGAAATGGCGGTAGAGTCATGGCTCATTTTCATACTTTATGTCTCTTGGGAATGAATCCAAAAGTAAAAATTACCTCCGGTGACCCGCCTTCCCGCTTTGACTTAGAACATGGCCACGTGGATTGGATTTTGCGCACATTTTGGGACACATGGCTCCTTCCACAACTTTACTTTGTTCCTTTATGTTTTTTACTAAGTCCTTTTATTTGGTGGGGCCATACATCTGACTAGGGACACATGGAGGCTTGATGCTTGTCTAAGGACCCGCTTTTAGATTTATCTTTGAAGATGCATCAGGATGACAAAGTGGAAGCCTTGCACTCATTTGAGTCTCCACTTTGGGCCACACCTTTGAATGTGCACTGTTAAGACACGTGGTGCCTTCTACCTACACTTTTATACTTAACCGATTTGGGCCTACTTTGAATTTGACCTCTATTGACCCCTAGCCACATGGAGGGTTGGCACAAGTTTGAGTCTCCACCTTGGGCTCCCATCTTGAAATTACGTTGAGCTAACACGTGGTTCTTTCTACTTGTTTGGAATTTTTAATGGCTAGCTCTATCGGGCATGGGAAAATTGGAAGCTCCACACTCATTTGAGTCTTCTTTTTAGTTTAGCCCTTGGAGATGTGCCAATGAGGCACGTGGAAGCTTCCATTGATTCTCCCATACTTAGCCAATTTTGGGCTCATTCTGAATCATTCGTAGAGCCGAAGACTTCAAGTTTTTTCCATTTCTTTTCCTTTGAGCCTCTGGTTTTCTTTGACACTATTTTCTTCCTTCCCTAACCCTTCTCCTCCATTTTAGATCATGTCTGTAACCTATTTTTGGATTTAAAACATGGGATCGTGTGACGGAACTATCCCTTGAATTTCTTTCTACATAGGGTCGTGTTTGATCAATTGCATGGGGAAAAATTGAGATAACGAGGGTGTGAGAAATAAGATGGAGGAAATATGATGGAATGGGGGAGGGTTGGATGGCATACCAACCTTAAGAGGGACTTTTAAGTAAGATTTCCATGTGACAGGGATGGTTAAGTAGGATCGCCAATCGAAGAAGAAGAATTATGGGAAGAAGGAAGTGATTGATCGAGTTGGTGGGGAGAGGGTATGAAAATATGGTTTGGAGGAGAACCCTCAAGTGAATTTTCCATATTGTGAGCATGTGTAAGTAAGATTACCAAGCAGAAGATGGATACTATAAAGAATGAGAAAAAAGAGTGAGTGGTGTATGTCAAAATGGAATAAGAGGTGAGAGGATCAATGGATCAAATAAATTCTTGATCATGGTGGGGATAAAAAATTTAGGTTAACGAGATCACCTTGAGAGGGATCCTCAAGTAGGATTCATAAATGTAACAGATATCAAGAAAATTTCCCAAACCAAAAGTGTATTAGCGAGAGCATTCATAGATGTGAACATAATTCATGGAATTATGGATGATTGTAAGATATTCCATCCTTAAGGTTAAACGTATAGATATAGATTTCATGGTTTTAAATTTGGTGTGTAAGAATGCGATCTTGATAAATGGTAACCTTATTGAGAAAAATACATGTAATCGTAGAAAGGGGCATATAGGGAAACCATGATTCAAACCAGATTAGAGGTAAACAAGAAAGGGTACCAATCAAGGAATTGCACTTATGAGCCAATAATGGTGTTAATACATAACCAATGATAGTTAGTTATAATAAAATACCATGAGGGAAATATGGATGAAATATGCTCATTAACCTAATTTCGACACGAAAAAGGGGGTTATAGATGTAACTTGTATGTGGGAAGATGGATCTCCATAGGTGGTTGTTCCTAGAACTATGCCCCAACTTTTGGTAGGGGAAAGAGAGTGAATTGATCAATACTGGAAGTTTTCTAAGAGAAATTTGATCAAAGAGGGAATCTTTATGAGGATGTTAATAGAGTAGAAGGCTAATTGATGCGGGATGCATTTTTCGCCATGATAAGAGCATAACCATCCATCGAGGGTATGGTCTACTTTTTTCTTTTTCTTTGGAATTTTTGAATTTTGTTTTTATATGGAAAGATAATATATGCATGATAGCTATCCTTTGGGGGAATATTCTATACTTATTATATGCTTTTATGAATAATTGTCCTTTGATGGATCAATCTGTTTTGGATAAGATAGCATGAGACAAGAGCATCCATAATTTGTACTTTCTTTTCTTTTTTGTGTTGATTTTCTATTTGATGGGAAGATATAGGTATAGCTATATAGACAACTTAGGGGGAAAATGATTCGTACAAGTGACACCCCTAGAACTTTTGTGTGGTTTAGATAGGTAGATAGTAGGATGATGAATGTAATGATCATGGATTTCTCACTAAAAGGGAGAACCTATCCATAAGAACAATGCTATGGATAGAGCTATGGTGCCCATATTTAAGGTCATGACTAAGAAAGTGATAGTAGACCACATAATTCCAAATAATTATAGTGATAGATGGAAGAGGTTCATGATGGAGGAATGATTTAACGGTATGACTATTTTCTCATTGGTAGATATGGTAATAATAAAATGGTTGTAATTGCAATGCATTAAGAGGTTTAGTCTCTGGTTTTTCAGCAAGGTAAGAGTTGGTTCTTACTCCTCTGTTTAGGTGTATGCATGAATTTGCAGAGGTTAATACTAATTCCTACTCTAAATTCCAAGGAGACAAGAGTTGAAAATGCAAGAAAGGGAAACAAAACTAAGCTAAAATGGTGATACACCAAAGGAGTGATGAACTTCTGTTTTGCAAATAAACACAGATCATAAGAATGTAGCACAGAACATGCACAAATTGCCAGAATATAATGAAAGATCAGAAGACAATGATAAACACATGAGAGGATTGGAAAATCAATCACAGAACATACATTATCATTCCCAAGTTTAATACAATGCATTACAATGGAAAGGAGGCAAAAATATATGTTGCTGCACCTATATGAGAGGTCTGAAACTCTACAAATCTACCTGCTAAGGAAGAAAAGAGAGCTTGCAAGAGAAAAATGTCCAACATTACAATAGATCACATTTTTACATTTATAGCTGAAGAAAAGAGAGGAAAACAGAGGAGGAAGAAGAAAAATCTGATCTTTTTCCTCAACCACCCACCATTAATCCTTTCAAATGGCCTGCAATCCATCAAATTGACCTCCTCTATTTCTATTTTGCGTGTTGGAGAGAAAAAATGATAAATTTGGTGAAAACTGACTCTCAAAGCAATATGATCTCACATTTATGGTGTGAGAAGACATTTTTAGGGTTTTCTCCCATCAAAATGAAGTTGATTCTTCATCCTTGGCATGTGGGAGAAAGAAACCATGGTGGATTTGAGCAAAAACAACTCATTTGAAGCAATCTGGTTCGCATTAAAGGCATGAAAGATTTTTAACATTTTCTCCATCGAAACCTAAAAAAATGATGTTTTTATTCCTCCAATGCATAGAGGGGCTCGAGACCTTTCCAAAAAGTCTGATTTTGTTCAAATCTGATCTCTGGATCGAAAGATATGCCCATTTGAAGATTTAGGGCAAAAATAGGGCAAAATTTAGGCACAAATTTTGAGGCATGAATTAGGGCATACTTGGTGGAAAAATCAGATTTTGAAAATGGGTCCATGGGGTCAAAATTTTACTTTTTGCACTTTTGGAAAATTTTCCAAAAAATCTCCGTGCCTCCGCCGCCTCGAGGACACGTGTCACTCTGGTTCGTTGATGGGATCGCGGGCGAAAACCTATCTTTTTCCTTTGAAAATTTTCATTGGGAAAATTTCCCATTTTACCCGTGCTTCCGCCCTTCCACCACTGACTAGACATGTGGCACTCCCTCATTGGTCGGTGGGGATGCACCTCATCTTTTCACCTTTGCACCCTTTTTGGTTTTGGCAAAAAACCAAAACTTCTCCCTTCAGTCGACTCTCTCCTCATGCATTTTGGACACATGGTGGCTCAAAATGATCCATGGGCCTTGGGCCAAAATTTTCCTTTGGGCATTTTAGACAAAAGGAAAATTTCCCAAATCTCCCCACCCTCCGCCGACCCATTTCCTTCTTCTCTGCGGGCCCGTGGGTAAAATTTTGTCTTTTGCACTTTTGACCAAAGTGCCAAAAACTTAAACTTTCCCCGACATCCACCGCTCTGCCCTACCACGTGGCACCTTCTCATTGGCCGCGGGCTGTCTAGGGAAAATTTCCCCAAAAAACTCCATCCGAGCCATAACTCAAAAATTACAAGGAGTTAGGAGGAAAATTTTACCTTTCTGGAAAGGTAAGAAAATTTTCTATCTAATGGAATCATACCCAAAAATTTTGAGTCCCTGAAGTGTGCAAAAATTTCATTTTAAGTACCAGAAAAGGAAATGGAGGAGGAGTTAGCCAAAAATAAGCATGGGCTTATTTTGGATAACAATTTTGGTGACTCGAGAGGGTCATCTGCCTGCTGGATGAAGTGACCAGCTACTGAAGCAATCCATTGGGCATGGAGTCATGAACTTAACTGCTTGTTACTCTCAATTCATTAGAAAATCTCTAAGATGAAGATTGTGAGAGTAGAAAAATCACTTTGACCTGGAACATGATCTGTAAAAGATGCATCCTTGGGGACAACAAAACTTGTGCCAAAGCACTTAGGGAAATGTAAATCTAAGCTACAACAAAACAATGTGCATAAGCACTTGGAGGAATGAAAAAATCTAAGCTAATATGTACAAGGTGAGAAGTTTCCCTTCTAGTAGCAATGCTTTAGATGGATTCCATTAACTGGAATCTGCAGTTCCTCACCATCCAATGTAGACAATTGGAAGGCATTGTTGTTTTTGCATTTTGTGACCATGTAGGGGCCACTCCAAATGGCATCAAATTTTGAATGCCTTCTTGGCTTTGCTCGGTCTGCATCCCATTTCAACACTAAATCTCCAACTTGGAAAGTTCTAGCCTTAGCTTTCTTATCAAAGCTTCTCTTGATCAATGCTTGGTCCTTTTCCATTGTTTGGGCTGCATGCTCTCTGATTTCTTGGAGTTCCATCAATTTTGCATATCTAACCTCCATGGGCTCAAACTCTAACAATTCCAATTGCTTCATGAGTTCAATGTTGGCAACTCAAGTGACATAGGCAAGACTTGCCTCTTTCCCATAAACAAGTCTGAATGGAGAGTTACTGTGGATCTCTTGGGAGTTATCCTATCAGCCCATAGAGCTGATTTGAGCTTAGTGTGCCAAGTCCTCTGATTTTCATCAAGAGTCCTCTTGATGATCCTTAATAGATTCTTGTTTGTGGACTCAGCTTGGCCATTACCTTGAGGGTAATAATTTGATGAAGTGCTCAAATAGATCCCATTTCTAACAGCCCATTTAGTGACCTTTGATCCTATGAATGCCAATGCATTATCTGATATTATAGTGGTAGGTATACCAAATCTGGTTGCTATCCCCTCATAGAAGTCTAGAATGTTGGATTCATTTGCCTCTTTGAGTGCCACCACCTCAATCCATTTGGTGAAGTAGTCTGTTGCTGTTAGAATCCATTTGTGCCCTTGGTTTGAGTTTGGATTAATGACTCAATGAAGTCCAAACCCCATTGCATGAATGGCTGGTCAACTGAGATTGGGTGCAATGGAAGTGTTGCTAACCTCTCTTTTCTGTGAAGAATGCACAATTCTTGCACCTCTTGATCCATGCATAACAATCACTAAACACTTTGGGCCAATAATAACCAGCCTTCATGATCTTGAGAGTTGTCACTCTTGGAGAAAAATGACCCCCAGCTGATCCATTATGGAACTCTTCTAACATTTTCTCAATCTGATTTGTCCCAATGCACCTCAACAACACTCCATTGATATCCTTTTTTGAACAAGACACCATCAACAAGTGCATATGGAATAGCCTACAATCTGAAGTGTCTTCTTTTGGCTTTGTTCATCTCTGGAGGGCATAGGCCTATTTGTAAGAAGTGCATTATGTCTTGGGTCCAGCAAGGAGTGAGCACACCACCATTTTCTTCTTGAACATCTCTTTGTTCTTGGTTGTCCTGCAACACCAAAACAACATTCTTCTCTTTGCTTGCTTCAATTGGTTGACTCAAGGCCAATTTCTCACACAATCCCTTTCCTTGGACCAGCTTGGTGACTTTGATCTCAATGTCATACTCCATGACATGAGTAATCCACCCTGCACATTTTTCATTTAGATCTTTGTTGAGGAGGAAGTCTTTAACTCCCACATGAGAAACCAATAGTTGAACCTTGTTGTTTGAAACTAGATGCTTAAATTTCTTCAAGCTCCTAATCACTACAAGAACATGCTTCTCAATGAAGGAATACCTTACTTCATAGTCCTCCAAGCTTTGGCTAAAGAAGGCAATTGGCTGCTCTGCATTTTCTTTTTGTTGTACTAAAATTGTAGAAATTGTATCACCACCACCAAATGCATAAAGGATGAAGTCTTTGGAGAAATCTGGGTTAATGAGAGTTGGAGCCCATGAGATAGCTTCTTTGATTGCCTCAAAACTTTCCTTACCTTCAGTTATCCATTTGAAAGCCATACTTTTCTTCAACATCATAGTTATTGGCTTGACAAGGGCTACAAAGTTTGGAACAAACCTTCGAACAAAATTGATTCTTCCCAAGAAACTTTGAAGAGCCTTCTTATGACTTGGTAATGGTAGTGCTCTTATTGCTTCAACCCTCTCTGGATCAATTGCTAACCCTTCTTTGGAAACAATGTGGCCTAGGAGTTTTCCTTCATGAGCTAGGAATATGCATTTTTTGGGATTCAAGGATACCCCAAATCTTCTACATCTTTGGAACACTTGTCTCAAATGAAAGAGATGGTCTGTTGCACTTTTAGAAAATAGTAATATCATCTAGGTATATCAGCACTATTTTATTGATCAATCCCTTGAATGCCATGTCCATTCCCTTTGGAAAGTAGCTCGGCGTTAGACAACCCAAATGGCATTTTTCTATATGCATAGGTTCCCCATTTGGTGGTGAAGGCTGTTTTGAACTGATCATCTTCCTTTACCATGATCTGATTATACCCTGAATAACCATCTAGCAATGAAAACCTCTCAGAGCCAGCAACAACTTGCAAAATCTGCTCCATAGAAGGAAGTGGGTAGTGATCCTTGAGGGATGCTCTGTTCAAATCTCTAAAGTCTACACACAACCTGATTTCTCCACTCTTCTTTCTAACTAGAACCAAGTTTGCAACCCAGACTTGAATGCTTGATGGGGAATATGATACTTGCTTCTATTAACTTATTCAATTCCTTCTTCATGAGAGGCTCAATGTGTGGATTGACCGGTCTTTGTTTTTTCCTGATGGGCTTAGCACTTGGATCTAGTTCAATTGTGTGTTGAGCTAGCTTGGGATTGAAACCTCTCAAGTCTTCATAGCTCCAAGAAAATACATCAGGAACTCTTGGAAAAGTTGCATGAATTCATACCTTTCTTGCTCGGTTGCCACTTTACCAATTTGAAGTGACTTGCCTTCTCCAACTGAGATGGGCTCTGAATCTTCTCCCTTGACTTGGATGTTTGCTTTCTCCTTCCTAAATTGATCATTAGGATTGAAGATAGACTCTAAAGTCACAAGTCCTTTTGGTAATTTGTTGGTTCTCAGTTGTACCACTTGATCACCATACTGTTGTCCCAACTTTTCCTGATTTTTGGCTGAGAACTCAGCTTCCTCTTGCAAGAAATTGATGATTTGTTGGTCACTCTCAAACACTTGCCAACTTGTATTATTTTTTGGCACTGATGGCCTCACAATCACATGGATGTTTGGCTGCATTTTATCTCTTTTGATACTCTCCACAACATCAAAAGTTTCTCCAACTACTGCAAGCCTATCAACAACTTGGTTCTCTTTCCTAGGGATGGAGTTGATGCCAAAACCCTCAAAATCCTCAATGAGATCCCACACCCTATTCCTATAACTTTTGAGCAAGTCATTCTTGGCAGCATGTTGTCCTTTAACTTGATTAACAATCAGCTCACTATCACCAAAGACTTGTAAGTTTTTGATGCCTCTCTTCCTTGACCAATGCAATCCATGTATCAAAGCTTCATATTCAGCAAGTGTTGTTAGAACATGCAAACTGAAATCTAAAAGCTGAATAATACTTAATGCCTTGAGGTGAAACAAGCATAGCTCCTCCTCCTGCACCTTGTCTACTTCTTGATCCATCAAAGAACAACTACCATACCTCATTGTCATCTCTATGGTCTGGCTTGGTGATGCTAGGAAGAGGCTGATTTTCTTCATGCATGTAATAGACTCCTAGTTCAGATTCCTCCATTTCCTTGTAGGGATCAAAAGCATGTACCTTTTTGGCCCATTCATCAAGAGTCAAATCTGGAATGCTTCCAACTTTGGTGTCAGCTTCATGTGTGTTTGGATAATCCTCTTGATCAAATGTTGAATAGTTGGCATTGATTGGGCTTGGAGTATGAGGCTCTATGTGAAAGTTTGCAATAGGTTCGGACCTGATTGTGGCCTTGGCTCCATACCTTGTCCTAAATAGCATGTGTGACCAATCAGTAGATAGGTAGCCTCAATTCTAGCTGTGAAATCCCTTGACAAACATATGGCAAAGAGTGGTGGAAAATCTATCACTGACACATCTTGCAAAATAGTGACATTGGGGCATGCATGCAAAGTAAGGCTCAAATCTTTAATTACCCCAACTGTTGCTATTGTTGTCCCATCTAATTGCACCACCCCCTTGGATATGACTTCATATTGAAGGCCCAGATGATCAGCTATTTTCTTGGGCATCATGGAACTACTTGCCCCAGAATCAATCATACAATTATGTACTAGTTTATCCCCAATGATCAATGAAACATAGAATGGAGGGGGCTTCAAATTTTTACCTTGTTGTCCTCCATGATTCCCCTCAGGTTGAGTGGCATTTGTGAGTACCTTCTCTTGCATATGAGCTAGCTGATTTGAGGTTGACCAATTCTTCATGGCAGCTTGTAATAGATCCCTTTGTCTGGGATGGATAGTGACTCCCACATAGATATGTTCACATTGGTCTTCTTCATTTGTTCAATGATGTTAAATGGGGATGAACCATCTCTTTGCTTACCCTTTAGTCTGCACATTCTTTTCTTGTACATGGGCTACAACAGCTGGCATTTGAGCTGGTCTAGAAGGTGGCTTGGGCTGTCCTTGCACATTTGGAACTGCATTTTGCTTGCCAACACCTTGTGGAGTGATGGAAGGTTGTGAATCACTTGGATCTAATGACTTCCCTTCACCAATATTCCTCTTCTTTGACCATGTGTTAGCTGCTACACTCTGAGAAGGTGTTTGATTCACACCACAAAAATCTTCAGCCTACCAATTCACAAGTGTAGTCTCATTTGGAGTTGTATCTTGTTGAGATGTCCCTTGTTGTTGGTTTGTTTCTCCACTTGCTTCACTCTCTACACCAGTTGTTGTCACCATCAAAGCTTGGTTCAAAGCACCATTGAAGCACATAGATTGGTTGTGAGGTTCATTGCATGGGAAACACCAGTCATACTCTTGAGCTATATTATTTTGCACTAGCACTAAGGCTTTAGAGGTAGATGCAACATTGGGGTTATAGGGCTGAAATGGTCTATTGGTAGGAGGCCTTACTTGATTTTGATTTGCAGTTGGGTTGGGTGGCCTATTAGGCTGATATGGTTGTCTATTAGGTTGAGTTTGAGGCTGATAAGAAGGCCTAAAACTTTGAGCTTGTTGTCTCTTGAGTGTAACCAGCTCATTGCCCAAATTTTGCAATTGTTTCATAACTTCTTGAAGCTCATTTGAGGCACTAGAGGATGAAGTAGAAGTTTCATTTGAACTCTAATTTCTAGGAGTGGGAATAGGAGCTAAAGTAGGTGTTTGACTAGTACTTGGGCTTCCCAACTCTGGATATAAGGGCATAGGAGGCCTAGGTGCAAGTTTACTAGCTTGGATCAAACAATTCTCAGCCCTAATGGTGATGTTGTAAGCTGCAGGTAGAGTTATACCTCCATGGATTGGATCAACATAGAAATGTCAGAATTTAAAGCCTTGAGAAAGTATAAGAAAGCACCTTGAGTTGTTGGCCTCACTACCAATGGGATTCTATCCCATGTTCTTTGAAATCTGAAATTGAAGTTTGTTAGCTACTCATTGGGAGCTCTCTTGATAGTTGTCAGTTGCTCCAATAGAGACAAGTTGTCCCCTTTCTCTCCAAATTGGTTATGGAGAGTTGTGCACAATTGGTTCCAATTGTGGATAGAGCCTACCTCAAGGCTCTAAACCATTGCAAGGATTTCCCTTTGAATGAAGATGCCAATAATTTGACAGCAATATCCATCTCAACAATCTCATGGATTGCACAAACATTAGCAATGTCTTGGACATGATCACCAGGAGTGGTCTGATTTTCTCCAGTAAAGTATGGAATGTTCTTCAATGCTGCAATTGGAACTAGGTTTTGTGGATTGAGAGCAAGTGGGCTGCTACCAGTAAAGTTGACATAAGGATTGGGTTGTGCCATTATGATTGGCCTGAGAACCCTTGTTGATTGGATGAAAGGTCTACTAGGTGGAGGAGTTGATAGAGTTCTATTTGGTGGAGATGGAGACCTTTGAATCCTTCTTCCCCTTTCTCTTCTTTCTGGGGATAATTGTAGATACTCAAGACAATCCTCTTCTCTAGCCCTTGACCTTGTTTGGATCCTTCTCATGAATCTTCAAGCTTGGACTGCTGAAACCAGTTGATTCTATCCTTTTGGAGTCGCCAGATGTGCAAATCAGGGCTCTTTCAAGCAAGAAACTTACAACAATTACACATCAACTTTGTTGTAATGAAGATGAAGACCTCTAAGGTCCCACCAGGCATGCCAAAACTATTAGTGCAAATCTACAGCACCCCAAAATGACCTTCAGATCTGTAGTCTAGAATTGGGTCATTTAGTGTGATTGCACAACATTGAGTTTTCTCCAAGGTGTGGGACCTTGCAAGGTGAGAAAACTCTCCAGATTGAAGTTGGTTCTTACTCCTTTGTTTAGGTGTATGCATGAATTTGCAGAGGTTTAATACTAATTCCTACTCTAAATTCCAAGGAGACAGAGTTGAAAATGCAAGAAAGGGGAAACAAAACTAAGCTAAAATGGTGATACACCAAAGGAGTGATGAACTTCTATTTTGTAAATAAACATAGATCATAAGAATGTAGCACAGAACATGCACATAGATTTCCAGAATATAATGAAAGATCAGAAGACAATGATAAACACATGAGAGGATTGGAAAATCAATCACAGAACATACATTATCATTCCCAAGTTTAATAAAATGCATTACAATGGAAAGGAGTTAAAAAAATATGTTTGCCTATATGAGAGGTCTGAAACTCTACAAATCTACCTACTAAGGAAGAAAAGAGAGCTTACAAGAGAAAAATGTCCAACATTACAATAGATCACATTTTTTACATTTATAGCTGAAGAAAAGAGAGGAAAAAAGAGGAGGAAGAAAAATCTGATCTTTTTCCTCAACCACCCACCATTAATCCTTTCAAATCGGCCTGCAATCCATCAAATCGACCTCCTCTATTTTTGTTTTGCGTGTTGGAGAGAAAAATGATAAATTTGGTGAAACACAAGCTCTCAAAGCAATCTGATCTCACATTTATGGCATGAGAAGACATTTTTAGGGTTTTCTCCCATCAAAACAAATTGATTCTTCATCCTTGGCATGTGGGAGAAAGCAACCATGGTGGATTTGAGAAAAAACAACTCATTTGAAGCAATCTGGTTTGCATTAAAGGCTGAAAGACATTTTTAACATTTTCTCCATTGAAACCTAAAAAAATGATGTTTTTATTCCTCCAATGCATAGAGGGGCTCGAGACCTTTCCAAAAAGTCTGATTTTGTTCAAATCTGATCTCTGGATGAAAGATATGCCCATTTGAAGATTTAGGGAAAAAATAGGGCAAAATTTGGGCACAAATTTTGAGGCATGAATTAGGGCATACTTGGCGGAAAAATCAGATTTTGAAAATGGGTCCATGGGGTCAAAATTTACTTTTTGCACTTTTGGAAAATTTTCCAAAAATCTCTGCCTCCGCCGCCCCGGGACACGTGTCACATTTTGGTTCGTTGATGGGATCGTGGGCCGAAAACCTATCTTTTTCCTTTGAAAATTTTCATTGGGAAAATTTCCCATTTTACCCTCCGCCCTTCCGCCCTTTCGCTGCTGACTGGACATGTGGCACTCCCTCATTGGTTGGTGGGGATGCGCCTCATCTTTTCACCTTTGCGCCCTTTTTGGTTTTGGAAAAAAACCAAAACTTCCTCCCACCGGTCGACTCCTCTACCATTGGACACGTGGCGGCTCCAAAATGATCCATGGGCCTTGGGGCCAAAATTTTCCTTTGGGCATTTTAGACAAAAAGGGAAAAATTTCCCAAATCTCCCCGCGCCTCCGCCAACCCATTTCCTTCTTCTCATGGGCCCGTGGGTAGGGAAAATTTTGTCTTTTTTGCACTTTTGACCAAAAGCACCAAAAACTTAAACTTTCCCCCGACGTCCCCGCTTCACCCTGCCACATGGCACCTTCTCATTGGCCACGGGCATGTCTAGGGAAAATTTCCCCAAAAACTCCACCGAGCCATAACTCAAAAATTACAAGGAGTTAGGAGGAAAATTTTACCTTTCTGGAAAGGTAAGAAAATTTTCTATCTGATGGAATCATACCCAAAAAATTTTGAGTCCCTGAAGCATGCAAAAATTTCATTTTAAGTACCAGAAAAGGAAATGGAGGAGGAGTTAGCCAAAAATAAGCATGGGCTTATTTTCACAAAAGTGGGCTATAAAAAGAGATGAAGATTTGGACAAGATTAATTTGGATTTAAGATTGAATGAAATGGATTGGATGATATTAAATAAGGTGATGTCAAAAGTGAAGTCCCCTAGCATCAAGGAAGTTATATGGATGGAGAAGAGATGAATTGATTATTGATGTGAACAAGATGCTAAGGACGAGGGGAGGATGTCCCCTAGCGAGGGAGATTATATTAGATGTGGATGAGTTAGTGGATGTCGAAGGAGTTTAGATAGGATTGTTTTGGATTTGGATTGGATAAATGGTTGGAGACCACAAGGGTGATTGACAAGATAAACAATATCGATGAATAATGAAGGACCTTCCGTAGGAGGAATTTCATGTGTAGGAGAGATGTTAAGGGATGATGTGGATGGAGGAATCATGGGAAACCCGATGGATGGGATATGAATTGGATTAGATGTAGATGGAGAAGGATGTTCCCCCTGAATGAGGAAATCATATTTCTTAATAAGGTTATGGATGATTGTCTGAAAGGCCTTATAATGTTCAATGTCATGGCATGAGGTATGATGATAAGCACAAATGCAATTGGGATTGAACCACGATGGATTTGGACTATGGGGATTAAAAGCTTTAATGGGAGGAAGTGTGATGGTAGATATTGAATTAAATGTCGAAGGATGTCTACATAGGACCCAATCGAAGTGTCATGGGGAAGGTAATGCTTGTGGGTTTTGATAAAATATTTTGGCTTGGAGTTAGGGAAGAAGTGGACGTAGATCGGATGGGTGAATTATATGTCTTAAAAGATGAATAAAATTTAAGAGGAGCGTTAGATTTTTGGATTGGGATTTATCATTACGAAGGTGTATTAGATGAAGGGAATGACCTTAAAATAGATGTTGTAACATTGGATTTTGAAAAGAGGGAAGACCTGACTTCTTATGAGGATACATAGAGACTTTTGGGGATGCTTACCAAGAGTCATAGATTTTGATCGAGAGATATTTACTCTTGGTAGGGATGACAATAATTTCAACTAGAGGATCTAAAGGTGGTGGTGTAGGGGTGGATATCAATGGAGAGAGATGTTTTTGTATGGGGTCTATGGATCGTATAGGTTTTTGATTGATTAATGTAAAAGTAGTTGATTTGTGAATCCCCTTTGTGTTTTCCTCAGGTGGAGGTGTTTGTTCTATAAATTTCTCAAGGGGTATCATTGATAGAGTTGCAAATCGAGAGGATTTATTCGGTGTGATAGAAGGATTAAGTAAATAATATTGGGATAAAATGGGTGATGTGGCCATGGGAAAGGATATAGGTATAGGTGATGAAGATGTCAAGGTAGGGGTAAGTGGATTTGTTGATATGATAGATATAGGGGTAGTTGGGATTGATAGGGAGGTGGGCATAATTGGGATATTTGGAGAGATGATGTAGTGATGTGATAGAGATGTGGTTAAGGGGAATATGACAGGTTGGGGCATGATAGATGTGGATGAAGTGGTATGTATAGTCGAAGTCAATGTGGATGTGGTAAAGGTAGTTGGTGTGGTTGGTATGGAAAAAAGTGGGGAAGGAGGAACTGGGATTGACTCTAAGGATGGTATAATGGGTAAAGGTGGAATGGATGTAGGTAAGGTAGTCATATAATGAAGTGGATGTGGTAACCAATGGAGTAGATATGATAGGTAATGAAATAAATGCGTAGGATTAATATCAAGTGTAGAAGTAGGTGGGAATGGTTGTTTCATAAATGTTTTGAGGGTAAGAATGATATGTTTGTGAATGGGGTTGATGTTGTAGGTGTGGATGTATGGATAGGTTTGTTTGATGTAGATGTGGGTGAAGGAACAATGTGAGAGATGTAGGGATAGGTGTGTATATCAATGGGGCTGAAATAGGTGCTAAGGATGAATATGATGTGATAGATTGGGGTATGATCAAAGTGGATGAAGTAGATGGTATAGTCAAAGTTAATGTGGATGTGGCAATGGTAGGAGTAGGTATAGGTAGAGGAAAAGTAGTAAAAGTTGATATAGGTGTGATAGTTGTGGATATGATAAGTTTTGAATAAGGAGTGGGAATAATGTCTAAGGTAGGAACATGCGGAGTCGGTGATGAGATGAGATCTTGATTGACGGTGTTAACAGTGTAAGCATTGGATAGTTGAGATGTAAAATGGGTGGCTTGATTTGTTGGTGGTTGATTAGAAAAGGTTATGTAATTATGTCGAGGGGTGTGTTAGGTGAAGTGGTGGAGATGTCCATTTGGATATCCCTTTGATTTATAAGTTGTTGGATATGATATTTGAAGGAATGACATTTCTCAATGTTGTGACCTTTGACTTGATGATATTTACAATAGTGGGCTTCATGATACCAAATAGGCTTGGGTCATGAGTCATCCATGGGTCGTATGGGAGGAAGTTGGATGGAGTGTACTGCCATCAAACTTGTCAAATACAAAACTATAGGATTCCCCAAAGGGGTATAGTTAGGAGATGGTTTAGGGGCTTATTGTTGAGGCCATGTGCTAGATGTAGGTGTGGATGAGGACTTAACAACTATGCATTGGCTGCACCCATAAATGTGTTGTTATGTGTGGATGGTTTAGTAAATTCAATTTTAGGTTTGGTTGATCTAAGTTTAAGATGACCTTGCTCAATGACATGGGTTTCGAGTTTGCGAGCCATGGTGAAGGATTCATCAAAGGTTCAAAATGATTGGATTTGCAAGGTAGATGATATATGCTTCACACATGAATGTGAGAAGATCTCAATGAGTTTGTTTGTGGAAGAGTAAATGATAGTTGGTTTATAACACACGTCATCATGTGAAAAATTCTGTGATGGACTCATCTTCAAACTATAGATGGCATATAGGTTAGTGATAGTGATTTTTGTGCACAATGTTGATCGAAAAGTGTTCTAAGAACAACTACGTGAGTTAGGTGAAGGAAAATATCAAGTATTGAGGTATACTATTGTACCAATCTAACGCAGGACCGGCCAAGGACATGGGGAAAGTGTGAAACATTAGGTCTTGATCATGTGCAATAAGATAACATGCATGTTTGAATGCACGAAGATGATATTGAGGATCTTCCTTGTTATTGAACTTAATGAACTTGGGAAGCTCCCAATGAAGAGGGTAAGTTTTGATAGGAACCAATGGATGAATCGGTTCATTACAAAAATTTTTCATAGGATAAAGTAACCTTGGGTGCCAAGGTAAAGGCTTCTAGATTAGCCAACCTATTCATAAGAGCATGAATAGGATCGTTTGACGTGATGTTAGGTTGTGATAAAATTGATTGTGTGGCATGGAATGTAGCTTGATAAGGTGGTTGATTCATTTCTTAGATGTATGGGAGTTTGGGAATCATTTGATAAGGATTAATATATGTCATGGGTTGAGTTTGGGTAATTTGCTAAGTTAATGTTGAGAAATAGGGACATGATGTGATTTTTGAGAGTGGGTAGGTTGTTGTGGTAAATGATCGAGTGGGGTATGATGTTAAGAGTTTGAGATGGTTGGAGCATATGGTGGGTAGGAATGTAAGTGTTAAGAGGTTGAGATGGTTAGATAGGTTAGTAGGGATGGAATAGAGTTGACATAAACGGATGTGTGGGGAATATGATCCACCGATTGAGTAGATTGATAGGATTGAAAGATTGTGGGGGATTTACAAAATAAGAAATCATATATGGGGTTAGAAGGAGGTCAAGAGTTTCTAAAGGAGTGGGAGATGGGTGTGTAGTTGGTCTAGAAAGGTTGGACTAATGAGAGATATGAGGATTGTTTAAAGATAGTGAAAATTTTGGATGACATGGTCCTCATGAAGCGAGACCATAGAGAAAAGGGGTTGGGTAACCAAAGGTATGGTCTAAAATGTAGAATCTTGTTGGGAGAGATCATTAGAGGAAGGGATGTCATTGGATGGAGTGGATTTTTTGTTTTTTTGTTTGAGAAAGAGTGACAATAGGCATGAAATAGATGAACATTTGTTTATGTAATTTATTAACAAAAAATCAAGCAACAAATTTCTTATCATCATGATTAATTAGAAGATGTGAAAAGAAAAGAAAAGTGGATAAAAAAGGTACCTAAGGAATGACAGTCTAAGGCTGGTTTCTGGTAGTTTTGGTTAGGGAAAGTCTCAGGTGACTTCTATTGGGTGATGAAATCCTAAATAATCAACCAGGTGAGGAGATGTTTTGATGTGTTATTTAGATGCATGAGTTTAGGTTGTGTGTGGTAACGTGAGATGCAAAATGTTAAACCCCTATTTAAATTATGTGAGCAAGTAGGATGCATGGGGTTATTTTTAGACCAAATCCCAAATGTGAAGTTTGATGCGACAATCACACACGAAAGGAAAGTATGATGCAAAAGGAGAAAAGAGGGGAAATGAGGAATACCTAGAGAGCACTTTTCCTTTTTATCTAACATGATAAGTATTGGAAAGAGGTAATCAAAGTGTCCGAGGAATGTCGACCTAAATTTATACCATTCACGATTATGGAAGGAGTCGGTGAAAGGGGATTTTTGATCCAT
Organism: Taxus wallichiana var. yunnanensis; assembly: GCA_018340775.1. Lineage (NCBI taxonomy): Eukaryota > Viridiplantae > Streptophyta > Pinopsida > Cupressales > Taxaceae > Taxus > Taxus wallichiana. The sequence continues at coordinate 203,155,341 of CM031236.1, forward strand.
GTATTTGTTTTAAATCTTAGTCTTTGATGATGTAATTTGGTGGTCATGAAGTTTTTAGAGTTCACCTACAAAAACCAATAAACAATTAGTTGAAGTGGGTTAAAAGATACGTAGAAATACAATAAAATTTATTGTTTTACAAAAAGTGTCCTACCTACTAGAAAAATAAAAATAATCTTATTAAGTAAAAAAAAGAAATAGTAGTTCAACGTTTGTAAGCAATTAGAATAAAAAATATATGAAAACTAATCGATTAGATTATAAACTAAACTATGAAATAGACTATGAAATAAAATTATGAGAATATGTGACACAAATTATTAATGATGAGGTGATACGAAAATATTAAATTAACTACGTTATGATAAATAGGATAACCTATAAAAAAACAAAATTATTAATGTGTTTGTTTTGTTTATTTTTTTATGGGAACCATCACTAATATTTTTTTGCTAGGGGTAAATAGTTTTGAAGGGACTATACCTTATTTAAAAATCTCGGAATCTAGATAGAGAGCAGAAAATACGGTCCATAGTTTTCAAGGGACTATACCTTATTACAAAAAGGCTCCAAATCCTTAGATAATGTAGTAAATACATCAATTTTAGATCAACATTGAAATTATACATGAACATCCAACTATAGTTATTAAGTGGAAAATATACAAAAGGATCAAAACAATGACAAGTAGCTTTTAAAGTTGACATGAAAACAACATTGACAACATGGAAAACAGAGAAAAAAAAAAGTGGAATGATTGTCAAATTTACTTGTTTTCTTTGTCAATATTTTTCCTTACCTTCCACAAAGAGGTAAAGAGCACCATGGAAGTGACATGTGAGGGATACTTCTTGTCATGTATGAGAGAATCAAGTTAAAATTGGTCCTAGCTCCCATTAATGAAAGTAGGAATGTTGTTGAGAACACATAAGCTTTTTACATGTTGTTTGAATGAAGTTGTAGATAGCCTTAAGCACAGAAATGGTGTAGTCATATATTCCTTTTGCATTTCCCAGTCTATTATCTAGGAAGTTAAACAAAGGAAATAGATTTAGAATGGAGTTCATTATATGAGGGTCACTTTACATCTTCATTTTCCTTCTCTCTTACATACCTACTTGAGCTATTCTTCCAAAATGTTAACCTCCTTTTCTAGTTTGAAAATTATATTAAGAAGGACTTCCTCCCTTTTGAAAGTAGAAAAAGCATACATGGATTAAATATCAAACACTGAAGGAATGTTGATGTGTATAGTAGATGCCAATAAGAGAAAAGATCATTGATTTTCATCATCGAACAATATGGATCCTGGGCCACATGTGAAGTAGATTTTTAGAAGACTTGATATGTCTTTACTACTACGAAGGATTATTTGGGAGGGGAAGGGATGATTAAGAGGGTAAAGTGGGTTTTTGCTTTTGATTTTCCTTCAACCAAAAGAAGTGGTGGCGGTAGTGGAGCTAGGGTAAGAGGGGTTAGGGGTAACAAATATTGAAGGAAGTTAGGAAATGCAATGGTGGTGAAGCAATTATAAATAAGATTAACTATAAACAAAATAAATTATAAACAAGATAGCTTATAAAATATAAAATGATCTATGTCTTTTGAAATGATAAATTTGTTTGTTTTTTGAAATGAAATGCTTAAATTTGTCATTGAAATGATATAAAGTAGGATTTGACCCCACATTGCAATAATGGGGTAGTGGTCATAATATTTTAAGTGTGTGGTTAGTTTGGATTATATCCTAGGTTGAGAACATATTTTGGATGTGGCTTTGGGAGATCCTTGTGTTTTGGATTATACTTTTAAGTTGAGAACTTGTTTTGGGAGAGTGATGACGGGGAGGAGCTCGAGGCATGTGTGGTAAGTGACTTGGTGTCATGGTGTGTGGTGGTTTATTATGGGCATGTGAGAGTTTATGACAAGGAGGAACTGATGCATGTATGGGAAGTGAGTTGGTTTATCATGGTGTCTTGTGCTTTATGGACATGTGGAGGTGGGTACAAGATCTTGATGATGGATCGTGGTGAGTTGGAGAGTGTTATTAGCACATAATTTACTATCAATATTAAGACCTCTAAATAAATTTACTAAGAAAATAGTTCGGTGAACAAAGGGAAATTGATATTTTTAATTTTAAAGGCATATGGAGGAGGCCTCTAAATTGAGCTAGGTAAACTCATGAGGATTGTATGGGTATTTTTGATGGTATTGTTTTATTCAAGAGGTATAGTCTCCTAATCTCTCAAATCCGTGACAACATCACCTGATGCTCTTCATCCACAAAATGGATACCGCACAACTCTTGTCATTGAAATCGATCTAATAGAACAAATGGTTGGTTTCTGATTCTCCCTCTTGAAATGTAACCTTTAAGTTAACGGATACATACAAGATTATAGTGCACAAAATAAGCGATGTGAGAGATCTGGTGAACTGGAAGATAGATGGCCATAGACATGCATTGGTGCATGGGTATTACTACAATTGTAAAGGAAGAGTAGATCCAATCAACATCTCAACCCACAATGTTGAGAAATGTGGATAGGTCTATGAAGTATACGAAGTCATGTGTTTACAAAAGGATCCTAATGAATTTCAAGTTTGGGATAACCGAAAAATCTAATAATATCAAAGCTCAAGGCATCCGAACCACATTGTTTCATTCACACAAATGCACATGTGTATGGAAACACTGAGAATGCAAAAGATATACTTGGAATGTCATATAAAAAGTGTCTTCCTCTTCCCTATCATGTAAAGGATTACTAAGAGTGGTGTTTGCTAAAGACCCCACAAGAGTGATTGAATGTTATGCAGGAGTGGTGAGAGTTGGGTGGGAAAATCTAAAATGTAATGGCAAGCCCCGAGCGTCAGAGCTCACTAGATATAGATTACATATATATATAAATTATAATGGTAATCCATGAAAATGTAAATCCTCATACCAAACTAGGGACCCTATGAAAGAGAATGTGAAGGGATGAGGGGTCAAAGTGTAAGGGATATATGGGTAGGGGTGTGGCCGAGTGGCCAAGTAATTATAGGGCTTGATCGGTGAGTACAAGTAGGGGTTGTGATGGGAGAGGGGTGGCTGAATGTATGGTAGGATATATTATTTGTAGGGTTGTGTGGTGGGAGCTCGGGTATACAAGTAGCTATATGGGTTTGGTGGTAAATTGTGTTGTGGGAATGTGCATGGTAGGGAATAAGGACAAGATTGGGTGAGTAGTGTGGTACGATCTGGATCAAACCAAAGTGGCCAAGGTAGTTGGTTGGGAATGGATTTTTTGGTAGTTAATCCAATGTGTTGGATGGGTAAAGAGTTGGGGGTGTTGAATAGTGAGTTTTGTGCGTGAGGAAGTAGTTGAGGAGTTGGGTAGGGAGTTGGTCGAGGGATCAGGGAATAGCTTGGACGAGTTGGCCGAGCTAAGGGAATTAGAGGATAGGTGAAGGGGGTAGTTTTAGGATAAAAGTGTTATTATTATTATTTTATTTTATTTATTTATTTATTTAAATTATCATTATTATTTAATAATAATTAAAATAAGGCTTTATATGAACTATAAACACAAAAAAAACTAAATTACCATAAACCAACACAAATTACTATGAACCACCAAATGCAAACGTCAAACTAATTAGTCAATATTAATCAATATAAAAATTTATCCTAACTATAAAGCACCAAACACTAACCTTTTGAAGATGACTAACTAAGACATTATAAATAATAAAGTGACAAGAATACCGCCACCAAAACCCTGCAAACACATGAGTCTTAAAACAAAATATTCGTAAAAGATATATAAATAGATGAAAGAATTAGGATAACCATTATATTTCCAAACTGCAATGAAGATAAAGTAAAGTAATGAAAAAATGAATAGATCTTGGGATGGGTCCATTTGGGTGCCATAGAATGTTGATTGAATTTTCTTCATCCCTGTCTAGATTAGTGAGATAGATAACAAAGAAATTAAAAAACCTCAAAGATGTAAGGGTTTATGGTACCTTGGAGAGAAGGGGTTACAAATGGATGGGCGTAAAGTGAATGTCCTCGCTACAAGCTGGATAGACCTACGAAACAGAGGAAACTAAGAGAAAATAGATTAGATGGTATATGTGGGCGTTGCCAGACAAATCGGATTTTTTTCTAGGAAGTGTTACCTTCCTTTCATGGATGTCAACCCTTGTTAGATAAGAGAAAATGATATAAATGAAATATAGATAGATAACATGCGAAACGATAAATAACTAAACCTAAAAATGTTGATGTATCAAGGAGCTACTGATCTGATCAAAATAAATGTAAAGCAAACCAAACTAAGAGAACCAAAAGGGCATGAGGATGATATTATGGTGATACAAGTGGCATCACAAGGGCATTGTGGTGATACGATGAAAAGTGGAGAGCTATAATGTCAGAGGTTTTTATGACTTCTTACTTGTTTGAAAGAGGGGGGAAGACATGTATTTATAGCCTAGAGATGGGGTTAATTTAGGGGTTATCAGTAATCTGGGTTTGAAAAACTAACTCTGATTAGATGAGTGGGAGGGAAATGATTTGAAAGATTAATGTGCAATAGTAGATTTCATGTGGATTATTTTTCATTATTTAATTCATGAGTGGGGTGCATGATTTGAATGATTTTGGAGTATTTAATTATTAGGTGGGGTGATATGAATTAGTTTAGAATATTTAATTATCAAGTGGATTTATATGGAGCACATTAGCATATAATGAGGATTAGGGATTTAAAGGGGATCAATTAACCAATTAAGATTGATTAATTAAATATGTATTTTTGGTGGGAAATGGGATTTATTCAAATTTAGGGGGAAGGGATTCAAATGGGTAAGCCTAATGAAGGAGAGAAAACACGGGGTGAAGGGGAGGAATGATACCAAAAAATGGTGTCTACAATACACACAATGATTTACCTACAGATTACACGGGAAAGAACTAAGTCACTTATCTCTCCCATTTTCTTATAGTATTGCATTGATTGAGTGTTTAAAATTTGTATTTTCTGTATTTAATCATTTTAGTTACTTTGAAATGTAGATTTAATATGAATTAAATTATATTAGGTGTCATGTCGATGGAAATGTGGAGCATGTCCTCACAACATGAATATTGATCCATAACATACATGTGGAGCATGCCCTATAATAATCGATTAACCCTCTCCATTTATATGTTTGTCTCTAAGTGGTAGTTAGGTTGTACTAAAGTTTAGATGAGTGCTTGATGCTTCCTAAAGTATGATCCAAAAATCATAAGTGTACAAAGGGTCTCGATTAGAAAATATCTTACAAGGAATCATATACAAACATAAAATATCATCCAAATAGATCATAGTAACTAAATTCTATGTATAAGTGGCCATTATGGGTGTCAAGTGAGACACTATGGGTAGATTCTCAAGCTGTCACCATAATAGTGTCACAATGATAAGAATATGTGGGCAACCCAATAATAAATTATAAGGAAATGGTGTCCCATTTCCACTATAGAATAATCTGAGGATATAAAAGACCGGTGAGATGCAGGCACTCGGCCTTCACTCTCTAAGACTTGAAGAAATAATACACAAAACATGTAATATCATGCCTTAACCAAAACCAATGCAATAACCTGTCTCAAGTCTAAATTCATTTTATTCACCCTTTGGTGGGATAAATAAGGTGTATGGTGGGCCTTTAAAATAACTATGCTACACAACTGTAGACACTAAATCACACAATTTAGGTATATTTCTAGGTTATAGTCACATACCACTATTCATATGATTCCTAAGTGAGAAAATTACTAATTGAACAATACCCTTGGCCTCTTTGCTTTCTTTATCGGTTTCTTATTGGTCTTACACACCTTCTTTCCCTAGTCTAAATTTGATAGTTAAGGTTTTTGAGTCTAAACAATAGCACCTAGCTACGACACCAACGCCTAGGTGTCCCCGACCTCTTTGTATCTTGCTCGCATATTTTGGGTCCTTTGTAGTTATTGGTAATCTTATTTTCTTGGTGGTCTACCTTTTAGTGGTTAATTATGAAATTAAAACAAGGGAATCATATAAATACAAAGCTATGTGACCATAATAAGGGACCAACCAAAAACATCTACTATTATCACCTAAGGTTGCATCTAAAGCCATTTTAAGAGCATCAAAGCATCCATCTAGCATCCACACAAGGGAAAAGGGACTAAATTATTCTGCATACACTACATAGGAGGGAAAGTTAATTTTTCCATGCACACATCTATCTACATTCAATACATTTAGCTATTACTCACTATCGACTACACATTGCATAAGATCCACCTAGGGCATGATTATTCACACATGTGTAGAACTACATGGAATCTAAGATGTAGTGCGGGATACGAGATCATAAGTTCACTCAATCAGTGACCATTGGGGTAATTTTGACTCACCATTTACATATTTTTATTTTTATAATTTGATGTGTTTTGGTGTTTTGCAGGTGGTTTTCCTTTCTATAAGTTTCGGGAGATCAATAAAGAAGTAGAATGAAATATAAGTGATTAAAGGAAACATCCAATGAACATCTCACGAGATTGAAAAACTGATTTTTTGAGTAGTCACGGGTGCCCAAACTAGGTTTGCGGTGCCACAGTGTCCTTCACCCTACATAGGTTCCCAGTCACAACATTCCTGATAGCTCTACATTTTTTTGGGCTCAGTTGTGACATTCAGATTTTTTGTTCCATTATTTTTCTAGCTTCGGCACAACCTTAGATTTATTGTGAATTAGATAAGTATCTTACCCTCTCTATTACAAAAAGGGTTTTATATTTTTTTGCTAACTTGCTTGTGTCAAATCTGTACTTTAATTATTTATATTTGCATTGGTATTTAATTAGAATTTAACATTTATATTTCAATATTTGTTAAATCATTTAGTGAACCCATTTCTTACAACTCCTTTCCCTAGGATCCACTAAACCCTAATGGCTAAAAATATTTGTTCTCCTCCTAAGAAAGCTATACATCATGTCGGTGTTAATCCTATCATTCATGATGTTGTGGATGTTGAATTTCTTGATCTTTATCGCAATGTAAAATTTGGTGATAATGTTTAATGATTACTTGATGCTTAATAAACACATAGTTTCTACTAGTTGGTAACACTCTAGTCTCAACATTTTTCTTAATGCTCAAAGCTTTTCTAGATGTAATCCTTATTATTCCATAGGCATAGGACTAATCCATCCTCTTCTATTTCTAATGAAACTATTGATGATTAGATTGTCGATTATATGCTTGGTCTTGTTGGTGATATTATAGAAATAAATCATGATGAAAATGTACATGTGCATGATGCTATTTCTCATACTAGTCAGGATGAATGTAAATTTGTATTGCATGCTTATTCTATTCATGAAAATATCTATAATAATTGTAATGATACATCTCATGATATTTCTTCTCCTACTTCACTATATGATGAATTACTTGCATGGGAAACTTTTTCTATTACTGATTATATTTCGAGCATGAACATGTTAGTAATGATTCTACTTCTCTTAAGACTGCTGAATGTGAATTTTGAATCCAATTTCATCTACTTATGAGGTTTCTTTTGATGGCATTCATGAGGGTTCTTCCATTTGTACTAGCTCACCTCTTATGGTTTCTTGATTCTTCTACTAGTATTTCTACTACAATTCCATGTTCTTTTATGATTCTTTCCTCTTCTTCATCTTTTGATGATGTTCATGTTGCCTCTTCTACCACCTCCCATTTCTTGGACATCTATATCTTGTGTGCCCATAGCATCTTCATCATTTTCTTCTTCCTCGACATTCTGTGATCACTCATAATGACAAGCTTCAACCTCTCAATGTGCCTCTTTCATCTTCTATGATTCCTCCACATGGTATTTTATCAATCATGCATGTTTTTGGTCAGTTGCAATCTCAAGTTTAATCTATCACTCTTGAAATAAAATATTACTATGATTCTATTGATAATAATTCTCTTCATGGAAATCCTATTCCAAAATAAATTCACAATCCAACATTTCCTAAGGATTTCATCATGCCTACATTTTCATGCTTTGAAAACACTAGAAATCCATTTCTACATCTTAAGCATTATTGTCTAGCCATGGCTTCCTATTTGAATGACCGATTATTGCTAATTTCTTCCATCATAATCAATTCGATGAAGCTCTTCAATAATACACTAATTTTCCTTTTGGATCAGTTAGTACCTATTGTGGAATGAAAGATGTTTTGCTTAGACACTTTATGCTAAAATATGGTCCTAGAGTCACACATGATTGCTTACCTGGCTTACAAGGAAAGAAAGAACTTATTTCTTGACTACATTTTACACTTCAATTCCTGCATACATTGATTATTATTTCAGCCCATTGATCTAGAAAAGAAATTTATCTTTTTCATGTCTTGATTCATGCTTTAAAAGAACGATTGCAATATGATACATGTGAATCATTTACACTCTTATGCTATAAGGTCATTGATCTAAAACATGATTTAATTTCTACACATGTTATAGATCCTCCTTATACTTCTTCTATTGCATCTTCTACTTCTTCACCTCTTCCATTTATTAAATGTCCTCGAAGGTTTCCATCTCCTCCACCTCCCAAGAATGTAGCATCCCCTCCATCACATAAACATCCTCCATCCCCGCCACCATGTCTCTCTCCACATAATTCTTTACCATCTCTTACTCAAGAGACATTATAATTATCACATTCTTCTAATCCTCATGATGTGCTATTTACATTTCTTGATAAATTCTTAATTCACTCACCTTCTAATCAACATCATCCTCTTCATCGCTTGCATCACCAACACAATCATCACGGATCAATGGCCATCTTGATAATGAATGTTTCTCCCTTCATGAAAAATTACAAAAATTAGAAGACAAAGGTGTCATTTCCTTTGGCTCTTATTCTTGTGAGCTGTCTATTTCTCTCTAATTCCACACAAGCATGCTACTTTAGTCTACTTGTATCCTTATCTCACTTGCAAGGTTGTCACTCGTCCAACACCTCAAATAATTATCCATGCATGAAATCCACCTCACTCATTCTCTGTTGCCCCATCTCATCTTCCACATAATTCTCCTACTTCACACTGTCTTCCTAAACCATCAACATCGGTGCTTCCTACCACCACATCTCCCATCATTGGTACCATTACATCGACATTTAGTTTCACCGATACACTCATGTTGCTACCACTTCACATGCTTCCACCACTCCGTGCCACCCTCTACATATTTGGTAGGAAATTTTTCTCACCTAACTACCCGATGACACACTCACATTCTTACGATTCTTACATGACTTTTGAGGGATCTATTGCAATAAGAACCCGCTCAATGTTTTGAATCTTAAGAAACACTATGCATAAAAAAAGACATTAACCGATGATGCACTCTTGTGCCATGGTTCACATTTGACTATTAAGCAGATACTAAATTCATGAACCTCACATCACATGATACATTTCAAACTCAACACATTCACACTCACATCTTTCTATCACATTTTACAAACCATTTCCCGATGACTTACTCTTGTTCTATGGTTCATTCTCGACTACTGAGGGGGCATCTATAAATAAACTTCATTTCATGCATACTCATTCATGCTCACTTGGGGGCATGATTCTCTTATCACATTCACTTTTCATTCCATTCCATTCACATCCACAATATACTACATATCTTGGTCACATTTACTCTTGTTTTCTTATGCTTACATGTACACTTTGTTACACATGCTAGACAGATACTTTGTATGTCATTATTTTTCTATATATACACATGCGTGCTCACTTGCATTCTAGTTGTGAATTAATATTTTACACATATCCATACATGCAACATTGATTCTTGGCACAATACCTCTTACCGATCCGCAATTGCTCTGAGGGCATCCACTTTTGTACTCATCATAGGTGTTATTGTTTCAATTTATCATATTTCATATTTCATACTAGCATACTACTATATCGGATCATACATGCTTTGAATTTTTTAATATTTATAGCATGCTAATGGGTGCTTCATGTGCATTATTTTCTTTCCATGTCTATTTGTTACCACGAGCTTGTCGATTCTTTGCTTGTCACTTCTTTTCATTGCTTACTATTGTATGAAATTGTTTCTAGGATTCTCCTATGTATTTCTTGATCACTTCTTGTATGATTTGTTCCACTTTGGACTCGATTGTCTTGCGACATCATGAGTGATGTCCCATGTTTGAAACCTACATTTTGTGGTCTACATTGTCTTCTTTCTTACTAGCTTACATTTTGTTTTCTATATGTGTGTTTATCTTTCTTGTACTAACACATGTTTTCAAGCCACTTTGTTCATGTGTGCCTTGTTTTTAAAAAAAGTACACTACCTTTTCTTTGTAGGGAATCAATTATAGTTTAGTAGTTGGTCCTCCTTTGGGCGCATTCTCCTAGTGACATCGTATACAACCCAAATGAGGGGGCATCATTGGGTGAATCAGTCACCCCATTAAGTAGTTTGATCCACAATTTAGCATGGTTCAATACCAATATAACATGACATTCATTTACAAAAATGACCCATAATTTGACATGGGTCTTCATCAAAAACAAACACTAGTTCCCACAAGATAATAGTGCCTTGGTGCCCTTGACAATTACTAGGTGCCTTTGACCTGGGGGTATTTACACAGTTTTTTCTCAATTTGGCATATTTTACAACAATTTACACAACAAATTTTACAAGATGGATAGTACAATCCTTCAACACTCAGCATGCATGCATTACACCTACTTTTATATTTTTACATTGGATCGGACTAGATTGAATTTACACACACCATTTGAAGTAGTGTTTACACTTTGGGAAGTGATCAAAGGTTGGAGAATAAAACTATATGCTTCTCCCTACACTTCTTTTGTACTTGGTGTGAGATTTCCCAAAAACTCATACTTGGAGAAGCTATAGAAAGATCACCTAAAAATGCATTCTTACGTGAGATTTCCCAAAAATTCATTCTCCCCCAAAAGTTTCGGGATCCTTTCTATCTTTTTACTTATCAAGGATAAGGTGCATGCTGAGTGTGGAGCTTAATTGCTTCACAGAAAGCTTGTTTTTACATGTTGCTAGATTTGAAAGTGACTGACATCGGTTAAGAAGTGATTGACATTAGTTAGGTAGCGACCAAAATCAGCCGAGTTATCAACTAGTATGGGTTAGGAAGTGACCAAAATTATTCAGAAGTGACCACCATCGGTTAGGTCGTAACCAACATCGGTCAACCTGTGCGATGGTGCTTTGTTTTTTTGGCCAAGAATTAGAATAAATATTTTTCTTTAAAGATGATTTCTTGATTGTAAAAGCATAGTTAGTTGCCTAGAATAGATATATATGCATGTATGCATTGTATGAGGGTATGAGAGAAGAAAATAACAATTGTTTGCATGTTATTTTTCTTGGTGAGCAAGAAAGAGTAGCTAAGTGAGGGAAAAATATTGAACATCCTATGAGGTGTTGGAAGACAAAATATCTTCATTGTATTTCCTCTGTAAAGCACTGAATAATAATTTTGGCCATTTGTAGTGGATGTAGCCCATAATGAATGAACCATGCTAAATCTAGTGTTATCTTTCTCTTGTTTATTTTATCTTTTGGTTTATTTCTACATTCATTTCTTGTATGCTTTATCTGATTTTAGATATGTGCAACACTATTATATGGTTAAACCCCAACAATTGGTATCAGATATTTATTTGGAGGTTTTGTGAGTTGAGGGATTTACTCGCAGAGGGTTCTTTGATTGATTAGGATCATAGAAATGGAAAAAGATAGTAAATCTTTGAGTAGATAAATTTGACGGTCATAATTATCAACTATGGAAGATGCGGGTGGAGGATTATTTATATCAAAAGGATCTATACTTATCGTTGGATGAGCATGCATATCCAAACATGATGGTGATGAATAATGGAAGGTTCTTTGAGAAAGGCTCTGGATCTATAAGATTGATCCCGAGAAGCATTAGTGGTTTCAAATTTTACAGATGTAAAAAACACAGTAGATTTGATAAAATCTTTAGCAAATTTGTATGAAACTCTTATTTCTTTGAATAAGGTTTATTTGATGATTTTTTTAATTCTAAGATGCAAGAAGGTGGATCTATATCTAATCATTTGAATGATTTATGGTCTATTATAAATCAATTAAAATTGGTAGAAATTCCGTTTGATGATGAAGTGAAAGAAATTTTATTCTTATGCTCTTTTCAAGATAGTTGGTGTAACTTGGTAATGGTTGTTAGTAATACAATGTCTTCTTCTAAAGGTTTGAAATTTGATGATGTGGTTAGTGTAATACTTAATGAGGAAATACGGGAAAATCTCAAGAGAAACATCATCTGGAAATGCTTTAAATGTAGAAAATAGGGTAATATCTAAAGAGAGATCATCAAAAATCAAGAAGAATGGGAGATCAAAGTCAAAAATGGTAGATCTAGATCCAAGTACAAAGATTTAATTTTTGGAATTGTGGAAAGAGAGGACACGTAAAGAAGGAGTATTGGTCCAAGGAAAACAAAGAGAACACATCAAAATAAAGTTAAAGAAAAGGGTAAAGAAGAAAATGTTGCAAGTGAGGTAAAGCAAGATTACCTTATTCTCTCCTTGAATAATAAACTAGAATCATGGGTTTTAGATTCTAGAGCTTCTTTCCATGTTACCCCTAATAAGGGTTATTTCAAAAATTATGTTTAGGGTGATTTTAGACAATTTTATTTAGGAGATGATGAGCCATGCAATATTATTGGTAAAGGTGATGTTCATCTAAAGTTGTAGAATGGAAATCCATGGGTATTAAAATATGTGAGGCATGTGCCAAGCCTCAAGAGAAATCTAATATCTGCAAGGCAACTAGGTGAATTTGGATGCGTGGTTACATTCATAGCTGATTCTTGGAAGGTTACCAAGGGATATCTTGTTGTGGAAAGAGGTAAGAAGGTAGGAAATTTATATCTGTCTACTTGTGTTACTAATTCCTTTTCTATGTTATCTACTACAGATTCATATGCAACCATGTGGCATAATCGGCTAGGCCATATGAGTGAAAAAGGAATGTAGATCCTAAAGGCTAAGGGTAAGTTATCAGATTTGAAACAATTAGATCTTGAATTTTGTGAGCATTGCATATTTGGAAAGAATAAGAGAGTGAGATTTCTCAAGGTTGGGTCAACAAATAAGAAGAAGAAATTGGATCTTGTACACTCAGATGTGTGGGGACTAGCTCAGGTAGCTTCTATTGGAGGATCCCAATATTATGTGACTTTCATTGATGATGCCATAAGGAAGGTATGGATTTATTGTATTAAGCATAAATATGATTTTTTTGAGAATTTTAAAAGGTGGAAAGCCCTTGTGGAAAATGAAACAAACTTAAAATTAAAGTGCCTTAGATCTGAAAATGGTGGTGAGTACTATAACAAGGCTTTCAATGATTATTGTTCAGTGAATGGAATATGAAGAGAAAGAATGGTTCATAGAACTCTACAGGAGAATGGAGTTGAAAAAATGATGAACAAAACAATCATGGAACTTGCTAAAAGCATGAGGATACATGCCAATTTTCCTTTGAAGTTTTGAGAAGAATTTGTGGATATAACAATGTATTTGATAAACCTTGGGCCTTCAACAACATTGGATAGTGGAATACGAGAAGAAGAAGCAGTGCGGAAAAGAGGTAGATTTTTCTTTTCTTATATTTTTGGCTCGGAAGCTTTCGTGAATGTTGATAGGGAAAATAAGAAGAAGTTGGATGTTAAATATAAGAGATGTATTTTCATTGGTTATGCCTGTGCTGATTTCGAGATACCATTTTTGGGATTTAGAAGATTCTAAGATTGTTAGGAGTCGTGATGTTGATTGGAATGAAAAAATAATGTACATGGATCAAGTTTTGGTGCCTAAACATGAACAAGTTGATGATATTTTGAAGGAAAATCAACTTTCAGATATAAAACAAACATCCATAGACACCGGTGTTAGTTCTATAGAATTTGGTGCCGGTCAGGCTAACCGGTATTGATAGACAGATTGGGTTCAAAATAGACAACTACTGGAACTGGTGTTGGTACTCCTTGAACCGGTGGCGGTGAGGAAACCGTAGTTAAGCTGGAAAATAAAGGAACCACGATTGGTTATAGAACCATGATTGGGTACAGAACCGCGGTTGGTATAGGAGACCGACATCGGTCATTGACAGATATTGACACAAATGTGCAATAGGCACAGAATGAGCCCAGACACCCCAAATCTCATTGAGAAGGTCACAAAGAGTAAGTAGACCACCTCGAGATATTTTCACCTTCCTTTTCTTATTTATTATTGGTGATATTGGTGAACCAAAAATCTTTGAAGAAGTAATGCGGTAGATACCCACATGCGGTGGTAGCATAACATGGATGAGGAGATGGAATCCTTGGAACAAAATCAAACAAGGGATTTGGTATGGTTGCTAGCAGGTAAGAAAGCACTACATAACAAATGGATTTACATGATCAAGGAAGATGAAGGTGGATTGAAAAGGTACAAGGCATGGCTTTTGGTAAAGGGATGTACATAGAAAGTAGGTATTGACTTTGATGATATGTTTTCTCCTATAGTTAAGATGACGTCTATTCGTATTATTCTATGTTTTTTTGCAATGTGAAGATTTACATTTAGAATAGCTTGATGTTAAGATGATTTTTTTCATGGTGATTTAGTGGAAAATATTTATATGTAGCATCCACTTGATTATGAAATCAAGGGTAAGGAGAAATTTTGTGTATATTGAAAAAGAGCCTATATGGGCTCAAAAAGATCAAGAAAATGGTATTTAAGATTTGATTGTTTTATGCATGAGCATGGTTATATGAGATGTGAATCGACCATTGTGTTTATTTTAAGAATCTTGAAAATGGGAGCTATATTATTTTGTTACTCTATGTGGATGATATGTTGATTGAGGGATCTAGTATGCATGACATTGGTAAACTTAAAGAAAAGCTAGCTAACACATTTGTAATGAACGATTTGGAATTTGCAAAGAAAATTCTTGGCATGAAAATTCACCCAAAAAGAAAAAACAAGTTGTATTTATCTCGGGAGGCTTATATCAATAAGGTGTTGGAAAGGTTTAACATGCAAGATTCAAAAATGTTAGTACACCTATGTATTTGGACACTTAAAATTGAGAAAATATATGTTTCCTTCCTCACATGAGGAGTTTGAGTACATGGATGTGTTACATATGCTTTAATAGGAGGAAGTATTATGTATGCCATGGTTTGTACTAGACCAGACATTACATAGGTAGTGGGAGTTGTGAGCAGGTTTATGGTTAATCTAGGTAAAGAACATTGGAAGGAAGTCAAAATGGATTCTTAGGTATTTGAGAGGGACATATATCATGGAGTTATGTTATGGAGGGTTAGATAATTCTTTACGCAACTATGTTGATTCAGATATGGTTGGAGATTTGGATGATAGGAGGAGTACCACTAGATATGTTTTCAAAGTAGGTGGAATGATAGTTAGCTAGATTTTAAGATTACGAGAAGGTTGTCACTTTGTCTACTACGAAGCTAGCAAGGAGATGATATGGATAAGTAGGTTCATGTAAAAGTTAGGTAAGGACCAAGAGGATTGTAGATTATATAGTGATATTCAAAGCGTGATCCATCTGGAAAAGAACTCAACATTTCATTCAAGAATAAAACACATTCATTTGATGAATCAATTCATATGGAAATTATTGGAGGATGGGTAGCTGAAGTTAGAGAAAATCCATACGGATGAGAACCATGCGAGATATGCTAATGAAGCCATTGGTAAAGGAGAAGTTGGAGCTTCACTCCACTTGTTGGTCTTTGAGTTTGAGACTTGAAGAGGAAGAAATGGGCCAAGGAAAAGGATCCAAGGATGGTGATGTATAGTACAATGCAACAATTGATCTCCAAGTGGGATATTGTTGAGTGTGGAGCTTAATTGCTTCACATAAATCTTGTTTTTACATTTTGTTGGATTTGAAAGTGACTGACATCAGTTAGGAAGTGACCAACATTAGTTAGGAAGTGACCAACATCATTAGGAAGTGACCGACAAGTGGCTATCAACTAGCATGTGTCGAGGAAGTGGCCGACATCGGTCGAGCAAGAACCGATATCGGTCAACCTATGCGACAATACTTTGTTGTTTGCATGAGAATTAGAATAAATATTTTTCTTTAAAGATGATTTCTTGATTGTAAAAGCATAGTTAGTTTCCATATATATATATATATATATATATATATATATGTATGTATGTATGTATGTATGTATGTATGTATGTATGTATGTATGTATGTATGTATGTATGTATGTATGTATGTATGTATGTATGTATGTATGTATGTATGTATGTATGTATGTATGTATGTATGTATATGCATGGATGCATTATATGAGGGTATGAGAGAAGAAAATAACAATTGTTTGCATGTTAATTTTATTGGTTAGAAAGAAAGAGTAGTGAGTGAGGGAAACATATTGAACATCGTGTGAGGTATTGGAAGATAGTATATATTCATTATATTTCCTTTGTAAATAACTGAATAATAATTTTGGTTGTTTCTTAGTGGACGTAGCCCACACTAGGTAAACCATGTTAAATTTGGTGTTATCTTTCTCATGATTATTTTATCTTCTGGTTTATTTTTACATTCATGGCTTGTATGCTTGATCTTATTTTAGATCTACGCAACACTATTATATAGTTAAACCCCAACAATGAACATGTTCTTTTCACACTTTTACATACTTTTTAAACACTTTTTACTAAATGCGGATTGAAATTTTTCATATACACATATTTGACTACTCATTTTCACTTCTCTTTTGCAAGTTAGTCCTTGTAGGAAGCATCTGTCACATCATCCAAAATCAAGCGACATCAACAGTGAGGTACAACATAACATCACACATACGATATCATCCATAGTGTCATTTCCACTCCCTCTTCTCTAGCTTCCACGCCTCGTTTTTATCACTCCTAATTTTTTCTTGTTTCCTCGGCATACTTTTATCCATCGATCTACATGGTTATCGGTACACATTCCTTATCTACTTGATGGTATTGATAATTTACTCAACAACATAAAGTGGGGGAAATATAGACACTAAATCATGCACTTTGGGTACATTTCTAGGTCCTAGTCACATACCACTATTCATATGATTCTTAAGTGAGAAAAGTACTAATTGACCACTATCTTTGGCCTCTTTGCTTTCTTTTTGGTTTTCTTCTTGGTCTTACACACCTTCTTTCCTAGTTTGAATTTCTACACTTTAGTTTTTTTGAACTGGACACCATCATCTAGCAAGACACCGGCGACCTAGGCATCTTCATCCCCTCTGGGTGCCCTCAACCTATTTATATCTTAATCACATCTTTTGGGTCCTTTCTAGCTATTGGGAATCTTATTTTCTTGGTGGTCAACCTTTTAGTGGTTAATTACGAAATTCAAACAAGGGAATCATATAAATACAAAGATATGTGACCATAATAAGGGACCAAGAACTAAGTATCTACTACTATCACCTAAGGTTGCATCTAAAGGCATTTTAAGAGCATCAAAGCATCCATCTATTATCCACACAAGGGACAAGGGAATAATTATTCTTCATAAAATTCATAGGAGGGGAAGTTCATTTTTCCATGCACACATCTATCTACATTATCTATATCTAGCTATTGCTCACTATTAAGTGCAACTTGCACAAGAGCCATCTAGGCACAATTCTACACAAACACACGCAGAAATACGTGGAGTCCGAAATGTAGTGCAACACTAGATCATAAGGTCACTTAGTCATGTGACAACCGGGGATAGTCCAACTCCCCATTTTCATCTTTTTATTTTTATTATTTGATGTGTTTTGAGGTTTTGCAAGTGGTCTTCATTTTTTTAGGTTTCGGGTGATCAACAATGAAGTACAATGACATAAAGGTGATTAAAGGTGAATATCTCGTGATCTTACAAAATTGATTTTATGAGGTTTTGAGAAGTCACATGTGCCCAAAGGAGGTATGTAATGCCCCAAGTGCCCCTCACCCTACACAAGATCCATAGTCCCAACATTCCTAATAGTTTTACATTTTTTTGGGCTCGGTTGAGACATTCATATTTTCTGTTACACTATTTTACCATATTGTCATAGCCTCATTTTTATTGAAAATTATTTAAGTATCTTACCCTCTCTCTTGAAACTAGGGTTTCACATTTTTCTAGATTACTTTCTCATGTCAAATATATACTTTAATTATTTATATTTGTGTTGGTACTTAAATGGAATTTAACATTTATTTTTAAAATTTGTTAAATCAGCAACTGCCATAATAATAAACATAAATATTCCCCTTGTGTCATAATATGGCATCAAAATATAAATGGTATATCTAGTGTACCTTCTCTTAAGGGCCCCTTATTTTTGTAAAATTGAATCACTATTTTGTAAAATTCATCACTATAAAGTCACCCAAAATCCTTCTTCAAAAATCAATCCCAAATATCATGGATGCTATCACATGCCTCATCCTACTCAAAGCATAAGAAAATACACTTTCCTTTCCCTTAAAATTATCAATCTCAAATTGATACTTGAAAATGAGCTCTATCCAACACTTTTATCTAGAATTAACATTGGACTATATAAAAATGTGTCTTAAAATCAAATGATTTGTCAATATAATAAAATGATGACTAAGGAGAAAATTTAACCATATGAATAATGCATGAACAACAACATCAAGATCTAAATCATGGGAAGGATATCCAAGATCAAAATCCTTAAGCTTTCAAAACTCATATTCAATCACACATCCATCCTACATAATAACTACTCTAATATAAAACAAAGATACATATGTATAATCTATGAAATCACCATGGGGGTTGAGTATTGCAAGGATGAGAGACGTGGTAAGATGTTTATTGAGTGTGTGGAATGCATACTCACATTTCACACTCCACTTGAAATTATTCCCTGTCACTACGGGAAGTGATGGGGTCGACATTCCAAGATAAAATCTTGAAAAAAGTGATGGTAGTGATCTGTAACCCCATAAATCTACACACCTTGGTCACATTAGTAAGTGCAATACACTATAGAATGGTGTGGATATTTTATGTGTCTATATATAAGGATATGCCCAAGATATTGAATATTTTATTGGAAGAACGAACACTTGATCAAATTATCATATAAGTGGTTCTTTCTCGGACAATATAATACTGTGTAAGGTAGTCCTCATGCTCCTTTAGTGAGTGATAGAAAATGACAATATCATCAATTAACAATATTAAAAAAATCAAAAAGATTCGAGAATACCCCATTCATGGGGCTCATAAACAAATTAGGGATATGGTTTAACCAAAAAGTAGTGTAGTGAAGTCATAGTGACCATATCTCATATGAAAAGTGGAATTGTGAATATATGCCTTTTCTATGCTCAACTAATTATATCCTAACTTCATATCTATCTTGCAAAATATTGTGGAACCTCGGCCTTATTGAATAGTTCATATATCTTGGGAAGAGGGAAATGGTTCCATATTATGATGTTGTTCAAATGTTTATATTCTATGTAATATCTTATGGACCCACACTTCTTCTTAATGAAGCTAAGCTGGTCATATTAGTTGGATAAGCCCATTCTCCAAGAAATCTTCTAACTACATCTAGATCTCATAGAGTTTAGTATATTTCATCTTATAGGGTGCACGAGAAATGGGCTTCTCTCTAAGAACCAAATTGACACAGAAATTGATCTCTCTCTTTATGGGAGTAATCTGAAACTCAAAGGGAAAACATGGGGAGAATGATAAGTGAAGTAAGACAAATCTTATAAAATGTGGTAATCATCTAATGTTATTATTCCAAACCTATGCTTTTCTAATCGTTCATTAATGGTGATAGTAAATAGTTGGCATCCCTTTCACATACACCAATTAAATTGCATAATAGATATAGTGTGAAGAGAAATTAGTTTCAGGATACATATCAAGGTCACCTCTACACAAAAATATCATGACACACAATTACCTTGTTATAAAATTCCATCTTGGCTAAATGAGGTGCATATTGGAACAACAATATTGTCACATAGGAAATAATATTATGATATTGTATTCGACCTCATTACAATCAATACTAAGGCTAATAAATAGCCATGGAAATAGAAAACTGACCTCCTACAAACCAGGAAGTCACACAACCAAACAACCCGTTAATATCATTACGGGTATAACAAAATTATATTGTTGAAACAATATAACAAACCTATATTATAATGTGAAGCACTAATCAAGATATTCCTAACAGTGCAAACCAATCCATCCATAAATAACCTCATAAGAACCCATGTGAAGGATACATAAATCAATCATAGTGGAAAACACACCTAAATTGAGAACACACTCTCTTAGAAGGGTATTAACTACTAAATTATCCCCAATGACCAACCTTACATTCGAACCCTATTTTTATCTAGCTTCCACAAGCCTGCATTGATCCATGACTAAAGGGAAAACAAAGGAGTAAGAATAAAATGACAATGATACTCCTATATACTACATGAA
Source organism: Taxus wallichiana var. yunnanensis (assembly GCA_018340775.1). NCBI lineage: Eukaryota > Viridiplantae > Streptophyta > Pinopsida > Cupressales > Taxaceae > Taxus > Taxus wallichiana. The sequence goes on from CM031236.1 coordinate 203,176,028, forward strand.
TACCTCTTAGGAACCCTCTTTGTAAGTTCCACCAGTACATCCTACAAGGATAGAAGGATTTGAGGCCCAAACATCACTATTTTTGGATCTTATAGTGTAGACACAAAATAATAAAATTGGGTACATTTTTAGGTTCGAAAGAATACTAGCATCTACATGATTCCTAAGAAATAAAATTAGTATTTGAAAACTATATTTGACCTATTTATTTTGTTTCTTTCTTTCTATTTGATCTTCCACACCCCACAACCTAGTCATAATTTCACTCATTTATATTTTATGACTTCAGACACCAATTCCTAGCCCAAAAAACAACGCCTAAGAGCTCTTGTCCCCTTTGGGCACCCTTGACCCTTTTCTACCTTACTCTCTCTTTTTGAGTCTCTTTTATCTTTTAGGAATATTTTTCACTTATGGTTTGGCCTTCTAGTTGTTAATTACAAAATTCAAACAAGGGAATCATATAAATACATAATTATGTGTTCAAAATAAGAGACCAAACACTAAGCATTACTACTATCACCTAAAACTATGTTCAAAAGGAACCTAAATTACTCCAAGACATTCATCTACAATCCATTCAATGGACAAGGGACTATAACTCACATCCACAACTTAGGAAGGGGAAGTTCATTCTATTCCATCCACACATGCTATACATTGCTACACTCTAGCTACAATGTGTTATCAAGTACAAATTGCACTAGGGAATCCTAGGGCACAATTTTAACACACATTCACAAAACTACATGGATTTTGAGATGTAGGGCATTTCTGGTCATAAGTTCACTCTCGAGGTGACAGTAAGGGGTCAATCTCGACTCTGTATTATAGATTTTCCTTTTAGGTTTGACATGGTTTGTGGGCTTGTGTAGGTGAAATATTATTTTGTAGGTTACATGTACCTTTAGACATTTAAAGATTGATTACCATGTGATCAACAAGAAACAATTATGACACACCAAAAACCTAGATTTTAAATATTTTCATAGTCATGGGAACCCAATATCAATCTCAAAGTGCCTAGGTTCCTTTGTCCTAGTGTGGGCGTCTATTTATGACTCTATTTGTGAGTTGTAGAATTTATACTAAGAATTTACAAAAATTTGTCTAGCCTTCTTTAGCAATTTTCCTAGTCCAAATAAGTTCCAAATCGAGCATAAATCAGCTAAGTCTCTTCATCTATCTCTTATGCTTAGGGTTTCATATTTTAAATCTTAATTTTCCTATTTTATTTCTATATTCCAACATCTATATATAACTTATTTCAGTAGTGACTCTATAATATTATATTTAATTCAAATTAAAATAAATCATTTGGTGAACCTATTTCTCGAACCTAACCTTTTTCATGTAATTTTATCATCTTTTTAACATGTCTGAAACTTATCCACCTTTCATTGATGAATACCTTCATGATCTCCAAGCTCATCTTGTTGAACATATGCAAAACCTAGATACACTTTTATTCACCACTCACGAGGAGGCCACCAATCTAGTTGGGCTTAAACATCCCACCTCTTATATTGTTTCCATCCCTAATACAACAAAACCTCATTCTTCTAACCTTCCACCCACTTCTTCTATTCCTAGATGTTTGTTCTTATTCCTACCAACCATTTCAATCCGCATCTCATTTATCACACTCGGAAATTATCTTCTTCTTGAATTCAAGACCTAGCTTCCTTAGATCGGGACCTACAAGCTCAAATCCATAAGTTATAGTAGGCTACTTAACGCTTCTCTCCATCTCTTGATTCCTCATTACTTCTTCACACTCCTTTTGCACCCACTATTTCTACTTATTTACTTCCTCTAAACTTTATCACCCCTAATCTTCCCACATTAAATGGCCATGATGAACCTCAAGTGCATCTTAGAGCTTTTCATGTGGCATGTCTTGACTATGCAGATGATCATACTTTGCTATCTAAGATATTTCCTGGGAGTCTTCAAGATTACACCATGCATTGGTTTTACGATCTACCTATTCATTTGGTAAATTCTTTTACACATCTAGTGATGCTTTTCTTGCTCACTTTCAATTAATATCATATCTAATATCTCTTATGAATAACTCACTCAAATCAAACAAAGATTTAATGAACGTCTAGCTGACTATGTTTTGTGTTATAAGAAAAATCTAGCTAAGATGTCCAATGTACTTATTGATTCAGAATTGCAAGATCTATGCGTTCAAATTCTCTTACCTCCACTTCGGGGAGTGTTATCTTTGAGACATATCCTTCATTTGTCAATTATTACATATGATTAAAATGCATAAATTAAAACTTATATCTATGAGAAAAATAAAATATCAAGATACTTCTTCATCATCTTCTAATAGGTTTAAAGCTAAATCAACATTCAATCCATATCCTAAGCCCACTGAAGCAAAGGCAACTATTAATGTTGTCTCTCCTCCTGAAAATCTTCAATGAAACATCCAAAGTGTAATTTCACCAAACTACCATATGCCTCAACTCCTCGAAATTAATGTCATCAATCTTCCACCACCACTCAATATTAATCCATCTCACCCTCTGTTGCACGCAATTATGATGAAAATGCTAAATACAACTATCATCAATGTATTGGGAATTCTACCATTCGTTGTTTCAAACTCGGGAATCTCATTCAAAATCTTATGGACAATAATTCACTTGATCTCCCGAGCCATCTTGTTATAAGTCAGTCAATGATAATACAAAGATAAAAATATTTAATGACCCTTTGCCTAAGCATGACACATAAGATCCTTATAATTCTACTAGTCATACATATCAAGTTGTACCCCCTCCTTTATTGGGCCCCCTTGATATCCTTTTCACTTTTGCTAATGCATCACCACCAACCATTTCATTTTTAGATAATGATTATCATTCTACATTCACTTCTGATTCATTACACATTACACTTTGTTGGTGACGAATCGCAGCACTTCAATATCGATTAGATTTCTAGTTTGATCATTTGAAGCATAGTGTGATTGCACAACATGGACCTTTTCCCAAGTGTGGGACCTTGCGAAACGGAAAAGCTCTCCGGATGAAGGTGGCTCTATTCCTCTATTTAGATGCAACGTGAAATTTGTAGAGGTTCACTCAAAACCTAATATAACTTACCAAGGAGACAGGGTAGAGAGATGCATAAAAATAAACCTAAACTAACAAAGGTGATGCACCGAGGAATGTTAGACACTCATTTTGCAAATTTAACATGTAGACCACGGGGGATACAATACAAACATCATGCATGTAACCAAGTAATAACTGCAATAAGAGATCAAAATGACAACAATGAATACATGAGAGGGTTGAGACTCAATCACAAACATATATATTATTGCTCAAGAGTCGATCACATATCATTACGGTGGCCAAGAGGCAAGAAAAGCTGTCATTATCTGTATGGCTACAGGAGGTTTGAAAGCTCCACAAATTATCTTGCAAGCAAGGGAAGAAGGAAGGATGCAAAACAAAAATGTCAACCCTTTACTGAAAAGAGCCTCTCCTTTCAATTTATATGAGGAAAAAAATGAGGAGAAGAGAATTATTATTATGCCCCAATGACCTCAAGTTTAACCCATCATATTATGGCGTGGTGAGAATCTCAACAACCCAATAGTGGCGAAGTGTATTTTACATTTTTAAGAACTTGTTCTCACCCAATTAAATATATATAGTCGTAGTTGGGTAGAGGACGCCGAGAGCTTTCCGAAAAGTCCAACCTTGTGTGAATCCGAGCTCTGTATTAAAAGCTATGGTGATCGAATATTTCCGCGTCGGGGTCTCCTCGAGTTCGGGGTTCTCCTTTGCATTTGCATCGGGTTTGGAGGATGCCTCGACATGTGTTTGATGTTTGTGCTTTCCCGAAACCCACTTTTTCTCGTATTTCAAGATTTCCTTTGTTTCGAGGTCGGAAAATGGACCTGCATGCGCATCGGGTTTGGAGGGTGGCTCGACATGTTTCCGCCCCATGCTTTCCAGACATGTTTTCCCAACTCCAAGACCCGATTTTCCTAGGAAGTGTTTCGGGTTTGCGCAACTCTCAAGCATTGGGTCATCCCTTGGGATCTGCATGTTTCATGTCTCATGTTTCCTGAAACCCGAAACCCGATTTTCCTTTGTGTCGGGTTTTCTAACCCCTCCGACATGCTTTCTTTTGTGTCGGGTTTTCTAACCCTCTGACATGCTTTCTTTTGTGTATCTATATTTACCCGGGGGTAAATATATACAACAAACACTTCTATCGATTCATATCTGCCACTATAACACTATGATCTATCCAACGAGATCTAGGTATGCTCCATTCAATTCTCATGGATATCAAATGTCCAATATCTAATATCACATATCTAGTTCCTAATTCTTTTGGCTACATCAAGTTGAGTCGTTCTGTTGGGCCTCTTACCATGCTAGTTTCATTCATTGTGGCATCTTTAATCGAAGGTTGTGACATGCTCTTAGGTCTTCCTTGGCTCTGCATCGCTCAAGATATTCCCTCCATGAATAATTTATGTCTCAAGTTCATTCATAATAAACAAGTTATCACATCAAAGGTGTTCCACCATGCACACCATTGCCTAAACCTAGTCTTGATGATATCCTTCCACCAACTACAACATCTAGGCCTCCAGGGCCTCTTAAATCTAAAGCACATTTAGTAACTAATTCTCTATTCACAAGACCTTGTTTTCCTCATTTTCCACTAGTCCATATTTGCCGACCTAAGTCCCCTACTCGGGAAACCCCTTCACATAGGTGTTCACCACTACCTTCACCACATAGGTCTCCTTCACATATATGTCATTACTCTCATACTCCACCAATCTTAGAGCATCGTCACATGCCTTTATCTCCTCATACATCGGGTAGAGGGCCCTTTCCCTTCACTATCGTGGGATATATTTATCACACTTAGGGGATTACACTTTCTTATCCCCCTCCTAACATCATAAGTTGTCTCTAATATATGATATCACACTTCGTGCTTCACATTTACTCTTTCTCACTACTCTTACACATCTTGATACACACACGACATCCTCATTACCCTTTGAAAAAATCTACATCCATGGTTTATAATCCTCTCCTAAAGGTATAAATTTGAAATGAACCTCACCACATTCACTCTTCATGCTCTATGCTTCATGATATATCTTTCTAGAACACATTTTCAAACCATTTCGATGAAACACTCTTGTTCTATGGTTCATTCTTGACTGTTGAGGGCATTTATAAATGAACCTCATTTCATACACATCCGCTAGGGAAACACTTCTCCTACCATCTTCACACATTACATACCATTCCATCACACTCATACATTGTATTTTCATATCTTGGTTGCACTTACTCTTGCTTGCTTATACTACTTACATGTTGCACTTTGCTTACTATGCTAGTCAGATACTTAGTATGTGATTATTTGTTTCTATATACACATGCACATTCACTTGGTCTCTATAAGTGAATTTAGATATCTTTCTGACTCCTTACGATGCATGATTCCTAACACCGACTCCTTTCTAATCTCGTTAAGGCCCTTGGGGAATTTCCTTTTAGTACTCTCATATTCTACACATTACATGTTCTATTGCTACATTATTCACTACTTCTCATTACAATTACTTTACTTTTCACTAATATATACACACTTTGACATACTATTTATATTTATAACATGTCAATGGGTGTTTCATGTGCTTCATTTTCCTTGTAGGAATATCTACAACCATGGTTATCTAATACATTTTTCTTAATCTTGTTTATTATTGTATGTTATTGTTTATGGGCTATGCCCTATGTCTTGTGTGATCATTATATGCTTTTGGCCACTTTGGCCCTGATTATCTTATGACATTGTGAGTGATGTCCTATGTTTGAAACCCAATTTTCACCCCCATACAAGAGTATTCTCATTGCATTTATATAATTTCCTTTCTCACTCATCCCAAATTTCCCCCCCAAAAGTCTAAATCTTCAAAAGAATATTCCTCTTAACAACATACCATTTAATCATGTTTATACCCTTGAAAATATATTGCTTTCTATTGCAGTAGATAAATCATGAACCCGATCACATTTCTCGGTCTCTCAACTATGACCGGGATGCCATGTCATAATTTTTTATAGTCTTTTTAATCATTCTTTTATTTTATCATGTAAGAAATCCCCTTTTAATAATTCTCAGGTGGCTCCATATGGCTTGATCTGACAAGAAATCATTTTCACCTTTGAGAATAAACCTTGAGAAATGAGTTCCCTCACATGGATACCTACATTCATTCCTCTTAGAAATGAGTTCCCTCGTATGGATTATATCACATACTTGAATTGTGAATCCAAGTCGGTCAAGTGTAAAGAGGATCTAGTTGAAACCTCCATGTGTTTTATTAGCGCAATCGCAAAGGTGAAGTCTAGAGGCATGTCCCCAAACAAGCACGAGCCCTCCACATGTTTAGAACCTGAGAGATTTACAAGGTCTAGTGGAAGTTTCCACATGTCTATTTAGCACAACTTCAAAGATGAAGTCTAGAGGCGGGACCTCAAACGAGCGTAGACTCTACATGTGCCCTCATCCATTGAAATTGTATTGGTATAAAGAGAGGCCATTGGAAACCTCCACGTGTCTCCTTGGTGCACTTTTGATATGGTGCCCAAAAGTGGAGACCCCAAACAAGCGTGGGATCTCCATGTGTCTCGGCCTAGAAAATTTGTTAAAAATTTTAAGAACCAGTGGAAGGTGCCACATGCCTAAGGTCCAAGAAAGTTTCATCAGACACTTGAAAAGTCTAAGTATGGGAAGATCCAACAGAATCTTCCACGTGTCTACTCAGCATAACTTCAACTATGAAATCTAGAGGCGGGACCTCAAACAACACGGAGCTCTCCATGTGCCCTAGGCCTAAGAAAATTTCCTCACCATTAAAAAGTCTAAGTATGGTAAAAGCTAGTGGAAACCTCCATGTGTCTCCTTAGAACTCTTTCAAAAGTAAAATTCAAGGGCAGGCCCCTAAACAAGTGTAGACCCTCCACATGGACAAGATTTGAGATGAAGCGAGAACATAGGATAACATGATCATACTATAATGGAAGTAGAACTAAATCATGATTATCATCAAGAAAACCAAGTAATACACCCATGAACATAAAAGGAAATGTACAGATCAAGATCCATCACATAAGTGCTTCAGAATCATTTCATTATATTCATTAGTCAAAGTAGCCAAGATTACATCAAAAGAGTTCCATGTATGGAGATATTTATAGTAGTAGATCTTTGACACATTACAGAGCTCGCCATCACACATTACACATTTTTACTAACTATTTCCTCTTTTCTCTCATACTCACACACACACATCCTCTCTAAATTTGTCTCATAAAACCATACATAAGAGGAACTCTCAAGGAATATCCTCTTAACCGCTCATCATTACATGAGAAATCTTGAAGGAATCTTTCATGATTTCCCTACCACTACCCAAGAACATTCCAATTGTCATCATATATTTTCCCTAATTGAGTGTACTTAGCATGCATGTGCCACTTATCCATCTCGTCTCCTTATCCTTTCATGATAAATGTATTGATTCCTTGGAATATCCTTTCCTTGAGCTATAAGTCTCCATAGCTTATTCATATCTATATCTGGTCACTTTTTCATTTATTCCCTAAACACATCCTTTCTGTTGTCTAAAAATCACTAAGTCTGAATCCATCCTTCCTAAGCGCAAGCCTTCATGGATCTCAAGAACTACTTATGTGCATGCCTTCGCACCCGATTCCACGCACCATCAAGCTTCATACCTTAGGTATTTAGTTAATTTAGGGGTCCAAAATATATAACCATGGCTTTTTTGACTACTTACTTTCCATTACTTTCTATTATATGTTATTGTTTGAAATCTTTTCCTATGTCTTGTATGCTCATCGCATACTTTTGGCCACTTCATCCCTAATTGTCTTGTGATATTTTGAGTGATGTCCCATGTTTGAAACCCACTTTTTAGAGTACACTTTGTTTTCACACTTTATTGTTACATTTTATTCTATTACATGTTTGCTACTTTTTGACTAACACATGTTCCTATCCAATTTGTTTGCATGTTCCTTGGTTTATACCATGCACATCCCCTACCACCTACATGTATTAGTTTCATATCAACATCATGTCCTCTCTTTTTTCATTTACCCCAAATGAGGGGGCATACATTAGGTAAACAAATCACCCCTACAATAGCTCGATCTATAGTATAGATCTGCAGAGTATAAAATCAGCATGGGAACATAGTCATAGAATGGCCCAAAATATGACTTGCGTCCTTAATAGGCACATACACTAGCACTCATCATTTTATAGTAGTGCTTGGGTGCCTATGTCCCCCCTTCGTGCTAATTTATTGGGGACACATAGAGTCAACTTATCAAATTAGCACATTTTACATAAGCCTTCAAATCAACTCTATAGTTATAGGCATAATCCTTGATTCTGAGAATGCACTCTATCTCCTTCAATTGGTAAAAATCATATTATTTTGGAATAATCGGAAAACAAGAAAAAATCATGGATGCACCATCTACAAGTGGTGCTTATCGGGAAAGATTCATGGATGGAGAATAAAAGATTGATGGATGCATTATTTCCCCAACACTTGCTCTTTGGCATGAGATCACCCAAAAAACTCATACTTGACATGAGATCTCCAAAAAAACTCACACTTAATGTAAGATCACCCAAAAAACTTGCACTTAGTGTGAGATCTAAAAATAATCACTCTTCACAACATTTCAGGATATTTTTCTATCTTTTACATCTCTACTACATTAGGTGCACACTTTCCTTTACTGTTAATTTTACATACTTTTCTCCGATTTATCATATATAGAAATTTAACAAATCTTTCTCTCTTTGTTTACAGGTCCATCCTTAATATGAAATAAGAATCATCCTACAATAAAGCAAGTACAAGTACACCAACAATTACAATGCAATGCATACATTTCACCCGTAGGGTTACTTTCCTTTCCTATCCTCCACGCTTCACTTTGCATCATTCCATGCTTTACTTTTCCACTTGGCATGATATTTTCCACACACTCTATAGGATCATAAGGTACGCATCTCTTATTTACTTTATGTTATTTGATTTACTCAAAAATTCATGTAGGTACTATAGATACTAGTTAATCAAAGCTATGAAGGGCTATAAATAAAGTAAATAAATGTTGTAAAGAAGTATATAGATGATCCAAGAAACTATGTAAAAGGAAATGATAACCCTAATATGCAAGAAGGAAGAGGAAATAACTTAGATAGATAAAATATGCTCACGGGAGATTGTGTCCCACAGTGACTAAAAAAATTTGGAAGCAAGAACAACCATGTAGAATCCTTAAAAGGATGGATCTGGAGTATCTAGCTAGACTAGAGTGCCTAGAGAGGGATTAGGGAACCTACGGGTACTATGGTCTATAAAATGGGTGCCCTGGTCTATGTAAAATCTCTGAAAATGATCTTCATAGGTTCGGAAGATGGTTAAAAACCCTCAACATCTGTCACATTAGCTTCGTTTATCTGCCCGAGATATCATTTATATTCTAAGATAATGAAAAGCTCTACAAAAAACCAAGAAGGAGTATTGAAAACCTAAAAAAAATATTACAAATGAATGGTTCGGGAGATGACCTCATCTGCCACAATAGTGGGCTTACTAATTGAGCATTGCACTACATTTCAGACCCAAATATAGTTTTGGTGAGTGTGTGCATAATATTCCCTAGGTCCTCTTGTGCCAATCACACTTTGTGAAGTAGTGAGAAATAACTAGATGTAGAAAATGTAATATAATGTGTGCTTGTAATAGAATAGAATCCTCCCCATATGTTCTATGTGATGCATATGACCTATCCTTGTGCCTTGTGATGGAGCTATGTGGATGCAAGTGATCTCAATGCAATATATGGATGTAACTCTAGATGGATGATATTAGTGACTAGTTCTTGACCCTCATTATGGTCTCATAGCTTTATATTTATAGGGTTATCTTACTCTAATTTTGTAATTAACCTCGAAATGGCTAACCACTAAAAATATAAAGACTTCAAACGGCTAGAAAGAGCCCAAAAAGTGGCAGGAAAGTTCAAGAAGGATCGGGTTTCCCATGGTGGGACTAGGGTGCCATGGGTGCCACGAAGACTAGCCTAGACACCCCATTCGAGGCTAAAATAATGCAAAGTGATGAAATCTGACCTACGAAAGTCATTGTAAAAGGTCAAGAATGACGTAATAAAATAAGAGAAGATGTCTAAAAGATGGGGGTTAATTAGTACCTTCTCTTCACTCAAGAACATTCTAAATAGTAGTATTAAACCAAGATAAATAATATCTAAAGTGCATGATTTAGAGACTACATTTTCCCCCTCTTTATGTTGATTAGCATAAAGCTTTCTAACATAAAGTGGATAGAGATGCATACGATGCCAATGTAGAGTAATGAATAATGCATGTCGAAGGACTAGAAAAAGTGTGGAGTGACAAAAATATGATGGAGCATGGAAACTAAAGATGAAAATAATTAAAATAAATGATGAAAGTGAACCTATGGTGGAAACACGTTTGAAAATTTGTATGCATGTAGTGTACCTACATGGTTAGTAAAGTGTGTGTTGTCATGAAGTGTTTTTTGTTGTTATTTTTCCCCCAATTCAACTATTTGTTTCTCATACGGTTGGACCTGCAAGGAGAAAATGATCAAGTAGTCAAATATGTATGTGTAAATATACAATGTAAAAGACACATGTAAAAGTAAAGTACACAAAATTAAAAGTATAAAGGGAACATTTGCACCTAATCCATGTCGAGAGAAAGAGTGTAGAAGTATATCATGTGCTTTTGGGTTTTTTGGCGATCCAATGCCATAGGAAAAAAGTATATGGAGGAAATGCTTTGTGTCCTCCAACCATTAACTCGCTTCCCTAAACAATGTGTGAAGAGATCTTTGTACCATCATATTTTTTGGGTGATCTCACACCAATGATAGAATAAGTATAGGGAGGAATTATGTTGTATCCTTCAAAATTTAACTACTCTTTTTAAGACTAAGGACATCATGTCCTTTAAAATCCGTTGTGTATGGAGTTTATAGACTTGTCTAAAATCACTTGTTATATGTAAACCCACAATACCAAGGGAAGAAAGTGTACTAAATCTGAGTGATGCAAACATGTTGTTTAGTCTCAGTAAAATCCCAAGTGATGCCCCCTCTTTGGGGATGCATGCAACATTGTTGATAAGTGAATGTGGCCCCAAAATAGGACCAACCGCATGTACTATGTAACTCTACTTGGTAGGGGAAGGGAATGTGCTTGGTAGAAACCAAGGCACACAAAAATAAGGATGGCTAGCCAAAGAAAATTTTTAGTACAAACAAGCATGCATGTAAAATATAGTGTGTAATCTATGAAAATAGTGTATAAGATACTAAATAAAGTAGTGTAAACACACAAGAAGAGAAGAAATCCACACAAATCAGGTTGAAAACATGTTACATCACTCATGATGTCGCAAGACACGCAATGCCATTATGGCTGCAAACAACAAATAAGTGTGCACACCAAACAAAGGGCAAGGCTTGCATACAAGAGAAAACAATAGTAAACAATGTAAAAAGAAATTATGGAAGTAAATATCCTTGCATAAAAAATGTTGCACATGAAGCACCATTAACATGTTAGAAATATACTAGTATGTCAAAATCATGTATAACCAAGTAATGTAATTTTATAATAACAAAATGAAATAATAGAAACTAGAAGAGACGGATGTGGATTCCCCAGAGACCTTTGTAAGAAGGGTATAAAGAGAGCATCCATGTTGTATGTGAGAGGCCTATATCTACATGATCATAACTAGAAAGAGACATGAACGTGCATGTGTGGATGATAAAGATAAATGACATATCAATAATCTACTTAACATGTGTAATAAAGCTACCATGAACAAGAAAAACTAAGCAAGAGTAAGAACAACCATAGTATGTAGTATATTGTGGATGGATGGAATAGAATGTAAAATGGAGTGATAGGAGCCATGTGCCCCAAGTGAGTGGAAAGGTATGAATTTAGGTTCATTTGTTTATCCTCTAAGTAGTTAATAATGAACCATAAATGAGAGTGCGTTATTGGGAAATGGTAAAAGTGTGTGTTGTGTCTAACGCGTTATGATGAATGTGTATGTATATTGATGAGATGCGACCTAGAAATGATGTGTGCGTGCACCCTACATTCAAATCATATATCATGACCGGATTGAACTTATAAGTCATGATTTAGCCTAAGCGTATATCACTATAATATTAATGGATGAGTGATGATTGAGCCCTAAGCATATATCACCACAAGATGAAAATAGGGAGTGGTGATGTAACCTAAGGTGTATACCACTACAAAATGATAGAATAGGTGATGATTTAGCCTAAAGCATATGTCACTAGCCTAGGAATGTCGCATGATGAAAGGTATAATAGTAAATGTGTGATGAACATGTAATAATGATAAGGTCCATTTTGATTTGTAAACCTTGATGTAAAGTCAAGTATGGACTGAGGAACTAAAGTGCTTCATAGGTAATTAGTAGAGCACGTAGAAGATGGTGTAATATATGTAATGATGAAATAGGACCATGTGAATAGTAGAATATGTAATGTACAATGTATAAAATGTAATGTATGGTATATACTAAAATTAGTACGTATGAGGAATAATATGGAATGCATGATTTGTAAGTATGTATGATGAAGACTAGTATGATGTAAGATGTGTAAATGCACAAAAATTAAAATGAAAGATATAATATATGGTGTATGACATGTAATATTTGAGTATATGTAGCATGTAAGTCCTATAGTGTAGTGTGTGGGGTTCATGTATAGTAATCCCTTAATAGTCAAGTGTGAACCAAGGCACAAGAGTGTGTCATCATGTAATAACAATGTTAAAACGTGTCATGAATATACCTACGATATGAGTTATATGTATGATAACGTGAAGATAATAGATGTGATGACACAAATATGATGGGGGTATAAATACTATGCCCCTCAAGTGGTTGCTAATGTGTGTACTTGTTTGATAAATGATGTTTGAAGGTAGTGAAGTATCATATATTTTGCAATATTAATTCACTAATGACATAAGTAATGAGAGATCGTATAGTATGTGTAATGAGTGATAGATGATTATAGATGTATGTATGTATGTATGAGTGGTTATGTAATAGATATATATGTTAATGTAAGATGAAATGAGGTTCTTTATTGTAACATACCCCTCAACAATCATATAAGAACCATAAGAATATGAGTGTGTCATCAGGAGGGTAGAGTGATAAGAGTCACCTACCAAAGACCAATTTTTCATTTAGCGGTGGAAGCATGGTCGATAAAAGTAATAGGAGGCCCATGCAATTTTGGTGTAATTTGCAATGCATCATAACCACTAGTATGAGGATTAGTTGTTTTGACGAAAGTAATAGGTTGAAGCTTATACTTGAGAGGAGGCCAAGTTACACCAGGTTTTAAAGGAGGTTTCTTAGGTTGACTTGGTAATACAATAGATGAATTAGTAGGAGGAGGTTGTGAACTAATTTTGATAGGTGGTTGATTATGTTGACTTGGTGATGTCATAGGTGGTTGTTTAGGAGGCTTGTGACTAACCAAAGAAGAAGTAGATTTAGGAGCCCATGTGGATGTATCATTTGTAGATGGGAATGTAATAGAATGTTTCCAAATAAATAAAATAAATCCTTGATGCTCAAGATAATTTATTCTTCCTTACAAAGAGTGGAAATCATTGTCATTATGTCTATTGATTTGATGATAATTATAATATGGATGACTGTGATATTTTTCTAATCGATAAGGAGGATAGTAATTAGTAGGTGGTAGTGTGATCAACTGATGACTAAGGAGTTGATTGAGAATATCACGTTGCTTAGCATTCCTAGCCAGGATGAGAATCTCAGGTAACGGTATGAACTAATGTTCATTAATATGAGAACATGTAGTAGACATTACATGAGATGTAGAAGGAGAACAAACATGCACTTGAGAAGCATCCTTAAGCTATTGAATTTTATATTTAAGAGATGTAACATCTTTGACAAACTGTTAAAAATTTTCCTCTTTGCATTGCAAGCGTTGATATGTGATTTTTCCTAAGAAGGTGTATTCTTTCAAATGTTGGAAATCATGCTTGCAATGGATAAATTATTCTATTCTTGGATTCATTTTGCTGAAATGTTGTTGCTTGCAAGGAATCCATTCTTCTTGAGATAGGTAAGGTTGTAAACTAGTAATGTTGTTTGTAAATTTATCTCTCTATAATAGAAAAACCCTAGATCAATTCCATTGATCCAAGGTATGATTTAATTCTTCTTATCTGATCTGTATGAAAAACCAACATTCAAAAATTAAAGGAAGTAAGGGACTGAGTCCTTAAATGTACACAATTTTATTGATCTTTCTTGGAGGTCCTTGCTCTGCATTCTACTATAAATAGTGTGCTTAGATCTTCTTGTTAATCTCTTAGGATGTTGAATGGTGTAAGAAGGATAGAGGTCTACTTCAGGACTATAAAAGGTAAAACCTAAGTCCTAGATCTTTAAGATCTATCCTAACGGGATTCTAATCTAAGTTAAGCTAGACCTACCTTAGATCTATTCCTAACTATGCATGTTGCACCATAATCTAAGTTGTATACTCTATGGGTGTGGGGTGTGAAGATCGTCTAAGGTAAAGAGAGGTCTATCTCTAACCTATTACCTAATATTGAACTATTATGGGATATGGCTTAATCTATGATGGCTTGTTACCTATGGCAATATTAAAATGACCTAAGGTGAATACTTTCTATCTAACCTAAGGTCAGATCATAAACTAATGTTTATTTAACCTAAACTAATATAAGGATGGAAGGGGACCTAAGGGGTTGCATGGCAAGTGTAAGGTAGTGGTGACAGTTTCTAAGTCATTTATGTGATTTGATTTTGAATTTAAAAATTGTGGTACTGTCAGTTTTGGCAGAGGCATGGAAAGTAGAGGGAATCCTAGTTGGCATCATCACTAGAGTTAAGTGATGCATGCTATTGTTGAAATTGGACTCACCAAATTTAGATGGCGGTGGCGTGGAGATATAGGTGGGAAAGTGGAGTTTAATGGCATTAATGGTCATCGGTTATGGTGAGAAAACCCCCTAGGAAACCATGCGAGCGGATTTCTTGGGTGTTGTTTAGTTTTTCATGCATTTCAATTTTTTCTCTGCATAGAGATATCTGATTCTTCAAACCAGTAGTTCTATTTTCAATTTGTTTCTATTTTCAGTTCCTTTGGACTATTTTCAATCCAAGTGAGGTATAAGAGGCATATGAGAAAGAATTTTTTGGTTGTTGACTTTGTTTGAGAAGAAGAAGAAGGAATTGTGGAAATATTATTCGAATCGTGAAGCACTATCAGGCATGATAGGCTCTACCCATTAAGCTATCATTCTTTTCTCTAAACGTATTTATTAAAACAAGTCTACTCTCGTGAAATAAATGGGTTTTTATTTTTGTTATGGTTACCATGCAATCTTTCTTGAAAATTATTTGTATTTCTTCTGAAGAATCTTTGCTTGATAAAGTAGGAAATGGGTTGTTTTCCTATTTATTTAATGGTGAATCACACCTTAAATCTAGTTGTGATTTGAGTAATGTTGAACATGTGTGAACCCTTCTTGTCTGTTCAAAAGGGGTTTATGGAAATGTAATGTTTCTTCAAGTTTTGAACTGGGTTTGTTGTTTTGGTTGTTAGAAGGTAAAATAATATCCTTCTTTGTTGCATATTTGTGTTTTTGAAGTTTTTTTACTCCTGTTGGAACTGTATTAATATGGATACTTTGATTCACTTTTTGTGATGTTGAATTTGTATATAAAATAGTAAATGAATAACTTCTTCTTGAACTTAGTGTATAATCTCTCATTTCTTTAAATCCGGTATTCGATGGAAGTTGGGTTGAAAATAGGTGTTTGGAATTTCTATTTTTGTGGATTCAACTTGTATGGAAACAAGAATGAATGTTTTATTAATCCTCTTATATTTCCAGTTAAAAACTGAGTTGCTCAAATTAAGTTCTTTTATGTAAACTATGTGTTAATTGTTTCTTGGACCTTTATATTTTGAAGTTATCTTGTTGAGAATATCTATGTGTGAAGTCTTCTCTTTCGATCTTATATGTATTGTGTCTTCTTTAAGTTTTTGGAAGACTTAACTAAAGGTTAATAGATGAATTCCTATTTGGTTGAGGACATTTGAGAGTTGGCTTTGTTTGAGTTGATATTTGGGTTATTCACGTAGCTCTGTTTGAGATTTCTAGATGTCGATCTTGTTGTCTACTTCACTTTTTAGTTAGAATTTGTTTCTTAAGAATACCCATTCATGATTTGGGTTAACCTCTTAAGTAACTTGCTAGAGTAAACTTGTTAAATCCTTCTTGTTGTGGTATCGTGAAGCTTTAAGGAATGTTTATTCGGACTTTTGGTTGACGTTTCATGATCTAGAACTAACCAAATCAGTTCTAAATAAGGGGTTTTATAGAATCTTCAATTTATTTGATCTCTAAGTAAGATTGGAAGGAATAATATACCTTGTCAACTTAGTAGAGGTGTGTAGTTGAACTGTCCATAGAAATGTAATGAAAAGTATTTTATCATCTCTGTTGATAGCTTGTGCACTGTAGCTAAGCCATGTCGATATTTTGTTCCACCTTCTTTGAAATCGAATCTTGATGGATCTTTCTCTTTCCATTCATAAGATGTATTTCCCTCACCTTTGTGAGGATTCAAATGTGATTATTTCTCACCGATTGTAGCACTATCGTCTTGAAGGAATGGAAAAACTATGGTTCTTCGTGAAAATTTGATGATTTTGAAAGATTGTTGAAGGTTGTTAATTCCTTGTAATTTGTTTAGCAATTATTGTATTACATCTCTTTCTGGATAAGGATAGTATTACTATTGGTACTTTTGCTTCATGTTTGGGTGAACCTTATTTTGCAACCCAAATTGCATTTTGCGGTTGCATGATTCAGTCTAATAGTTTTTGGTGCATGATTTCTATGTTTAAAAGAGTTTAAGGATGTTATGATTGGGTCTATACCAATCCTTTTACGACCATCTTTGCTTGTGAAGGAATGTTGGAATCCTCCTCTAATCATGTTTATTGAATCCTTTCTCTTTTATTCTCTAAGGTAAAGAGTCATCATTGCCTCCTTTGGAAACTGTAAGAGATTATGTGTTGTATTCTCTTTTTTGAGTTGTGAAATGATATTCGGATTAACCGAATTAGAAGGGAAGTTCTTATTTTTATCTCAGTTCGTCCTTCCCTCTTTTGTGTAATCTAGTATATATAATTGGATCGGTCTATTGCATTACTCTTTAGAATGCATCGAGTAGTTGTTGATACTTATCTCTTATTCACTTGATTTGTATTGAAGGGATTAACATTGTTTTGGATAATTAATGTTATATGCCTTTTATTGAGTGAATATTTTCCTAATTCTAAGGTGTGACCTAACTTGAGAGCTTAGGTTATATCATGGACTATGAATTTGGGTATAGCATCTGAAATGGGATTCTCTTATTTTTATGTTGTAGATGATTCATCCTAAAACCTTTCAAGAAGTTGGAATTTTCTTGGTTGTAGATGTCTTTTTATGGAATTTTGTAATGTTGAGTTTGTTGGTTCCTACTTGATAAATTAACTCTATGTTTGGAAAATAGTGGAGTTAGTTTCTATATTACTAATTCAGATTGAATTATGTAATAAATAAGTAGTAAGTACTTTTATTTGATGTAGATAAGTAAATTGGTTGAAACATTACTTATCCATTATAATGTTGTAAAGTGTTGATTATATCATGATCTTTTCTTAATGTTATTTTTAGTCTTATCAATTGTTCTTCTTTTATGGTTGTTATTACTTATGATTTATTTATTTGCTTGGCCTTATTGTTTCATAAAAGTAGAGTTGGTTTTATGAAACAATTAGTTGAAAGCACATCATTTTAATGCTTAGTGTTTATCATGCTCAGTTCAATGAACTAACTGTGCTAGTATTTTTGAGATGGACTTCCTAAGTGATAAAGGAAGACAATAACTTATATGATGTATTGGTTGCTTAAAGTATGGATATTTTATAGAGAAATATGATTCATTATTGAAATGTATTGAAGGAAGAAAAGTTGTATTCTTTAATGATCTTGATGTTGGTTGACATGAAATATGTATGAAATTCATGGTCTTGCAAAATATGTATTTTACCATGATGAATTGAAAAATATTTAGAGTTAATTAAACTTGTTATGTCATTTCTCTTGTGCATTATATGAAGGAAATTTGTAATCTTATCTTTTTGGTTTCCATTCTTACCTGATTTGATCCTTATTTCCGGTTGTCATTAAATGAGTTGGAGGGATGGGATTTAATTACAATATCCCTTAAATTGAATGCAACTTGTTAAGTTGGCATGCATGGAAGTTATTTTATCTAATCTGTATGGTTCACTAAATGATGTTAATGAAAGTATAACTTAAATATCATGAAGTGTGAAATGAAAAAGGGTATAATAAACCCCAAGAATTAAACAAGAAAGAGGAAGGTTCATCACCTCTTGAGCAATACCTCCATAGGTTTTAAACAAATGTATGGTACATAAGATCATTAATAAATCTAACTTCATCTCTATGAAGTCTACTATAATGGAACCTGTTTTTGATCTTAAACACACCATGAATGGTTGGGTTGTACTAAGTAAATCATATGATGGATGTTGTTTCTATTTTCAATTAACTGAACAATAAGCAAAAAGTTAATGAACATAAAATTAATCCTAAGTTTATGAAGTTCTTTATTAACTTAACAACTCAATTGGGATGACAAAATTAAGGGTTGTTGGAATTAGGGTTAAGCAGGGTTATTGTAATTTGAATCTTAATTAAGATATAAATGGGTTTAAATGACCTCTTCTTGAGGTGTGTAAATCGAGATGGGTAGTATTGTCAGATGTTGACACACGCCAACTATAGGATTATACCTTCGTGAAGGCTAGGGTCTTCACGAGGATACAATGTTGCAATTGACATGTTGTAACACCCCTCAGCATTGGTTCATCTAGATCTACTCAAACTTAGACTTGATCTTAGTTTCTCTCTAGGTCATATTAGGAATATGATTTAGTACAGAAAGTGATTCATGATGACTTAGGATAACTAGACACACCGAATTAAATTAGGTCAAATGAGTATGTCTATGTACCCTTAGTCATCACGAATGGGTTCCTATACTAAATCATGTTGCTAACCAAATCTAAGGTCAAACCTTGAACAAGGAAACTGATAGAAGTTTGTAAAGACCATTCTATATAACAGATGAGTGGGGTGGAGGACATATTATGTCCGATGAGTATGTCATCTAGGAATAGTAATATGAACAATATGTTGGAAATATTTAGCCAAAGTATCGCAAGTTGTTGGTTGCGTTGTTTTATGTCACCTAGTTTAAGAAATGAGATTTCAGATGAATATTGGTAACAAACATTCAGATAGGTTTCTTAAATGAACACCTAATACCTAGAATAGGGTAAGAGAACTAGGTATACTTAGTATACATGTAGTATTCAATACTTTAAGTGAACATGAGAGATTAGTTGGAAAACCGAGTCATGAAATGAGATATAGGTAGTTCACCGAGTCATTTACAATTGCATATGGTTATCTATTTTTGAGATTGATATGCATGGAATGTGTGTTCTAAATTATGATTATTTAGAATAGAGAACATTATATATTAATAAAAATCCCTTGTTTCTAAAGTCTTAAAATGGGTGTGTTACGTCTTGGTATCGGAGGTGAAGGTTGCGGCTCTTGGACCTATTGTGTCCACAATTTGATAAAACTTAAATTTTCTTGTTAACAAATTATGGTTAGAACAAGAGGAAATACTTCAAACAACCAACCACTTGGTGGAGAAAAGAATCGCCTAAAAACTCGATAAGATCCTTACTTCCCTTTTGATGAAGAGAATGTCCTGGGTGTACTTAAATAACAAGTAATGGGAAATGAGGAGGAAGAAGATGCTGGTAATAAAAATTAGCCACCTCCTGTGTGTAGTGACCACATTTTACACACCCAATTACAACAGTAAAATAATAGGTAAAGTTTTTTTTTTACTTGCATTGTTCACTACACACACAACACTTGCCAAGGACTCCAGTACGAAACTTGACTTGAATACGACAATCACATAAGTCATCGACTCACACAAACACATGAAAACAACATAAGCATGTCGATGCCACACTTTTCCTAATGAATGGTTACTAGTAAGGACCCAACCACAAGAAAAATGACTTAAGGAATGGCGAACCCACAACACATCATTTCTTTAATTGTATTTTAGTTATGATTAACATTCTAAGAACATTATTGAGCAAGGATAACTTTCTCCTTTTTCCATCTATAGAAACTTTAAGTTCATTCCACATTTAATTTACAATTCGACCATTTTAAGTTGACTTCTTATTCTTTACAAAATTTTCCATAACTTGCTTACTTATTTGGGCATAATTCGAATGCATATAAAATACTTAATTGTCTTGTTCTTATGTTAAAAAAATCTTCTTCTCGAACATAAATTCAGTGTCTACCTTTTTTTTATTCTTCTACTCAAGTGGATGTGACTTGGTGTCCATACAAAGTGTTATTAGGTTTTAACGTAGATTTAGATGTGAGATAGCTTTACCGAAAACATACCTCGATCACGGGTTAGTTATTTCCTACCATAGTTAGTCTAATTCAATGACTTGTCAAATTCCATTTTGATTTATATGTATTTTGTTTTCTTGAAGGTTGATCACACTAAGGCAATTCATATTCTTTGAAAAAAGAATATATTTAATTGATTTATAAGGTCTTCAAGAGTGGCATTATTCGAACCTCCACTCTCGTTTTTACTCTTATGTGCTTTATTTTCTACGTCACATTATGGTATTATTTTTAGCAATGTCTTGAAAAGGAGTTACGAATTTTTACCTAACCTCTTGATGACATATATGATTAAGAGACTTGAAACTACTCATGAACCCTAAGCAAACATCCAAAATCAACTGAGGTTTAGATTAACTCCAACTTCACCTAAGGGTCTACGCCTCAACTAAATATGAGTTTTAAGCGAGAGGACCAATTTACGCTAAACCACCTTCCAGAATGGACCAAGGTGTTATGTTGAGAGAAATTGAGGTAACACATTTAGCTGAGCGGGGCAAAGGGGTTCATTAACAAGGGTGTAAAACCTAGAACAACTAAGTCACAACCTCCATCTATGCCATCTGGATCCAACAAGGATTTCACTCGATGAAGAAATTTAAATTTAAATTTATCTTCGGATGACAAGGTAATCCACTAGGGTATGAAGGAGGAGTTAGCTCTACACGCTCCAAGAAAAATTTGACTATGTCCCTCCTATCTACCAGGTTTATGACAATGTCACTAACCATACTGACTAAGACGATAAACCCATTCTTGGGATCTTGTTTACTCAAGCTAGGAGATTTCCATCGAGTGTAGGGTTTAAGTTCACTCTACGGTTTTCAATGTCTTCTAGGGTAAAAAGTAACACACATGAAAACAAGTTATGCTCCGATATTGAACAAGGATAGAGTGTTTGATTTAATTATCTTTATTACATTTATAAGGTATGAATGCACAAGATAACTCATTAATCATTAAATGAACACTAAATATGCACTACAATATATTACTTCAAATTTATTTACCGTATATAAATATCAAACCTTTTTTTACCATGTGTGCTATGAATCAAAATTGAACTATGATTAAATGCACATTTCCTAAATGTCTTTTGAAACTAGCATTTCATACATATCAACAAATTATCAATTATAACTTTCTGTAACATAAAACTACATTATACATTTATTCATTTTACAATGAAATATATATAAATTACAATGACAATTAATGAATTTCACATCGCCTTTTTTGTCGTCATTCTTTCATCCTGTAAAACCACGTGAGCATGATATCAATGATAATTCGCTGGCATGGCATCCACCCTAATCAATCATAATTATCATTTTTTTAGTTTCCCATTTACATATGATAATAATTACAATTTTTCAATCAAAATAAAAGGTTTAGAGACATGTATTCGTTACATTTCATTTTACTTCTTTTTAACCTAGGAGAGAGAAAGAGAAGGGAAGAGAGAGAAAACACCATTTGTCAAAAGTTCTATTTCACACAAGTTACACTATAGAGTTTTAAATAGTTATTTGCATGTGTTAAAAGTTTCCAGGGTGGTTTGGCAACCCTATGAGGGTCCCGCAGCTTTCTATTTTAACATTTTCTCACTAGCTACAAAACGTTCAAAACGGGCTTGGAGGCTAAGAAACCACTTCCAAAATTTATCTTCCGATGAGAATGCACACCACAATCAACTTTCTATGTGTTCCCAAATATACCAAGAGTTCATAGCAACTAACGGAATTGGGAAAAAGTGAACGGTTTGTGTTTGGTGGCTAGTTTTCGGGGCTACTGGTCGTAGTTGACCTAGTTGCAAATGAACCAAAGTTAGCTCGAAGGCTCAGAAAACCACGCCCAAAATTGACGTTTGATGGATGAGCACACAACGAGACACTTCCTACTAGTTCCCCTATATAAGGATAATTCATCAGAGTCGACGGGACTGAGAACTAGAAAACCATTTTCAAATGGTGACAAGTTTTCTGGAGTGACAAGTCGAAATTGGTCCAGTTTGACCTCGTCAAACTATGACCGGAGGCCTACAAAATGGCTTTGCCAAACTATCTAGAAAAGTGTTTTTCCCTAAACTGAAGGTTCCATGCAATTGTCTAGTAAGAACACTAGAGGTTTGCGAAGGCGGAAAGTAATTTTTATGTCCAGGTTTCAAATGGTGGTTCAAAATGAAAACCAACTTTCTAGATTTAACAACTTTCTACTACTGTAAACAATGTAACAAGGCTCCTATAAGAGCGTCAAAAAGATCTCATATGTTCATTTGGGGTCAATCCAAAGGTCAAGGTGACTCCTCGCATACCAAGGTACACGAATGAAGCTTAACATCTCATTTTCAGAGTTATGAAGGGTACTTAATGAGTCTCTGAAAAATGTAAAAATTAACTATTTAAACCGGGTGATGATCAACGTTATTATTGGAAAGTCAATTTCGTCTGGTCGATAAAACAATGTTGTAGCAATCCAGTTGGGTAGGAAGTTTTCTACATCACCTCAGAATGAGGGCGAAGTTCATGTTTTAATGCAAATGGGTTATTTTGACTTCGTGAGTTACGACACAACATTTCATTGTTTTGCAATGAGTTGAAATAAACATTTAATTGTATTAAATTACTAATATTTTAAAATTCTATTAATTTGAAAAAGAGAACTAAAAACATGAGAATTATGAGAGGTAAGGGAAGATGAACCATGCCACGGGAGCAATGAGCTAAATGAGGATAAGGGGCTCCAAGTGGTTTACACTTGCGATCCATTGAGACCACCATTGTTGCCACATGATGCCAACAAGTCACGTGAAAACCCAAGCCATTTGTTGTGCACCCATGTCTCATAAAAAAACCATTTTGTGTTTTCAAGAAGTCATCCCGATCCATGAGACCACATTTTCTATGTCAAACAATTCACACGCCTTTTCAACAAATCCATTTTGTGCATATCCCAATTTAAAATACTTATTTTGGTGCAGCTGAGAGAGTGTTGAAAATTTTTTTGTTAAGTGTTGCTTTACAACTGCCAAATACATTTCCTTCTAAGTTTCAAATGCCTTTACAACAATCTCATCTATGAATACCCTAAAACTATTGCATTCCATGAGATGAAATATCCGAGGCATTTTTTCGAACAATTCGGATGCCTTGAATACACTTCCACATTTTCATACATCTTGTGTGCATGTATACTTTTCTTAATGCTAAATAAAATGAAGCAAGAACTACCACCTAAAATAGTTCTACAATTTAGCTAAAACAAAGCATAAACACCATCAAGATAGATAACTAAGCAAGATCTAAACTAACATTATAACTTTGAAAACATGAGATCAAAACTATGTATGCTATTTTAACATCTCTACTCTCCTAGATTACCAACAAGAATGAATGGACCTATTTAGCTCCAATGGAAATCAAAAATTACTTTGTTTGATCCTTAAAGAATGTAAGAATAGGAAGCTTTAGCTCTTAACAATGGTGACCTCTCAAGAAAACAAAAGGTAAGCTCTTAGTCTCTTTGTTATATGCTTTGCATTTGCTCTCTTAAGAAGTTTTAGGGTGTGTATAAAGGTAGAAGGAGGGCTCCTTATATAGCCCAATGGATAAATGAAACACTTCATCCCTTTGCATGTGGGATAAAGGTAAAACATGATTAGGAATGGATAAGGTTGCTTTATTAAAGGTAACCTTACTTTAGAAGGGTTTAATTTATGCTTAGCAAGTCATGGGAGTTGGGGGGTGTTTTAATTAATCAAAGGTGATTAACTAATAGGTAGATGTAAGATTATATAAGATAATTAGAGGAATATTAGTATGATTTAGGCTATTAGAAGGGGATTAAATCAATTAAATATTGATTTATTGGTTAAATGGAAGGGAAAGCTAATTAATTAATAATAATTAATTAGTCTAGGTAGAAGGGGTGATTTATTAACGGAAGGTCGTTAATTAGGGTATTTGTTGGATAGGCAACTTAATTAATTAGCTTAGTGTAATTAATTAATGATGATATGAGGGAAAATGAGTGCTTTTGACAATATGTCGTCGATTTGCGAGAAAGACGATAATTAACGCAATTTAAGTATTTAAATTGCTTGGGCGTAATTATGGGTGTCTACATTTGCCCCTCTTTGGGGTGGCGTAAGTGATGCCACTTCAAAGATAGTAGATAGGTGGAATTTTGAAGAGGTAGAAGAAAAATTAGTAGAAGTGAGAGATGCCCCCTCGAGTGTCAATGGGGTGATGAAAGAAGATGATCGACGATCGAAAAAGGTGAGAGATAGATAGAAGAATGGGAAGAGGCAAGATGCCCTGGTAAGATGGAAGAATAGGGGTGAGAGGAAAGCGATGTAGAATGAATATGGAGGAGGGGAGAGAAGATCTTAGCCTCTAGCCGTTGTGTATTAGAACAATTTTGGTGTCATCATATTGCCATAAGAGCTACGTCATCGGTCCTTATGAAAAATATAAGCATACGACAAAGGTAGAATGACATGAAAATCCATACTATGAACGATTGTCCATTTCTGAAAACATCAACTCCATGCAACATACAAAATGTAATGCAATATGAGAAAGTGAAAGATTCCTAACTCCATGCAACATACAAAATGTAATGCAATACAAGAAATTAAACAAGCTAAACTAACAGAGAAACATAATATAATGTTTTTATTATCGAGCTTCAGTTACGACCTATGCAAATTAACGACAAGGGTTGATGATGGTGCCCCAAGCAAGGATACATGCGAGGGGAATAACGGAGGACACTTGGGTCCGATGGAAAAGCAATGTGCACTACAAAATAGTACCAGGAAACTCATTGTGCCCCAGAGTACGGATGAAGTAAGCAGCCTAGATTTTGTTGATGGAGGTAGATCAAGATGATCTGCAAGTCACACACATGAACAAGTGAGAACCAAAGAGTGACGTTTTGTAGGATGATTTTCAATTTTTAGAAGTTTTCTTAAACATATTTGAATGTTTTTTATGATTTTTCTAACATATTTGAATGTTTTGGTTGATTTTAAAAGTTTTATGAAACTATGTATAGGAAGACGAGGAAGCGTGGATGCCCCCAACGATATATGGGATGTACAAGGGCATAAGGCCACATGTGTATGAGAAAGGTGAAGATGAAAAAATAATTCCCAATGATTAGGTGGGAGTATTCAAAGGTAAACTCTTCACAGGTAGAAGTGGGACCCAAGGCCATTATGGATAGGTTCAACATGATGGTGAACATAAACCAATGAAGTGCTAGGAAGAAGCAAGGATGCCCCTAGTGTAAGTTGGCCTACAAGCACATGATAGAAAGGAAGGAGAAGATTGTTTTTGTGAAAGGGGAAAAAGGTGTCTAAAAACATGGCAAAAATTAATCTTATACACATGGATGTTCTGAATGAAGTAGAAGAATGATGTGAATGATATGAATGTAGCTTAGAAGCCTCGTGAGGAAGAATTGATTAGCCAAAGGCACAAATCGTGAGACAAGATATGGACTAGAGTAAGAGTCTGAACAAGGTCCAAAAAAACACTTGGTAACATACTAATCCTATTTACTCATAGAGATCTGGTGTGTGCACGTGGAATTTATTACCTCTTGAAGGGAAGATTTAAAAGAAAACAAGATGACGACACCCTAGCCAATGTGTAGGAATGATTTATTATGAAAGGTGATTTTGTGAATGGATGGTGAAAGGATAGTCGTACATTTCTCCGCTGCCAGCCATGCATTCATAGCCCGATGGAGATGTATTTAATTCTAATCACAACATTGTTCTATCACAAGTCAGGCATCTATAGCCCCGATCAAGATTATTGGAAATACCCCAAGAGAGAGTTATATATCAATTTTCTTTTGCTTTGTAGCTTTTAGATTTTGATGTTTGATTGATTTTGATTATTTTGTTGTCTAAAAACTTATTTCAGCTCTCTTGTTTGACAAGGGGTTAAGAACCACTGATGGCTTGATGGAAGGAGGTGGAAATGCTTACGATGATGACATTGGCTAGTGTCAACAAATATGTCCAAAATTTCTTCGCAACAAGTTTATTAGATGTTGAATGTGATAGGATCTCTAAGAGGTCAGTCGTTCTTTAATTTACCAAGGTGACAAAAGACCAGGGTCAAACAGATACCATAGAGATAAATGTCACAAAATGCATGCGAATAAGCTAACCAAAATATCACCGAAGGGATGAAAATGGTAGGGAGACTTGTAGAAAAAAATAGCAAGGAAGGGAAGAAAGAAACATCCATGAGTACACAATACCTGATTGCAATGTTTGATCTTTATACCTTTGATTTTTGTTGTGTTTTCTCAATGTTTTTTGTATTTTTGAATTGTTTTTTATTTTTAGATTTTTGACAGTTTTAAGAGGTTGGGACTAACAAAGTCACTCTATGTGGTAAGATCCAACAACAATGTTTGTGACTTCCTTAATAAGGGAGACTAGGCGCGTTTTTTTATCGAGAGTGATATTATCCCGATCTCGATGATTGAGGTGAGTTCACACTCAATAAATGACTGTGATTTGTTCTGAAACATGGATTTCATATGTGGGAGATTTAATTCCCCATCCAGAGGTTTACACACTTTGCACCATACTTGATGGTTACGTTGGTGTGCATTCTTGAATCGCGATTGATTTAGAATTTTGAGATTGTTTGATTTGTTGGGAGCTATAGAGATCTTTGTAGTTTTGATCTAAGCTTGATTAAGAAACTATTTGGGTTTCTTATAAGCTAACGCATGACTTGTCTGATCCCAAGAAGGAGAAGAAAGTGAACGTGGACATTTAGAACTGATGCGAGAAATGACCATGGGCTTGCCACCATCTTTGGTAGAAGAATAATGTGATGGATGAAATGGATATGGTCCAAGAATTGAAGAGGAGGGGCTACCAGGAGGTGAGCTACTGATAGAAGATGATGAAGGGATTCTAGGATGTGGCCCAAGAATAGAAGAAGAAAGGCTACTAGGACGTGACCCATAGATAGAAGACGAAGGGCTACTAGGATGTGGCCCAAGAATAGAAGAAGAAGGGCTACTAGGATGTGACCCATAGATAGAAGACGAAGGGCTACTAGGATGTGGCCCAAGAATAGAAGAAGAAGGGCTACTAGGACGTGACCCATAGATGTAAGATAATGGGCTACTAGGATGTGGCCCAAGAATAGAAGATGATGGACTACCCGGGGTGATCCATACCTAGAAGACAAGGGGCTAGTTGGACATGCCCCAAGAATAGAAGATAGTGGGCTACTCGAAAATGTCCCACAAATAGCAGAGGGAGGGCTACTAGAATGTGACCCACACCTAGATGAAGATGAAGGGCTACTTGGCGTTGACCCCATAAGAGATTGTGATTGAGGAATTATGATAGACAAAGAGTTATTGGGTGATGAAAAGATAGGCCATGGATCAATGCAAGACCAAGGAGTTTCATCACATAATGAAGAATGTGAAGATGGAAGAATAAGAGGAGGATCAAGTTGCATGATCTAAGGCTCTTCCTCCATTTCTTGATAAAAGGAATCAACCTTTTCCTCACAATACACGAACGCATCGAAGTCTAAAGAGAAACCTTCCTCGTAATCTGCTAGAGGAATATCTTCATGTGCCCCTATAAATGCCCCGTAATTGTTTCTTCACTCTGAAAGAGGTCAATGATATGAGTTTTTGATCGATCCATAGGGGTTGAGTGGAAGAAATAGGTTCACTTTGGTGTGGAAGACTTAGAATATGTTTGATGATTATTGATAGAAGAAGATGATGTGGGGGATGAAGAATATGTGTAGCTAGATGGCTCGGGAGTAAAACAAGGTGGTGTGGACCTACCTATACAATGGTATGTCGTATGCAAAATAGTAGGATTAAGTCCAAAGTCGTAGATTGTGACACATGGGTCGAGTCAGGACATTTGTCTCGAAGGACTTTGAGTCACATGAATCTTCAAAGAAGGAAGATTATGTGGGGGTGATTGATGAAGAAGGTCCTACAAAAAGAGGGGAGGAATGTGATTCAAGTATCGCATTAGATGAATGATGAAAAGGGTCCTGTGAAGAAAGGAAGATCGTGACATAAGAGTCGTATTAAATGACTTAGGAATCGAATTAGATGAATCAATAGTAGTTTGGATCTGGATCCTCGGAAGAGTCGAGGAAATATTTGGATTGGAATCCTCAAGAAGAGGAAATGTTTGGATTAGAATTAGAAGAAGAGTGGGGGATCTCGAATAATAATTTGGATCGAGACGTGTCCAAATCATACCACCGACTCGTGAGATGAAGGTGGGGAATGAATTACCCGTATGGGCTCTCTAGTACAAAGAACCAAACGAGGTTTAGTTGTAATGGGAATATTTTGCTTTGAATTGCTAAACCTAGGTTCCATATTTTTGTAAGTATGGGGAACCGCGTGATAGTCAGTCATTTTTGGCACTGTTTTAAGCACAAATGTCTAGATTTAGATAGTGTGATGGAACTCCTTCAAAGGGAAGGAAGTGACATGTCAATTTGGGTAGCATAAGGAAAACCAGCTAGACATTGTGTAAGTATGGGGATGCGTGCGTGATTTTCGAAGAAGGTCTAAGGAAAATAGACATCGTGATGATGTAATATCGATGAGATAAAAAGGGATTGTCCTAGAAAATAATTTTTCTGAATGAATAATCACAAGGAACAATCATGCAAGTGTGAAACCCAAATCCAATCAACAAGGAAATACACCATATGAAAATGCGTGTGCAAAGTGATATTCGATGCAAAAATGATCAACACAATGTCAATATTTACGTCAAGCTCGAAATGAACAAGGCATAAATATTAACAAAGGGTAAATTCAACTCCCAATCAAAGGATACCACGACAAGTTTAACAACCAACAAGGCCTAAATGTTAAAGGGTGAGGTTTACAAATGTAAGCCACGCAACCACACCAATTGGACATGTCTATCAAGCTTCACGGAGAAGTGAGATATTAGTGTCAAAGTGGTATCGAAATGACGTAAACAAAGTAAGTGACACCTTTCAAGATTTGGGACAATGTTTGAAATCAAATGAAGTCAAAGTATACTAAGGATGTGCTAAAATGTGTGCAGCGTAACGTAATGCCACAATGTGGATACTTAGATCATGTTTACGAAAAACATGACATAAGTATCTTAATTGTGTCGAGATAATGCAAACAAGGTAACACGTCAAAGGGAGATCAAATGATGAATCATTCCTAACTATGATGACAATCCTGACGTGGGTATCAAGATCACAAAGGCTACCAATGATATAAATACGTCTCCACACACTTTAGATGTTTAACTTACCCAGCCACCAACATGGATGGGTGTAAATGGACAAAAAAGTGGTGAAACAATCGAGTGGTAATGCAGAGGTAGTCACCCTTCTTTTGATCAACAAAGTGTCAAAAGAATGTGAAGGAAGCAAATCAAAAATGGGATGAAAAATGCTAGCTTCACTTCGGCAGAGTTTCACCTCGCCCTAAGGCAAGTAAAAACTAGGTGAAAGTAATGCATCACACGTTTCTCAATGAAAATGTGGTTCACAACTCAACACTATTTTAGAATGGTCAAAGTGGGCTCCTGGCCAAAGTATATTCTCCTAGGTGGTTCTCTCGCCCTAGGTGTTACAAAGTTGCCACGAGTGAGCACGATTTACCCAAAAAGTTACACTGACTAGTTTGGGAGTATCTCGGCTTTACTTTACCCCCTTCAAGAACAGTAGGAAACTAGTACGTCTACGTGTACTATCACTAGGGTCACCACAATGGAAAACCTGTAACGCTATCTCACAAAGGAATCACTAGTCAAGTAGGTAGTGCAGAGCACTTCCCATTTCATCCACAAGGTTCCCTCTTACGTGGACTACTTTGGGGTTCCTGGAACCACTCCCATTGTTATAGATTAAGGCGTTATGCCAAAGGGGTTATGTTCTAGTTGAGCAGAGAGGGACGTACCCTTTTCTGAAACCTGCAATACAATGTTTTGAATATGTTGTTCTTTTTATCTTGTTTAATTAGGTGTGGTTTTCTTGAACACCTTTTGACAACCTATATAACAACTGTATTAGTATTTTTTATTTCATTTTGATTCCTCCTTTCTTTGACAAGTGTTTTTAGGTCCTGCACTCAAGCGTTAGTAGTTCTCTAAGAAAATCATATTATTTAAAAGAGGATTAAGAGTTTATTTTGATTCTCAAGATCATCCAATGATGCAAGAGAAGAGCATACACAACAAATAATCCAACTAACAAGTAAAGAAAAACTTTTCAATCAATAAACCATACTAAATTTTTTGATAAATGTTCATTCCTTAAACCAAAAGTGAAAGATGAAGTTTCCAATTTACCAAATGTTATAAAATGAAGACTAAAGTTGCTTTTTATTCTCAATATCACCCTAAGGTGCAAGAGAAGAGCATACACAAACTTTATCCCAACTATATAGAAATGGAAAACTTCAAATCAAAGAACCATTGAAAAATGCTTTGTAAAAGGTTCATTCCCTTAAGCAAAATGAATAATCAAATTTCTAAGTTTAATCCCAATGTTAAAAAGATAGAGATCAAAGTTGTTTTTGATTCTCAAGATCACCAAAAGGTGCAAGAGAAGAGTATACACACGCTTTGGTCTAAATCGAGTAAGCATGGAAATACAACATTCATCAAAACATTAGACATGTTAGAAAATGACCAATTTTAAACTAACAGAAAAAACTATAATTTTTGTAAGTATAAATCCCAAATTTATGTTTTCATTACATATTTAACTTCAATACCTTTCCAACGCAAAAAAATGGAGTCATTTCGAGTTTGGGAGCAAAAGTTATGGCCTTCGGAATATGGGTTACACATATGCTCTTATGCTCACGGGTATGCACTTGACATGCACTCAAAAAATGTCAAAAAAAACGTCTCTTAATCTACAAAATGGTCAAATTTTTCCAACCAAGATTCAATTTTTACAACAACCCATCACATCAATATATGAATAGAAGACTCAACGCTATCAAACATTAACATACATGCTCAAGAATTTAAAATTTTCAAGAAATTGACAAAACTAACATGTAGAATGATGAAAAAGTAACATCTAAAAATGAAAACATGATGAAATCTTGAAATTTTCTCACCAAGATTAAATTTTGACAGCAACCCACCACATTAATATGTAAATAGAAGACTCATCACTATCAAACACTAACCTACATGCTCAAGAATTTAAAATTTTCAAGAAATTGACAAAACTAGCATGTAGAATATTGAAAAAGTAAGCTCTAAAAATGAAAACATGGAGAAATCTTGAAATTTTTCCATCAATTCTAATTTTGACAGCACTTCACCTCCTTTATACCTACAAGGAAGACTCAACACATGCAAACTCAACAAAACAAGTTAAGAAAAATAAGTTAGATCAACATGTGTAAAAGAGGGTTAGTAACCAAAAATGAAACTTAACTACAAAAACTTGAAATTAAGTGCAAAGGACAATGGAGTAAGTCCCACCGGGCGTGCCAAATGTGTGCATGTATACTTTGCTTAATATAAATAAAATGAAGCAAGAACTACCACCTAAAATAGTTCTACAATTTAGCTAAAACAAAGCATAAACACCATCAAGATAGAGAACTAAGCAAGATCTAAACTAACATTATAACTTTGAAAACATGAGATCAAAACTATGCATGCTATTTTAACATCTCTACTCTCCTAGATTACCAACAAGAATGAATGGACCTATTTAGCTCCAATGGCAATCAAAAATTGCTTTGTTTGATCCTTAAAGAATGCAAGAATAGGAAGCTTTAGCTCTTAACAATGGTGACCTCTCAAGAAAACAAAAGGCAAGCTCTTAGTCTCTTTGTTATATGCTTTGCATTTGCTCTCTTAAGAAGTTTTAGGTGTGTGTATAAAGGTAGAAGGAGGGCTCCTTATATAGCCCAATGGATAAAGGAAACACTTCATCCCTTTGCATGTGGGATAAAGGTAAAACATGATTAGGAATGGATAAGGTTGCTTTATTAAAGGTAACCTTACTTTAGAAGGGTTTAATTTATGCTTAGCAAGTCATGGGAGTTGGGGGTGTTTTAATTAATCAAAGGTGATTAACTAATAGGTAGATGTAAGCTTATAGAAGATAATTAGAGGAATATTAGTACGATTTAGGCTATTAGAAGGGGATTAAATCAATTAAATATTGATTTATTGGTTAAATGGAAGGGAAAGCTAATTAATTAATAATAATTAATTAGTCTAGGTAGAAGGGGTGATTTATTAACGGAAGGTCATTAATTAGGGTATTTGTTGGATAGGTAACTTAATTAATTAGCTTAGTGTAATTAATTAATGATGATATGAGGGAAAATGAGTACTTTTGACGATATGTCGTCGATTTGCGAGAAAGATGATAATTAACGCAATTTAAGTATTTAAATTGCTTGGGTGTAATTATGGGTGTCTACACATACCAACTATAGCACACTTCCACATTTTTCACGCATATCACCATGTGTGACACTTGCAAGAACAAAATCTTACAAAAAAATGATTCTATTGTTCATACCCTGTTCCAAAGCTTCCATTTTGGCACAAGCTGGAAGTACGCTAGCAATGTAAACTGGTCAGGTTGGAGACCTATTCGCTACACGGATGAAATAGTGCGACTATCTCCTAAGGAAACCCATGTCTTTTGTACACTGCTGCAAACCTATTCCATGAGGAGTTGTCTCGTTCCTTCATTTGGTCAAACATGTCTTTTATGTGTTGTTAGATGTACATGCAACCCTCCTTAAGATCTCTCATCTCTTCTCCTCAGCGGAAGTCAAACTCACAATATAGCAACTAATATGCATTTCACACACCGTAGCACCTGTTCAACACATGTTGTCCCACACGCGGCTCCACCAGAATACTTCACGCAGCCAGACAATAAGACCAGGATAGTTTATAGCCAACACCAAGGTATATGCGCCATCTACCACCGTGAAATCTTGAGCATCGGGAGAGGGGGTTGGTCAATGCTGCAACCACACGTGCCCAAGGAGGAGGAAGAGTAAGACAAGAGGGAAGTGACCAAGCAGGAGAAGGAAATAAAAAAAACAAATAAAGTCCAGCAGATGGCCAACATTAAGAGAGCCACGAGCCAGGGAGGGAGAAGGAAACACGATCCAAAAAAAATAGTGGTCAGTGCATTAGTAGATGTATCTAGTCTGCAAAAAGTGAGGCACTAATCCAAATGCGCACATCCTCCAGAGCAGTCCTTCACCCAAAGCACCATGCAACTAGGGAAAATTGCATACCCAGCCACCAAAAGAAAATTTACAGAGCAGACAGATTTAAAGTTTCATGAGGTAAACAGCTAGAGGAAAAATTAAAGTGCGTGAATTATTGTGAAAGGGAATGACAGGTTTCCAAAAAAAATGAGGATGAGTCTCTTCACTTGCTGCACACTGACACAAAACTACCCTGTCAGTTCACACTCTTCTAAAAAACAAATAGCATTCCATTTTCTTAATAATAAATGGAGGCATTACATTCTCCTCCCCTTAAGAAAGCATCGTCCTCGATGCAACATACAATGAAGAAAGAGAAATGGTAAGCAACAAGGAACAAATATGGGCGAAGGTATGCTCTAAGGTTAAGATTTCAAACACAAAATCATAGCCACAGGGTGGCCCTAGGAACATCTAGTAGAAATTTTAACTTTCAAGGTTCTATGAAGATTGGTAGTTCCATTTTACCTTATTACTTAGTTAGCATTTTCTTTTATAGTATTTCTTATCTCAAGATTATAATATTCATTGTTTAGAATTTTTCAGTTGTCTTAAGTTCGTGGGTGCCCAACAATAACTAACATCAAGATGTCACACAAAACTTAACACAACACAAACAACCCACGAGACATCTTGCTACCTACTTTCATGACTGTATCACATCACAAGACCTTTTAATTCCTCCATGGAATGACAACAAGTAGTCCACATAGCAAAGAATTTCCAACAATTATGTCCTAGACATAGATCCGAACACACATGTGACTAAAAATAGAACCAACAATCGATACATAAACAATGGGTATCCCATGACCAAAAATTCATGACTGTACCAACATAGTGCCAAGACAATATCGATAGTCCATACCAACCAAGGGAAGCATCAAGCCTCAAACATACAAGGTGTCAAAAGACTCACAAGGGTACACATAACTCCCTATACCAACTCCACAAATCTCAAAATATCAAGAAATAACTCCATATATCTCCTGAAGTATCATAAAACAACTCCATATACCTCCCAAACCATCACCAAATAATTCCATATACCTCTTATAGAGAGAGAATCGTAGTGTCAAAACCAATCCGGGTCACTCAACCATAGAGCCCCATCAAGAATAACAAGTCACTCAACCATAGAGGCATGTCTCCTTTCTCTTTTAATAAGGTCATGTCACCTTATGGCCCCGGGCACATAGAGCCCCATCACCCCCAACCCAAATGACATAATAACTCGTGGTTCAATAACCCGCTAGTTATATGTAAATCCTTGGGGCGTACCCCCATACAACGAAGCGAGTCCATAGGTTCAACCACTCCCTGGTTAATCCCATGACCCTATTCCAACACATTACGACATTAGAACTAGCATAGCAATCCATTCAAATGCCAAGTGGCAAAATCAAAAGCCTTGGGCTAGGCTACAAAACTTTTAAATATGAAAATAAATTTTTAAAACTAAGAAAAACAAATGGCTAATTAGCCATGGTTAGTGCAAAATCCAAATGTTAATGCAACAATCAAATAAATGCCCAAAATATAAGAACATGTCAATCAAGAAAACGGTTGGTTCTAGCTAAAAGAGATAATGATCAATTTACGAATAAAATACGTATTGAGAAAATAGCACATTACAATCACTATGTGGCCTCATACCGCCACCAAAGGGGTACTCATCGAGTTGTTGGCACTTGGACATCGAGCCTCAGCTCATAGAAATATACATGTAACCAGAAATGAGTATATCAAATAATGTAACTGTCATCATCTCTGCCTGAATCATTCCTCCATACTCCCACAAGGATCAACATAGTCAAAATCACATAGGATTGTCCAATGAACAATCCAATAAGAAAGAGCAGGGAACTCTAGTTGCATAAGTTGAGCCTAAGGTGGTGCGCACCCATAATATACTGAGCAAGCTTGAAGTATAATAAACAGATAGAAGTGGGTTTTTAGTCTATATAATACTCCACTTCCTCACTTGTACTGGCTCGAGATTATGAAAACATGGTCCACTCCTCCTCCCTCCACACATACACTCTTGACAGGTTTATCCCCTTAGGGTTTTCTAGTGTAAGGTTCACAACATGCACATAACTACATCACTAACACAATGGTGATTCACACACATTAACCATAACGTCTTACGCATGGTATATATATACAGGGTATAACAAAATCACTACTTTCATGGGTTATGATACATCACATTACCACATCCTGCACCCAAAGTGCAATCACTATACACTAGGGATCATACTCACCATATGCCCCTAAATCACGACATGAACCATCACATATTACATGAATTATACGTATGAGGAACACAATGTATAACCTTACCACATATAGTCAATTGCAATACAACATGACGATGCACACAACTCAACACAATACGGTGACGACATCACGATAAAATTCCTTTCACTTTACATCAATTTTGTCATGCAATACATCAATACACCTTCACATTACATAATGCCAAAATGTTCTAACCCTCAACAATCCACAATAACATTCCATTCACAAACAACAAGGCAATACATTACACCCAAATCCCCCATTGAATCAACAACATAGAGAGTG
Organism: Taxus wallichiana var. yunnanensis; assembly: GCA_018340775.1. Taxonomy (NCBI): domain Eukaryota; kingdom Viridiplantae; phylum Streptophyta; class Pinopsida; order Cupressales; family Taxaceae; genus Taxus; species Taxus wallichiana. The sequence goes on from CM031236.1 coordinate 203,212,771, forward strand.
AATACTCTCATCACAAGCACATCAATAAGATAACAAATATGCACTAAGTGACATACACAACATGTGCATTCACAATTTCACAATTACGACATAGTTCACATAACAACATATATCACATTACTCTTCCAATATCCACCACCATCATGCAAAATCATCACAACTCCAATCCATCCTAGAGGTTCGAGAGCATGAACCTCCGCTCTAATACCATATGTAGTGCCCACATTTTACACACCCAATTCGCAACAAGTAAAATAATAGGTAAATATTTTTTTGACTTACATTGCTCACTACACACACAACACAAAGCAAGGACTCCAAGTACATAAACTCAACTCGCATATGACAATCACATAAGTCATCAACTCACATAGACACATGAAAACAACATAATCTTGTCGATGCCACACTTTTCCTAATGAATGGTTACTAGTAAGGACCCAACCATATGAAAAATGACTTCAGGAATGGCGAACCCACAACACATCATTTCTTTAATTGTATTTTAGTTACGATTAACATTCTAAGAACATTATTGTGCAAGGATAAATTTCTCCTTTTTCCATCTACAGAAACTTTAAGTTCATTCCACATTTAATTTATAGCTCGACCATTTTAATTTGACTTCTTATTCTTTACAAAATTTTCCATAACTTGCTTACTTATTTGGGCATAATTTGAATGCATATAAAATACTTAATTGTCTTGTTCTTATGTAAAAAAAAATCTTCTTCTCGAACATATATTCGATTGTCTACCTTTTTTTTATTCTAGTACTCAAGTGGATGTGACTTGGTGTCCATACAACATTATTAGGTTTTAACATAGATTTAGATGCGAGATAGCTTTTTACCGAAAACATACCTCGATCACGGGTTAGTTATTTCCCTACCATAGTTAGTCTAATTCAATGACTTGTGAAATTCCATTTTGATTTATATATGTATTTTTTTTCGAAGGTTGATCACTAAGGCAATTTATTGAAACAAAAGAATATATTTAATTGAGTTATAAGGTCTTCAAGAGTGGCATTATTCGAACCTCCAATATCATTTTTACTCTTATGTGCTTTATTTTCTACGTCACATTATGGTATTATTTTTAGCATTGTCTTCAAAAGCAATTACAAACTGTTACCTAACCTCTTGATGACATATATGATTAAGAGACTTGAAACTACACGTGAACCCTAAGAAAACATCCAAAATCAACCGAGGTTTAGATTAATTCCAACTTCACCTAATGGTCTATCCCTAAACTAAATATGAGTTTTAAGCGAGAGGACCAATTTACGCTAAACAACCTTCCAGAAAGGACCAAGGTGTTATGTTGAGAGAAATCAAGGTAACACATTTAGCTGAGCGGGGCGAATGGGTTCATTAACAAGGGTGTAAGACCTAGAACAACTAAGTCACAACCTCCATCTATGCAATCTAGATCCAACAGGGATTTCACTCGATGAAGAACTTTAAATTTAAATCTATCTTCGGATGACAAGGTAATCCACTAGGGTAGGAAGGAGGAGTTAGCTCTACATACTCCAAGAAAAGTTTGACTATGTCGCTCCTATCTACCAGGTTTATGACAATGTCACTAACCATACTGACTAAGACGATAAACCCATTCTTGGGCTCTTGTTTACTCAAGCTAGGAGATTTCCATCGAGTGTAGGGTTTAAGTTCACTCTACGGTTTTCAATGTCTTCTAGGGTAAAAAGTAACACACATGAAAACAAGTTATGCTCCGATATTGAACAAGGGTAGAGTGTTTCGATTTAATTCTCTTTATTACATTTACAAGGTATGAATGCACAAGATGACTCATTAATCATTAAATGAACACTAAATATGCACTACAATATATTACTTCAAATTTATTTACCGTATATAAATATCAAACCCTTTTTACCATGTGTGCTATGAATCAAAATTGAACTATGATTAAATGCACATTTCCTAGATGTCTTTGAAACTAGCATTTCATACATATCAACAAATTATCAATTATAACTTTCTGTAACATGAAACTACATTATACATTTATTCATTTTACAATGAAATATATATAAAAACAATGACAATTAATGAATTTCACATCGCCTTTTTTTTTGTCATCATTCTTTCATCCCGCAAAACCACGTGAGCATGATATCAATGATAATTCGTTGGCATGGCATCCACCCTAATCAATCATAATTATCATTTTTTCAGTTTCCATTTACATATGATAATAATTACAATTTTTAAATCAAAATAAAAGGTTTAGAGACATGTATTCGTTTCATTTCATTTTACTTCTTTTTGTAACCCAGGAGAGAGAAAGAGAAGGGAAGAGAGAGAAAAAACCATTTGTCAAAAGTTCTATTTCACACAACAAGTTATATTATAGAGTTTTAAACAATTATTTACATGTGTTAGAAGTTTCCAGGGCAGTTTGGCAACCCTACGAGGGTCTCGTAGCTTACTATTTTAACATTTTCTCACTAGCTACAAAACGTTTAAAATAGGTTTGGAAGGCTAAGAAACTAGTTCCAAAAGTTATCTTCCGATGAGAATGCACACCATGATCAACTTTCTACATGTTCCCAGATATACCAAGAGTTCATAGAACCGACGGAATTGAAAAAAAAAGTGAATGGTTTGAGTTTGGTGCTACTTTTCGGAGTTCTGGGTCGTAGTTGACCCAATTTGCAAATGAACCAAAGCTAGCTGAAGGCTCGAGAAGACCATGCCCAAAATTAACGTTTGATGGATGAGCATGCAATAAGACACTTCCTACTAGTTCCCTATATAATGAGAATTCATCGAGTTGACGGGACTAAGAACTAGAAAACCATTTTCAAATGGCGACAAGTTTTTGAGTGACAAGTTGAAATTGGATCATGTTTGACCTCATCAAACCGTGATGGGAGGCCTACAAAGTGGCTTTTCCAAACTATCCAAAAAAATTGTTTTTCCCTAAACTAAAGGTTCCATGCAATTTTCTAGTAAGAACACTAGATTTTTGCGAAGGCAAAAAGTAATTTCTCTGTCTAGGTTTCAAATGGCGGTTCAAAATGAAAGCAACTTTCAACTTTAACAACTTTCTACTACTATAAAATAGTGTAACAAGGCTCTTATAAAAGCGTCAAAAAGATCTCATATGTTCATTCAGGGTCAATCCACATGTCATGGTGACTCCTTGCATACCAAGGTACATGAATGAAGCTTAACATATCATTTTGAGTTACGAAGGGTACTTAATGAGTCTCTGAAAAATGCAAAAATTAACTATTTAAATTGGGTGATGATCAACATTATTCTTTGGAAAGTTAATTTCATTTGGTTGATAAAACAATGTTGTAGTGATCCAGTTGGGTAGGAATTTTTCTACATCACCTCAGAATGAGGGTGGAAGTTCATGTTTTAATGCAAATGGGTTATTTTGACTTCGTGAGTTACGACACGACATTTCATTATTTTGTAATGAGTTGAAATAAACATTTAATTGTATTAAATTCCTAATATTTTAAAATTCTAGTAATTTGCAAAAGAGAACTAAAAACACGAGAATTATGAGAGGTAAGGGAAGATGAACCATGCCTAGGAACGATGAGAAAAAGGGATAAGGGGCTCCAAGTGGTTTACACTCACGATCCATTGAGACCACCATTATTGCCACATATGCCAAAAAGTCATGTGAAAACCCAAGCCATTCGTTATGCACCCATGTCTCATAAAAAAATATTTTGTGTTTTCAAGAAGTCATCCCGATCCATGAGACCGCATTTTCTATGTCAAACAGTTCACACGCCTTTTCAACAAATCCATTTTGTGCATATCCCAATTTAAAACACTTATTTTGGCGCAGCTGAGAGGGTGTTGAAAAAAATTGTTAAGTGTTGCTTTACAACTACCAAATACATTTCCTTCAAAGTTTCAAAGGCCTTTACAACAAGATCATCTATAAATACCCTAAAACCATTGCATTCCATGAGATGAAAGATGTAAGGCATTTTTTCAAACAATTCACATGCCTTGAATACACTTCCACATTTTTATACGCATAGTACACTTCCACAGTGTGGCACTTGCAAGAACAAAATCTTACAAAAACATGATTCTAGTGTTCATACCCTATTCCAAAGCTTCCATTTTGGCACAGGCTGGAAGTACGCTAGCAATGTAAACTCATCAGGTTGGAGACCTGTTTGTTGTGTGGATGAAACAGTGCAACTGTCTCCTAAGGAAACCCATGTCTTCTGTACACTGCTGCAAACCTATTCCATGAGGAGTTGTCTCATTCCTTCATTTTGTTAAACATGTCTTTTATGTGTTGTTAGATGTCCACGCAACCCTCCTTAAGATCTCTCATCTCTTCTCCTCAGTGGAAGTCGAACTCACAATATAGCAAATAATATGCATTTCACACACTGTAGCACCTGTTCAACACATGTTGTCCCTCACACGACTCCACCGAATACTTCACGCACCTGCATAATAAGACCATGATAGTTTATAGCCAACACCAAGGTATATGTACCATCTACCACCATGAAATCCTGAGCATCGGGAGAGGGGGCTAGTCAATGCTGCAACCACACGTGCCACGAGGAGGAAGAGTAAGATAAGAGGGAAGTGACCAATAAGAAGAAGGAAATAAAAAAATAAAGTCCAGCAGATGGCCAGCATTAAGAGAGCCATGAGCTAGGGAGGGAGAAGGAAACACGATCCAAAAAAAAATAGTGGTCAGTGCATTAGCAGATGCATCTCAGTCTACACAAAGTGAGGCACCAATCCAAATGCGCACATCCTCCCAGAGCAGTCCTTCACCCAAAGCATCATGCAACCAGGGAAAAGTGTGTACCCAACCACCAAAAGAAAATTTGCAGAGTAGACAGATTTAAAGTTTCATGAGGTAAACAGCTGGAGGCAAAATTAAAGTGCGTGAATTATTGTGAAAGGGAATGACAGGTTTCCAAAAAAATGAGGATGAGTCTCTTCACACTTATTACAAGCACTAACACAAAAGCGCCTGTCAGTTCACACTCTTCTAAAAACAAATAGCATTCCATTTTCTTAATAATAAATGGAGGCATTACAATATGTGGACAATGCCAATTTTTGGAATTTAGGTTTTGATAAAATAATGTAAACATACTTGAGCAACCGAGAAAATAAAAAGGCAAGGCTAGCAGCTGAACTCACTAATGATATCAAAAGAATAAGTCCACCTAATTTTGGTGGTGCCACATTAGGAGATGGAGCTGAAAATTGGCTTAGTGAAATGGAGAAGTACTTTACGATAAGGAATTTCTCAGAGGAAACAAAGGCAATATGGGGAGCATATTAGCTTTCCCATGAAGCATCTTCATGGTGGGAAAATTGTAAGGATGCGTTGAACATTGATGAAATAAATATTACTTAGGATCAATTTAAAAGTTATTTTAGGCAACGTTGGCTGCCACAACTTTACTATGAGCATAAAATGATTGATTTCAAAACTTAGCCAAGGAAAATTAACTATAACAGAGTATCAAATCGATGAGAAGTTCGGGATACAAAATTTATCATGGGAGTGAATCCCATTATAGGGGAGAGGTGGATTCTCATAGCCCAACCACTATGGAAGGGGTTGTTGAAAATCCATAAGGTAGGAACAAAAATTAAAGGCAATTTCGCTCATAAGGAGGAATTTAGAAAGAAAGTTCCAAGATCCTCCTCATCATATCTTGCACCTAAGAAAGGACCATGGAAGAAGTTCAAGTATGAAAAATAAGTTTACAACAGATAATAATAAGAAAAAAAAAACAAATAAGTCTACTGCTAATGTATGAAATAACTTTGCCAAGATCAATAATAACAGACAAAAGTCCTATGGAGGTCAGAATGATAACTTTAAGGCTAGAAATAAATTTGAGCCTAAAAAGGGACATGTAGGAGGTTGTTACAATTGTGGAAAGGATCATTATGCAAATCAATGTCCTTTGAAAAAGGATGACCGTAATCAGCATAGCACAAGATACACGCTACAATGGATGACAAACAAGTGAAAAGCAAGTCACACCCATAGAGGTTCTGGGTAAGTTATTTGGCATACATGTAACTATTCTTTTTGATATTGGAGCTACTGAATGTTTTATTTCTAGTAAATTAGCATCAAAATTAACAAGAAAAGCTGGAAAAATGGATAAAACATGGGTTGTACATTATGGAAATAATGTTGTTCATACAGTTAGTATGTGTCTTTTTGGGGCAATCCTTGATTTACCTAGTTTTTCCACGGAAGTTGATCTTTATGTTTCTTCTTTGGGGTCTTATGATGTAATCATATGTGTTAATCTATTACTGAGCATAAAGAAAAAGTTGACTATTTTGAAAAACATATTAGTTGTTTAGATGATCTATAAAAAACAACAGACATTTAGGGGTAAAACATGAAATTTATGTTAGGAATTTGTCAGCTATGCAACTTAAAAAGGCCAAAAATAAGGGTTGTACCTTATATGGAACAAAAAAATGAATCTACTAAGGAAAAAAGTGATTTCTTATAGCATTATTCATTGTTACAAAACTTAAGTGATGTATTTCTAGAAGAACTACGGGTCTCCCACCCAAACAAGAATTTGACTTCATAATTGAAATCAAACTTGGAACCGAGCCTATTTCTAAGGCACCTTATAGAATGACTACTATTGAATTAGTAGAGCTTAAGGCTCTAGTTACATGAACTTTTTCAAAGGGTTTGATTAGACCAAGTGTCTCACCCTGGGGAGCACCGGTAATTTTTGTGAAAAAGAAAGATGGTACACTTAGATTATGTATTGATTATAGAATGTTAAACAAGGAAATGATTAAGAATAGATATCCACTTCCTAGAATTGATGATCTGTTTGATCAGATGTGTGGTGCATTGGTATACTCTAAGATAGATCTTCAACTGGATATCATCAGTTATGAATTAAGGATGAGGAAATTCATAAAACAACTTTTAGAATAAGGTATGGACATTATGAATTCACAGTTTTACCTTTTGGATTAATAAATGCACCTGCATATTTTATGAATTTAAGGAAAATATTTTTCAAGAATACTTAAACAAATTTGTGCTTGTATTCTTGGACGATATTCTCATATACTCTAAAAGTATTCAAGAACATCATGAGCATTTGAATATAGTCTTGGAAATCTTGAGGAAGAGATGATTGTTTGGTAAGTTGTCTAAATGTTCTTTCTATGACATGGAAGTGCACTATTTGGGTCATGTTATAAGAAAAGATGGAATAGTTGTAGATCCCTCTAAAATTATAGCTATAACTGAGTGGCCTACACCAAAGAATGTACATGAAGTTAGAAGCTTCATGGGTATTTCTGGTTACTATAGGAAATTTGTTAAAGATTTCTTCAAAGTTACTGAACCAATAACTTCATTACAGAAAAAAGGATAAGAAATTTGTGTGGAATGAGAAATGTGAATCTACATTTAAAACTTTGAAGGATCAGTTAACATCAACACCTATTTTGGCTGTACCTGACCCTAATGGAGACTTTACTGTTGTAATGGATGCATCCGGGAAGGTCTTGGAGGTATTTTCTTACAAAATGATCATTTCATATCTTACGAAACTAGAAAACTTTAGTTACATGAGATAAATTATTCTCCACATGATCTAGAGCTTGTTACCATTGTTCATGCACTTCAATTTTGGAGGCACTTTCTACTTGGTAAACCTTTTGAACTAAATTTTTTTCATCTTAGGTGAAGTATATTTTTACTCAGCCAAATCTGAATGCAAGACAGTGAAGATGGTTAGAGTTTCTATCTCAATATGATTTTGACATAAGTTACATTAAAGGCAAGGAAAATAGGGTAGTTGATGCTCTAAGTCGTAGGAAGCACATTTATGCTCTTATAACGTTGAGAACTCAGTTTAAGGATGAAGTAAAAAGTGTTATGGAATCTAATTCTTATTTTCAGCAAGTAAAAACAACACTTGTTGTAGATCCAAATGATGTGAGATATAAGGGTTTTCACTTTGATAATGAAGGAATCTTACGATTTGAAAACATGGTATACATACCTTTGCTAAATGATTTAAGAAAGAAATTATTAGTTGAATTTCACAATTCACCTTTTTCTAGACACCTTGGTATTACAAAGATGCTTGTTGATATAAAACAACAATATTTCTAGAAAGGGATGAAAAAGGACGTGATTGAGTTTGTGACACACTACTTAGAATGTCAACGAGTTAAAGCTGAGCATATGCATCCAACTAGTTTATTATATCCTCATAGCATACCACAATACAAATGGAAAGTGATAAGCATGGATTTTGTACAAGGGTTACCTATGTCAAGAAATAAACATGATGTTATTTTAGTTGTTGATAAACTAATAAAGGTAGCACATTTTATTGTTGGTAATCTTAAGGATGATTCACCTATTTTAGCAAAAAGGTTTGTACATGAGATTTTAGATTACATGGAGTACCTGAATTAATCATATCTGATAGAGATCCAAGAATGACTTCAATATTTTGGCAAAAACTTAACGCAACTCTAGGAACTAAGTTGAATTTCAGTTATACGTATCAATCGAAAGCTTGATTGGAAAGACCTGAAAGAGTTAATCAAGTTTTAGAGGATTTGTTACAAATGTATTGCATGGATCAACAGTATAAATAGGAAGAGTGCCTTCCAATAGTGTAGTTTGCATACAATAACATGTATCACGCCTCTCGAAGATAGCACCTTTCAAGCATTATACAAAAGGAAATGCAGAACCCCCTATTAGTTGGGACAACATTGAAGATAAAGAAGTGGTTGGACCTGAAATCCTTTCGAAATGGAATAACAAGTTAAAATGATTTGTAAATGCTTAAAAGAAGCAATGGATATAGGAAGAAGATTTATGCTAACTTCAAGCAGGTTGATAGAAAATTTGAACTTGGTGAGAAGTTCTTTCTTCGGGTTAAACCGAAAAAAGTTCTATAACTTTTGGCAAGGTGTTAAGTTATCTCCTCGTTATGTGGGACCCTTTAAAATTGTTGAAGTAATCAACCCTGTAGCTTATCGTTTAGCATTACCTCCTGCATTTTCATGAATGCATGATGTTCTCCATATTTCTTTGCTTAAGAAATATGTTTCATATTTATCACATGTGTTAAATTGGAATTCCTTGCAGGTCCAAGACCTAGGAATAATCATGGTTAAACCTATACGAGTGCTGGAAACTCACCAGTTGCACTTAAGAAATCATGAAATAAGAAAATGTAAGGTCCAGTGGGATTATTTTAATGAAGAAAGTGTAACCTAGGAAAATATGGAAGATATGAAAACTACTTTCCCATATTTGTTTGAACAAGATTGATTCTATTGAATGATAAGTTTAAGTTTTATTCTTTTTATGTCAATAAATCTGCTAGTTTTGGGAAGACATTTCATGTTTAAAATAAATAAACTATGTAAATGCTAATTTTGGAATTCTAAAATCTATTTTTGTTGTAGAACATATGAAAGGTAATGAAATAAATTGATTTGTCCTTAATGTAAATTGTGTAACTAAGTAAATCATCAGACAATGATTCTTTTAGGAGGGAAGTATGTAACATATTTGAAAAACTGTTAAACATTTTCCTCTTTGCACTGCAAGCATTGATATGTGATTTTCCTAAGAAGGTGTATTCTTTTGACTGTTGAAAATCATGCTTGCAATGGATAAATTATTTTGTTCTTGGATTCATTTTGCTGAAATTTTTTTGCTTGCAAGGAATCCATTTTTCTTGAGATAGGTAAGGTTATAAACTAGTAATGTTGTTTGCAAATTTATCTCTCTATAATAGAAAAACCCTGGATCAATTCCATTGATCCAAGGTATGCTTTAATTCTTCTTATTTGATCTGTATGAAAACCGACATTCATAAATTAAAGGAAGTAAGGGACTGAGTCCTTAAATGTACACAATTTTATTGATATTTCTTGGACGTTATTGCTCTACATTCTGCTATAAATAGTGTTCTCGTATTTTCTTGTTAATCTCTTAGGACGTTGAATGGCATAGGAAGGATAAAGGTCTACTTCGGGACTATAAAAGGTAAAACCTAAGTCCTAGATCTTTAAGATCTATCCTAACGGGATTCTAATCTAAGTTAAGCTAGACCTACCTTAGATCTATTCCTAACTATGCATGTTGCACCCTAATCTAAGTTGTATACTCTACGGGTGTGGGGTGTGAAGATCGTCTAAGGTAAAGAGAGGTCTATCTCTAACCTATTACCTAATATTGAACTATTATGGGATATGGCTTAATCTATGATGGCTTGTTACCTATGGAAATATTAAAATGACCTAAGGTGAATACTTTCTATCTAACCTAAGGTCGGATCCTAAACTAATGTTTATTTAACCTAAACTAATATAAGGATGGAAGGGGACCTAAGGGGTCACATGGAAAGTGTAAGGTGGTGGCGACGGTTTCTAAGTCATTTATGTGATTTGATTTTGAATTTAAAATTACAAGACTTATCAAGATTGGTAGAGGTATGGAAAGTAGAGAGAAGCCTAGTTGGCATCATCAATAGAGTTAAGTGATGCATGTTATTGTTGAAATTGGAATCATCAACTTTAGATGGCAAGTGGCGTGGAGATATAGGTGGGAAAGTGGAGTTTAATGGCATTAATGGTCATCGGTTCTGGTGAGAAAACCACCTTGGAAACCATGCGAGCAGATTTCTTAGGGGTTGTTTGGTTTTTCATGCATTTCAATTTTTCTCTACATGGAGATATCTGGTTCTTCAAACCAGTAGTTCTATTTTCAATTTGTTTCTATTTTTATCTCCTTTGGACTATTTTCGATCCAATGGAGGTATAAGAGGCATATGAGAAAGAAGTTTTTGGTTGTTGACTTCATTTGGAGAAGAAGGAATTGTGGAGGCTCGGTGGAAATATTCTTCAAATCAACAGAAGCACTATCAAGCATGATAGGCTCTACCCATTAAGCTATTATGCTTTTCTCTAAACATCTTCATTAAAACAACTTGACTCTCATGAAATAAATGGGTTTTATTTTTTTATGGTTACCATGCAATCTTGCTTGAAAATTCTCTATATTTCTTCTGAATAATATTTTCTTAATAAAGTAGGAAATGGGTTGTTTTTTTGTTTATTTAATGGTGAATCACATCTTAAATCTAGTTATGATTTGAGTAATGTTGAACATGTGTGAAACCTACTTGTCTGTTTGAAAGGGGGTTTATGGAAATGTAATGTTGCTTCAAGTTTCGAACTAGGTTTGTTGTTTTGGTTGTTAGAAGGTAAAAGAATATCCTTCTCTATTGCATATTTGTTTTGTTGAAGTTTTTTTACTCCTGTTGGAACTGTATTAATATGGATACTTTGATTCAAAGTTGTGTGAACTCGAATTTGTATAGAAAACAATAAATGAGTGACTTCTTCTTGAACTTACTATATAAACTCTCATTTCTTCGAATCTGGTATTCGATGGAAGTTGGGTTGATAATGGGTGTTTGGAATTTCTATTTTTGTGGATTCAACTTGTATGGAAACAAGAATGAATGTTTTATTAATCCTCTTATCTTTTCAGTTAAAAAACTGAGTTGCTCAAATTAAGTTCTTTTATGGAAACTATGTGATAATTGTTTCTTGGACACTTAGATTTTGAAGTTATCTTGTTGAGAATATCTATGTGTGAAGTCTTCTCTTTTTGATCTTATATGTATTGTGTCTTTCTTTAAGTTTTTGGAAGACTGAACTAAAGGTTAATAGATGAAGTCCTATTTGGTTGAGGAAATTTTGAGAGTTGGATTTGTCTAAGTCGATATTTGGGTTATTCACGTAGCTCGTTTGAGCTTTCTAGATGTCGATCTTGTTGTCTACTTCACTTTTGAGTTAGATGTTGTTGATTAAGAATACCCATTCCTGATCTGGGTTAACCTCTTAAGTAACTTGCTAGAGTAAACTTGTTAAATCCTTCTTGTTGTGGTATCATGAAGCTTTAAGGAATGTTTATTTGGACTTTTGGTTGATGTTTCGTGATCTAGAACTAACCAAATCGGTTCTAAATAAGGGGTTTTCTAGACTCTTCAATTTATTTGATCTTTGAGTAAGATTGGAAGGAATAATATACCTTGTCAACTTAGTAGAGGTGTGTAGTTGAACCTATCCATAGAAATGTAATGAAAATTATTTTATCATCTTTGTTGATAGCTTGTGCACATGTAGCTAAGCCATGTCGATCTTATGTTACACCTTCTTTGAAATCAAATCGTGATGGATCTTTCTCTGTCCATTCATAAGATGTATTTCCCTCACCTCTGTGAGGATTTGAATGTGATTCTTTCTCACCGATTGTTGCACTATCGTCTTGAAGGAATGGAAAACTATGGTTCCTTTGACTGAAACTTTGACAATTTTGAAAGATTGTTGAAGGTTGTTAATTCCTTGTAAGTTGTTTAGCAATTCTTGTATTACATCTCTTTCTGGATAAGGATAGTATTATTGTTACTACTTTCACTTCATGTTTGGGTGAACCTTATTTTGCAACCCGACTTGCATTTTGTGGTCACATGATTCAGTCTAATAGTTTTTGGTGCATGATTTCTACGTTTAAAAGAGTTTAAGGATGTTATGATTGGGTCTATACCAATCCTTTTATGACCATATTTTCTTGTGAAGGAATGTTGGAATCCTCCTCTAATCATGTCAATTGAATCCTTTCTCTTTTATTCTCTAAGGTAAAGAGTCATCGCTACCTCCTTTGGAAATTGTAAGAGATTATGTGTTGTATTCTCTTTTCTGAGTTGTGAAATGATATTCAAATTAACCGAATTAGAAGGGAAGTTCTTATTTGTTATCTCAGTTTTTCCTTCCCTCTTTTGTGTAATCTATTATATATAATTGGATCAGTCTATTGCATTACTCTTTAGAATGCATCGAGTAGTTGTTGATACTTCTCTCTTATTCACTTGATTTGTATTGAAGGGATTAACATTGTTTTGGATCATTAATGTTATATGCCTTTTATTGAGTGAATATTTTCCTAATTCTAAGGTGTGACCTAACTTGAGAGCTTAGGTTATATCATGGACTATGAATTTGGGTATAGAATCTGAAATTGAATTCTATTTTTTTTTATGTTGTAAATGATTCATCCTAAAACCTTTCAAGAAGTTGGAATTTTCTTGGTTGTAGATGTCTTTTTATGGAATTTTGTAATGTTGAGTTTGTTGGTTCCTACTTCATAAAGTAACTCTATGTTTGGAAAATAGTGGAGTTAGTTTCTGTATTACTAATTCAGATTGAATTATGTAAGAAATAAGTAGTAAGTACTTTTATTTGATGTAGATAAGTAAATTGGTTGAAATATTACTTATCCAATATAATGTTGTAAAGTGTTGATTATATCATGATATTTTCTTAATGTTATTTTAGGCTGATCAATTGTTCTTCTTTTATGGTTGTTATTACTTATGATTTATTTGTTTGCTTGGCTTTACTATTTCATAAAAGTAGAGTTGGTTTTATGAAATAGTTAGTTGAAAGCACATCATTTTAATGCTTAGTGTTTATCATGCCTCATCAATGAACTGACTCATGTTAGCAATTTTTGCATATGGACTTCGTAAGTGATAAAGGAAGGCAATAACTTATATGATGTATTGGTTGCTTAAAGTCTGGATCTTTTATAGAGAAATTTGATTCATTATTGAAATGTACTAAAGGAAGAAAAGTTGTATTCTTTAATGATCTTGATGTTGGTTGACATGAAATATGTCTGAAATTCATGGTCTTGCAAAATATGTATTTTACCATGATGAATTGAAAAATATTTGGAGTTACTTAAACTTGTTATGTCATTTCTCTTGTGCATTATATGAAGGAAATTTGTAATCTTATCTTCGTGGTTTCCATTCTTACCTAATTTGATCCTTATTTCAGTTGTCATTAAATGAGTTGGAGGGATGGGATTTAATTACAATATCCCTTAAATTGAATGCAACTTGTTAAGTTGGCATGCATGGAAGTTCTTTTATCTAATCTTTATGGTTCACTAAATGATGTTAATGAAAGTATAACTTAACTATCATGAAGTGTGAAATGAAAAAGGGTATAATAACCCCAAGAAGTAAACAAGAAAGAGGACGGTTCATCACCTCTTGAGCAATACCTCCATAGGTTTTAAACAAATGTATGGTACATAAGATCATTAATAAATATGACTTCATCTCTATGAAGTCTACTATAATGGAACCTATTTTGGATCTTAAACACACCATGAATGGTTGGGTTGTACTAAGAAAATCATATGATGCATGTTGTTTGTGGTTTCGATTAACTAAATGATAAGCAAAAGGTTAATGAACATAAAAGTAATCCTAAGTTTATGAAGTTCCATATTAACTTAACAACTCAATTGGGATGAAAACTTAAGGGTTGTTGGAATTAGGGTTAAGTAGGGTTGTTATAATTTGAATCTTAATTAAGATATAAATGGGTTTAAATGACCTCTTCTCGAGGTGTGTAAATCAAGATGGGTAGACTATCGGATGTTGACACACGCCAATTACAAGACTATACCTTCATGAAGGCTAGGGTCTTCACGAGGATACAAAGGTTGCAATTGACATGTTACAACACCCCTCAAAGCATTGGTTCATCTAGATCTACTCAAACTTAGACTTGATCTTAGTTTCTCTCTAGGTCAGATTAGGAATGTGATTTAGTACAGAAAGTGATTCATGATGACTTAGGATAACTAGACACACCCAATTGACTTAGGTTGAATGAGTATGTCTATATACCCTTAGTCATCATGAATGGGTTCCTATACTAAATCATGTTGCTAACTAGATCTAGGGTCAAACCTTGAACAAGTGAACTAACAGAAGTCAGTAAAGACCATTCTAGATAACATATGAGTGGGGTAAAGGATGTATTCTGTTAGACGAGTATGTCATCTAGGAATAGTAACATGAACAAAGTATGTTGGAAATATTTGGCCAAATTATCACAAGTTGTTGGTTGTGTTGTCCTATGTCACCTAGTTTAAGAAATGATATTTTAGATGAATATTGGTAACAAACATTCATATAGGTTTCTTAAATAGAACACTCAATACCAGAATAGGGTAAGAGAACCAGTATACTTAGTATACACATAGTATTCAATACTTTAAGTTAACATGAGAGATTAGTTGGAAAACCATGTCATGAAATGAGATATTAGTAGTTCACCGAGTCATTTATAGCTACATATGGTTATCTGTTATGAGATTGATTGGCATGGAATGTGTGTTCTAAATTATGATTATTTAGAACAGAGAACATTATGTATAAAAAAATTCCTTGTTTCTAAAGTATTAAAATGGGAATGTTATAAGAGATGTGATTGTGGATTCCATGGCCTTAAATTTATCTTGGAATAATCATTTAGAGCTTGAATTGAGTCCAATAGTGGTTGATTAGATTAAGGAACACTAAGACTAGGGTCGTCAAATAAATGATCAAATAGAGGATTTATTTTTTGTGGTTGCATATTGTCATTAAGATAGCTGGTGTCTAGAGATTTTTGTAAAGTATATTTGAAATGGGGATATCTCCTAAGTAAATTAGATAAAGAAAATTGACCCATGATAAAGGGAAAATCCAGATCCTAAGTGTGAATATCGATCTACGGGTTCACAAAAATTATTAACTAAAAAAGTGATGTAGGTACTATAGATACTAATTAATTTTAGCTATGAATAGTTTTAAATAAAGTAAATAAATGCATTAAAGAATTATATAGATGATCCAAAAACTATGCAGAAGGAAATACTAACCCGATATGCAAGAGGGAAGAGAAAAGAAAACAATTGAATAGAAGATGCTCGCAGGACTATGTCGTAGAGGTGACTGAAAAAAATCTAGAAACAAGAATGAGCGGGTTGAAGCCCTTAAAAGGGTGGATTTGGAGTATCTAGCTAGATTGGAGCACCTAGAGAGGGACTGGGGCACCTACGGGTGCTCTGGTCTTTTGCATTAGCTTCATTGTACTACCCTGCATTTCACTCATATTCCAAGATGATGAAAAGACCTGCAAAAGACCAAGAAGGAGTATCATAACCCTAAAAAGAAAAGAATGTAAATGAATGGGTTTGATGACCTTAGCTCCCACAACTGGGCTTACTAACCGAGTGATGGACTATATTTCAAACCCAAATTTATTTCTTGTTAGTGTGTGCATAATTTTCCCTTGGTCCTCTTGTTCCCCACACTTTGTGAAGTAGTGAGAAATAACTAGATGTAGAAAATGTAATAGAATGTGTGCAAAAAATAGAATAGAATCCTCCCCTATGTTGTGTGTGATGCAGATGACCTATCCTTGTGCCTTGTGATGGAGCTATCTCGGATCCAAGTGATCTCCAATGCAATAGATGGATACAACTCTAGATTGATGATAGTAGTGACTACTACTTAGGCCCTCATTATGGTCTCATATCTTTATATTTATAGGGTTCTCTTGATCTAATTTTGTATTTAACCCCAAAATGGTTGACCATAAAAAATATAAAGATCTCAAATGAATATAAAGAGCCAAAAATTGGTAGGAAATTTCATTAAGGATTGGGGCACCCATGGGGGACCAGTGGTGCCCATGGGCACCCTATTGGTCGAGGCTAAAATAATGCCAAGTGACAAAATATGACTAGGCATATAGGTGTAAAAGGTCGGGAAGGACAAAATAAAATAGGAGAAGGTGGCCAAAAGATGGGAGTTAGTTAGTACTTTCTTCACTCAATAACCTTATAAATAATAGTATCAAATTGGGATAATTAATATCTGAAGTGCATTATTTAGTGACTACATTATCGAGTATTCATTCAACTAAAAAAGTGAGGAAAAATGTAGACACAAAATCACATGCTTGGGTACATTTCTAGGTCCTAAAAGCATACTAGAACTTACATGATTTCTAAGAAAGAAAACTAGTGGTTAACAACTATATTTCGACTATTTTATTTATCTCTTATTTTCTATTTGGTCTTACACACCACCTTACAGCCCAATTACCATAATTTTACCGATTTATCTTTTATGGATTCTAACATGAGTGCCCGGCCAGAAAGCAAAGCACCTGTGTCCCCTAACTCTTTCTAGCTCACTCACTCTTTTTGGGTCTCTTTTATCTTTTGGAAATCATTTTCAATCATGGGTTGGCCTTTCACTTGTCAATTACTTAAATTCAAACAAGGGAATCATATAAATTCATAGTTATGTGTTCATAATCAAGGACCAAACAATAAACATTACTATCATCACCTTAGCTTGCATTCAAAAGGAATATAAATAACTTCAAGGAATACATCTAACATCCATTAAAGGGACAATGGTTTCATACTCTACATACACAATATACGATGGGGAAGTTCATTCTATTCCATCCAAACATTCTAGCTACAGATCGCTATCAAGTTCAACTTGCACAAAGACATCTAAGGGCATAATTTCTACACACACTCACTAGAACTACATGGATTCTAAGATGTAGTGTATTTCTTGGTCATAAATTAACTTTTGGGGTGACCTCTAAGCTTAATTAGACACCCCATTATGTATTTTCCTTTTTATATTTGATGTGGTTTGTGGGCTTGTGCACATAAACATCTCTTTTACAGGTTACAAGTACCTTTGATGATCATAGTGTGAACAAGAGGTGATAAATAGATAATACTTACGAAACCCTTATTACACAAAGATAAACTAGATCTAGATATTTTGTGCATTCACAGTTGCCTAGATCCGGTCACCAGCACCTAGGTGGCCCTATCATACTATAGGTGCACCAATCGGGATGTTTTTCATGAATACATAATTTATAGAGATTATTGCGATGTTTTTTACATCATGATAATCACTTCTCCATGCTCATATTAGTTCCATATTTCATGAATATTAGCTAATTCATCCTTTCTCTATCTCTTCCTTATGGTTTCATATATTAAATCTTAGTTTACTTGTGTCATTTATGTATTTTATCATTTATACATTATTCAAACATCAGTTACTATGCATTTGGATTTAATTGAAATTATATTAAATCAGAAAATCATCCATATAAAATGTATGATCACTGAAGATATATTTCTCTCATAGCTAATTATGATTTCTAATTCAACTACACATTCTTCAAACCCTCTCAAAACAATATCTCTCCTTAATTGCTCAAACTCTCCCTTTCATTTGTGAATTAAGTATAATAACCTTGCACACATTATTTTAAATATTCCTCACCCATTCACACCTCTTATCACATATGTCCTTGACCCCTTTACCCTCTTCCTTCACCTCCTATCATCTCCTCGATATCTCAACTAGTCAAAATGAGTCATTATAACCCACTCGTATACATGAACCTTGCTTATAACACTCCTAGGTCAGACATGACCAATTAAGTTAGTTATAAATACTTTAAAATGCATAAATAAAATCATATAAATGACACCAAGATACCCAAGTATCTCGGAAGGGGTGACACCAAGAAGAACAAGCACAAGGAATCCCAAATAGGCCTAAAACAAGCTCTCCATCTCCAACAAATGAAGTATGACCTTCAAGAAAATACTAAAAATATTTCATGGCTCCATCAACTCCACACGAGTCAAGGAAAACCTCTAAGAATCACAAAAATCACAATAATCTCTTCATCCTTCACCATCATCATGAAACTCACCAACTTGCAAGTATGAATAAATAGGTCTTTAAAAACCTAGAAAATAGTCTTGAAGAACGAATGAGTTCACATAGGAAAACTCATCATCAAGGATAAAATATGATATCAATGAAAAATTATCTCGGTCTACTATCTATAACAATTCATTTCATTCATCAAATAATAACATTAGGCATCCAATTAGCTCAAATCTGAAATAGGTCCAAACTACCAAAATGGACTCAAGAACTGGGCAGTCTTGAGGAATATGACTCCAAACACATCTAAGGATAATTCCAAGCTCAACAACAACTTGGAACACATCAAGGTAACTTGTACTAATATTATCAAGCACTAAAAATCATATGCCTTTTGGGAAAAAAACAATCAAGCACACTTGTTTCATGACACCTTCTTTAGAAGCCTAATAGGACCAATTAGGCCATAAGGGCTTATGCAAGAAACAACTTCTTCATACCATTCCAAGACCTCAAAAACATAATACCAGGTGTTAACAAGATATTAAAGAACAAATAACCATGCTCCATCTTGTAAATTGACTCATCTCAACTCAAACCTCCAAGACTAGCTTTTAGCCCTTAAAGCCAAAATCGGTAGTGAAACTTGGAGGACTGTAACTCAAATTTTATTCACTTAAGCTATATAAAAAAATTTGTGGAAATATATTACATCTTCCAAGTATTCTAAAAAAATCACTTTTCATCATGAAGCTTCCATATTATCCCTAAAATTACAAATCTCGACAAAACAATTGTTTTTCTTCTTCTTCTTCCTCAAACAATAAACATGAAACCACCACAAAAATGAGACTTAGAGAACTATATTCAACCATAATGCATAAATTTTACTTTATAACTTAATTTTAATACCATCAATGTAAATATTTCATATCTCTATACTTGAGGGTTTAGTTAAGGTTTAAGACCAACTTAGCTTCTTAATAATTGTTCATAAATTTGTGTCTATCAAATCAACTCATTAATTTTTCAAAACTATTTTTTTAATGAAAAATACTCCCCAAATCCTCAATATCCCATGTAGAACACAAACATGTGGGTGAGAAAAACAAGATGACCTATCAAGATGGTTTTAGCTTCTAAGAGCCTTATTATGTCAAAAACATCATAAAAACCTAAATATTTTTGAGGGACCTCCTCTATGCATTCCAACTCTCAATCATTCTCAAATACATTTCTAAATCTCCAAAGACTAAAACTTACATCTGTTTTCCTAACTAGTTTTTACGTTTTTTCTCCACAAGGACCTTGAAACAATATCAACCCCTTGAATACTAACCTGAAACTCCTCATACATGTGTTATGTCATGTCACAATACATTTTTCATGCTCATATCAGAAATCCATGCTCCATATCTCATGACACCATGTTAAACCACATGTACTAATTCTAGGAAAATGTCTAGAATGAACACTTCAACACGTGACATCACATGAACTCGGACATGATGACCACTTGAATACATTTAGACACATCATACTAACCATTCTTGATGTCATACATGTCTTATGCAACATTTGGATAGCTCATACTAGCTTTATCATGCCCGCAACTATGCCTAAACACCATAACAACTTCACCAAAACTAGACACTACCAATCAAACTTCATATTTGACCTTGATTGACACCTCATGGAGAATCATATGACACCTAAACTCTCTTTGACATTAATCAAATTTGACATCAATGAAAACACCATAGACACAATGGCCAACAATCTCCCCCTTTTCATTGATGGCAACCTCATGAAAAACACATATAAGACTCCCTCTTTCATGTTTTTAGCCTGCTCTCCTTACTTGACATCTATAGAAAAGGCTCATCACAACTTAAGATGAAAATAAAAATGGTAAGACACAATGAAAATAATACACATAACAAACTTACTTGCTCACAAGCTCCCCTTTGAACTGTACTCTATTTTATTGTCTTCATCAGATCAAAAAGAGATCCATGGACCTGACATAATCATGCACATAACTCCCCCTAAGAATATATCCACCATACTTTGGCTTCAAACCTGTCATGGACATCTTCTAGTTATGTACCATTTTAAATCTACAAGTTTTTTCTCCAAACACAACTTTTGCACCTTTTAGGACAAAGATTCCTAAAACATTTCCTCATACCAAAATTTACCATTTTACCATTGTAATAGGGTCAAACAATGCATTTGAAACCCCTTCTTAGTGCCCCCTAACATCAAATCATCATATTCTAGCATTTAAAACAAATGTGAGAGCTCATAAGTTAGTCAACAACGATGAAGATAGATATTTTCAAACATCACGGTCCTGAAACAATTTTCAAGTGTTTTCTTCCTTCTTTTCATAAAATCACTAATGTTAGATTATTAAAAAAGTTTCACCTTTTAATGTGTTTATAATTATTCATTCAACCATGTCAAATAGTCCTTCTTATACACCTCAAATACCATATGAAGGTCAATACTAGTTTTTATTGACTTATGAAGTCTTGCATATACCTATTACATGACATTACAATATATCATAGCATATTGTATCTTGTTAGATGCACTTGTTTAACCATACTTGTCCAATAACCCTTTTATCTTCACATCTCATGTATAATGAGGACTCAAGTCCCCCTTAGTAATAAATTTATATACACCATAATAAAACCTCATAAAAATGTAGACGTAGAAGATGTGATTTTTCACCATAGAGCTAATTCTTCAAAAAAGACTCGAGATCATGGCTTATCTCTCTCGATGTACTTACATAGTCTTCATATACCTTCATCAAAGAAGAAAACCTTAAAACTAGACCCATATACCTTATCAAACCTTTAAGAAGAATATTGATTTTATATATATCATGGTCATAGCTCTACCCCCTAGGTTATGCTTATGAGACCTATTAACATATGCCTTCATATTTTGTGCACCTTCTTCATTCTTTACTTTCTAACTTAGAACACAGAGTACTACTCATGGAGCTCAAACAAACCTAAGCATCCAACCATAGGTTTTAAAAAATTTATATCAATTGAAACTCTTACCTTCAAGCCTTAGTCTTAGAACATCATTCAAAACTTTATGGATGATTACATTCCAAGAACCTTACGTTTATTTCTTGATCAAATATTCATGGAATTTGACAATAATATCTTAATAAGCATTTTTCTATCTTTTAGGATTAAACTGATCTTGCTTTACCGATTCGAGAATAGACTAAACAAACCTTACTCATGTATAATGATAAGTTATATAAATTACTTTCATAACAACTCATCTTTTGTATTTTGATAATAATATTGTAGCCATGTCCATGTATTTCCAAAGAACATTGTTGAACATCACCATCACAACCATGAACTTTTGGCATAATG
Source organism: Taxus wallichiana var. yunnanensis (assembly GCA_018340775.1). NCBI lineage: Eukaryota > Viridiplantae > Streptophyta > Pinopsida > Cupressales > Taxaceae > Taxus > Taxus wallichiana. The sequence continues at coordinate 203,234,851 of CM031236.1, forward strand.
ATTAATTAATATAGTTATATCTAATTGTCTTTATTTTTTGATATTATGTGTGCATTTATTCTTGTTATTCCAATAAATTGTTTGGATGATTATATGTGTTGATGCCACTCTTGGTTGTAAGTAATTTTCCATATGTAGTGAAGGAACATATCCATAGTCAAAGAACTTATTTGCACTAACTTGTTTGCATCATAAGAAAATAATTCATAGAAAATATCTCAAATTTATGAAGATATTTTTAAACATGGAGTTATTGCACTCAAGTCATTACGCACCATTAGAGAATCAATTATAACAAGAATGTGGAAAAATTGTTTACAAATCAATCTTTTATTTTTTCATTGATAAATAACTGATTATTAGATTAACACTTATGTATTCAAACATGTTTCGAATCTCTCACTTGTTCTGTTGAAGACTCATTGTTGTATTCTTATTCCTCTCATGTGTTGTAAATGACAAGATATAAAGGAAATCACTAATGTCTTATAATGAGGGAGTTATTCAAGGGTTAGGAGATTAAGTTATAGAGTCATATTTGGAATTAGAGAACAAATATCACTTTGATATTTTGTTCCTAGATGTAATGTTTTTAAAAATCAATAAAGGAATCTAAGTTTTGTTATTTATTTCTTAGTCACGAGTTAGGAAGGGATTAACACACAAGCTACGGAAAACTTGAGGTCTATCACATCACCTCCATTGTTTTATTTCATGCATGTTTACTTAGGAACAATCTACTTCTTGAATCTATAACTTTGTGTTAGTAATAGAATTTAGTAGTAGTTCATTTTCCAATTTGATTTTTATTTTACTTTTAGTATTACGTGATGCTTATTTCCTTTCTAACCTCTTTGATCATTATGACTATGCATAAATCACCGACAATATTTAAATCCTACACTCCCTAGTCTAATAAATAAATGATACTAGTTCAATGTACAACATACTAATTGTTGCAAGTTGATTTACACCACCATTTTCGGTGTTGTTATCGGGGATATTTACAAGTTATAACAGTCTTTGAGGTTTTACACTTCGAATTTCTTATAACATACTAGGTTGTAGAAATTCCACCTTCAAAACACCCCCACTAATGAATGTTCATTGAGTTGAGTTAGTTGATGTATGCACCATCGAATATGCCCATGGTAGATTCCTACCCAATCCTCAAATAGTATAAATCACTTCTGATTCTGAAGAAGAAACATCCTCTTTTGTAAAGGGTTTCTTGATATAACACTCCCTTCTAAGTCATACTTCTGAGGAATTTCCTGACCATTGAAACATGACAAAGGTGTTGAATCAAAACATGGAAGAAGGATAACCAAACACATTTTATTTTCCTATCTCCAATAACAATCAGGCTACTCAAATGAAGAACATATCTCCATCAACTCTTCCTAATTTTCATGGATCTATGAATGAAGATCCAGAAACTTTCTTGTTTGAGTTTGATGTCTTATGCAATATTTATGAATACACATTTGATGCACACAAGTTGAATTTGTTTCCTTCTATACTCAATGATATAGCCTTGAGATGGTTTATGGGCTTAAGAAGAGATGTTATGACTACTTGAAAACAAATAAAAAGCAATTTTTTTCTCAAGTACCAAGAGTAATCTTGTAGGCCATGTAGTAAATGAGAATATGAACTCTCCAAGATAGCACAAAAGGAAAATGAGCTACTAGAAGATTACCTAGAGAGATTTCTATTTTACGTTCAGAAGTCAAGACACATAAGGTTACCTCCCGAGTCTCTCAAGTTAATTTTCTTAAAAGGACTCAGTGAGGAGGATATGGATGCTTTGGACTTAATAGGAGCTGGAGACATCTCCAAAGCCACTTTTGAGGAAATTTGTGAATCCTATAGGAACTATTCTAGAGCAACCATGAAAATAATAAGAAGTGTTAGATCAAAGGGTGGAGCAACTACCAAAGGAATTGGGGAAATATCTAAATTATATATTGTAAACATGTTTAAGAACATGAAAAGAGAAATATTTAATGACATGGCCACCTAGCTTTATGTTCTTCATGTAAAGAAGAAGAGATAAGATGCAAAGGAGACACTTACAGAGTAATTTCATTCTTGTAGAAGAAATAAAGTTGATTGCACATTCTGTGAGACTGGACAACATTACAGAAGGGAAAGAGGCTTCACAAGAGTTAAAAATGATAGAAATAGAGGATGGGGAATTTTTCTACATTTCCCAAAGGAATCCATGGATTCCAAGACAAGGAGGTATGTCACAAGATCCTATGCCATATTTTCAAAATTGGGCTAGTAGTTCATATATGCAACCCCCACCTTAGGCTAATACTCAAAGCAAGGTTGGGATCCTTACCCTATCCAATACCAACAACCATGGCAACCTCAATTATTAGGCCAACAATGGAAGCACCCCTTATTCATGGCACCAACCTTGGAGAGGAGGGAAATAATGGATCAATTCACCTCCTAACTACTAACAATCCTACTAGTAACCTCCCTATACATAGCAAAAACTTTTATGCCAAACCCCAATTTATCTCTCAACTAATAACTAATCAATTTCTAACTCAACCGATGACTAACCCCAATAATAAATTTTCTCAACTAACATATAATGTTGAATCAACCCAATAATCTTCTTATTCATTTTTGTAAACAATATCCATCTCCGCTTAAGAAGATAATTCATGCCACCAAGTAAACCAACAATCACAAAGATAACAAATGAACCACAATTTTGCAGATGATGCATAACAAATCTAGAAGAAGCTGTAAGCAGATCCACACCAATGCGAACATAATTCCAGAAAAAGTAAAATGTAATTCAATGGACCCCCATTACTAGAAATATTGCAAGATATAAATTATAACCCTAAATTGTATTTTTATTCTAATTTTTCAATCAGTTGAAGGACGTATGTGTGAAAATTCCACTCATTCAAGCCATCAAGGATGTGCCTATTTATAATAAGTTGATCAAGTATCTATGTATAAAGAAGCTAGGAAGAAGGATAAAAGATCCATCTACTGTTCAAGTCATTGGATAGTTGGCTGACATCATGCTTGGGAAATTTGTGCTACCTAAGTACATAGATCCAAGAAGTCATTTGGTGAATGTTACTATAAATGGAACTATAATTAAAAATACTATGATTGACTTACGGAAAAGAATCAATGTCATGACCAAGAAATTCATGGATAACCTGAAGTTGGAAGGACCGAGGCCAATGGATACAGTATTGCAACTAGTAGATAGATCGACAAGTAAGGCCTAAAGGAGTCCTTGAGGACATTTTTGTGGTGGTAGACTCTTGGGAATACCCTACTGATTTTACTATCCTATAACCAAAGGAAATTCTAGGAGGTTACCCTCTTATAATAGGAAGGCCATGGTCTACCAATGCTAATGCATTTATATGGTGCAGTTTAGAAATATGACCATATCACATAGAAATGGTACCAAGAAACTTATACTCAATCCTTCCGCCTAGTCATTGAATGATGAGGATCAAAAATTTAGGTTGAAGAGCCGAAACCGATCAATGCTCATCCAATAGTTAATGATGTTGGAAACTTATTGTAGTATTTAATATCAGGAGGAAGATGTTGTTCTATATAATATTTTGTAGAATAATTATAGAAGAAACAAAGAAGTTGATGACTGATTAAGGTGCTTGAGTTGTCCTTTGAATCAAGTTTTATGAGAATAGAGAAACATGAGTATTACAGGTCAGAATTATATTTTTCACAAACCTATTCCTCATGACTACATATTAAATTATGTTAGTAGTAACATGTGTTGAATGCTAGATCTCCCAAGGTTATAGAGATAACACCTGGGAGGCCACTAAATGTAAGCAAGATGTTGAATATATAAGAGGAATATTTTTGATGGCTCTTCTTCGAGAAAAAAACCAAAATGTTCTTGGGATTATGGTGATATGCATGGGATTCATCCTAGGATTTTCACTCATATGATTTATATCAAATAATATTCTAAACCAATCAGATAGCCACACATAAGCGGATGAGCCTAAAAAGAAGATAAATTGTGAAGGGTGAGTTACGAGGTTACTAGATGTTAAATTTAGATATCCCATATCATATAACCAAAGTGGGTATCACCACCTGGTAATTGAACTAAAGAAGATTGTGAAATGGATAATTTGTTTGGATTATAGAGAACAAAATTCAGCCACAAAGAAAGACCACTTCCCATTTCCCTTCATTGATCAGGTGTTGGATACCCTAGCTAGTAAAAAGTACTTCTCCTTTCATGATGGATGCAAAGTGGTTACAATAAAATCTAGATTTCACATGAGGAAAAAGATAAGACTATGTTAACATGTCCGTGGAGGGATATTTTCCTATTCATTTATCCCATTTTATATATGTAATGCATCTGCCACATTCCAAAGGGCGCCCTGAGTATCTTCTCTAATTTGACAAATCATTACATGGAAGTCTATATGGATGACTTCACTATTCATGGCATTAATTTTGAGGAGGATATGAAAATTTTGGATAAGGACTTAAGAATGTGCAAGGATATCAATTTGTCCTTGCGAAATGAGAAGTGATATATGATGAAGTCAGAGGGTATAGTGTTGGGGCACTACCTTTCCTCAACAAGAATTCAAATAGATCTAGTAAAATTGTCTGTCATAGTCAACCTGCCCACACCAAGAAAACAAAAAGATGTTAGAATATTTTTATACCATGATGTATAGTACAGAAGGTTTATATAATAATTCAAGAAAATTAGAGTGTCACTTTTTGTATTGTTAGGAAAGGATTTTGATTTTGTATGGACTGAATGTTGTGAAAGTTCTTTTAACAATTTAAAAGAGATGCTAATTATTGCTCATGTGTTGAGAGGAATTCATAGGAACCTAACTTTTCAAATTCACACAAATGCCTCAAATCATGTTATTGGAATTTTCCTAGCTCAAAAATATGGTATCCTAAATTATGCAATATACTATGTGAATAAGAATTTAGAACATGTAGAATTGAACTATACAATATCATAAAAATAGTTCCTGGCAATAGTATACTCTATAAAACAATTCATACACTATGTCATAGTATATCCAAAGTGTTTATTTACACTGATCATGTTGTAATCAAGTATCTGGTAAACAAACCAATAGTAAGCAGTAGAATCATAAGGTGGTTGCTCCTCTTACAATAATTTGATGTCACCATAGTGGACAATCCTAACAAAGATAATGTGGTGGTAGATTTCCTCTCAAGAATGGAGACCAAAAATGAAGAGAAAGTAGTTAATGATTCATTTCAGATGAGAACTTGTTTGCTATTTCTATAAGAACACCCTAGTATGTAGACATAGCCAACTACTTGGTCTCAGGTAAAACACCTCCACATTTTTCATCTTATGAGAAAAGGCATTTAGTTGAAAAGAGTTTACCCTTTTCTTAGATAGTTGAACTTCTTTGTTATACATTTCAAGATCAAGTAATAAGAAAGTTTATAGTTGATGTCCTTGGAGCCTACCACAATGAACCTTGTGAAGGGCATTTTCTGTAAAGATAATAGTATAGAATGTGTTGACTACTAGATACTATTGGCCAACTTTACACAAGGATGCAACACTATACACTAAGAGATGTGAAAATGCAAGAGAATGGGAAATACCACTAAGTCTGGATGAGATGTCATTACAACCTAAATTGGTTTTGCAACCTTATGATAAGTTGGGCTTGTATTTTGTTGTCCCTATAGACCCTCAATCTTAATATAAAGATTATATCCTTGTTTTTACATATTACCTAACCAAGTGGATAGAGATAAAAACATTGCCAAGACAGAAAAGTGAGAAGGTAGTGTTGTATATATTTACCCCGGTAAATATAGATAAACGCAAGAAAATCGGGTCTCAAAGTCGAAAACAAGGCAGAGAAACACGAAAAGGCATGTCGGAAGGGTTGGAAAACCCGACATAAAGGGAAATCGGGTTTCGGAGGCGGAAAAGCAAGTCGCAGAAGCATGTCGGAGGAGCGGATAAACCCGACATCAAAGGCATGTCGGAAGGGTTGGAAAACCCGACATCAAAGGCATGTCGGAAGGGTTGGAAAACCCGACATCAAAGGAAAATCAGGTTTCGGGTTTCGGGAAACACGAAACATGAAGCATGCAGATCGCAAAAGATGTCCCGATGCTCGAGGGTTCCGCAAACCCGAAAACACTTCCAAGGAAATCGGGTCTCGGAGTCGAAAACACGGCGGGGAAGCACGGGTGAAAGCATGTCGAGCCATCCTCCAAGCCCGATGCAAATGCAGAGGAGAATCCCAACCGACCGAAAAGACTCGACGCAGAAATATTCAGATCGCCATAACTTTTCACAGGGAGCTCGGATTCACACAAGGTTGGAATTTTCAGAAATCTCTCGGCCCTCTACGCAACTACGACTGGATATCTTTAATTGGGTGGGAAAAAGTTCTTAAAAATGTAAAATACAATTCGCCACTGTTGGGTTGTTGAGATCCTCACCTACCGCCATAATATGATGGGTTAGGTGCAGTCTTGGAGGTGGTTGGGGGCAGAATTCGAATCATTCTCTTCTCCCTCATTTTTTCCTCATATAAATGGTAAAGAGAGGCTCTTTATAAAGGGTTGGGCATTTTTGCTTTGCACCCTCCCTTCTCTCCTACTTGCAAGAGAATTTGTGGAGTTTTCAAGCCTCCCATATGGATTGTAATGTTGTTTTTTGCCTCTTGGCCATTGCAATGTATTGAATCGATCCTTGAGCAATATATGTATGTCTGTGATTGATTTTAAACCCTCTCATATATTCATTGCTGTTATTTTGATCTCTCATTGCATTTTGGTTTCTGTGCATGGTGTGGTATTACATCTATGTGGTCTGTGTTTAATCTTGCAAAACGGGTGTCCAACATTCCTCGGTGCATCACCTCCTTAGCTTAGGTTTATTTTTATGCATTTCTCTCTCCCTGTCTCCTTGGCAAGTTAGATTAAGTTTTTTGGGTAAACCTCTACGTTTTATTGGTGCATCCGAATGAGGAATAGGAGCCGGCCTTCATGGAGAGCTTTTCCGATTTCGCAAGGTCCCACACTACGGAAAAGCTCCATGTTGTGCATTCGCACCGAGACTTTCAACCCATCGCGTTGCGAGAGTCCCTGTGGGTGCTGCTTTGACACCAACAGTAGTAAAATTCATGTATGAGAACATCTTTACCAGATATGGAGTCCCAAGTGAAATTGTAATGAGATAGAGGTACACATTTTATTGTTGATGTAATTATTCATTTTTTTATTGAATATAATATCAATAATAGGAAGTATACACCATACCATCCCCAATCTAATGGCCAAGTAGAGGTTACAAATAGAGAGATAGAGGCCATATTGACAAATACTATAACACTCCACAGAAGAGACTTGTGAAAACAAGATTCCGTGAAGCAACTGGGAATTCAAAACAACAAGGACATAACTAGCTTCACACCATTTGAACTATTATATGGAAAGACTATTGTTTTACCAATATAATTTGAGCATAAAATGTTGAGGATTGTACTTGAGCTGAGAATACATTTACCAAAAGCTCGTAGATATAGAATTATCCAACTTAATGAGTTAGATGAATTGAGAAATAAAGAAGTTCATAACATAGAAGTAGTGCAAAAATATAGAATCAAATGGCATGACAAATATATTAAAACAAGAGAGTTCTAGGAAGGTGAATGGACACTTTTTTTGACTCAAAATACAAGGATCATATAGAAAATCTTGAAACAAGGTGGGTAGGCATCCATCCATCATATAGCAAATCTCATAATGTCAAAGATCACTTGCATGCATCCAAGACTCCAGTTCAATAAAGCATACACATACATCATTGCAAGCAACAACAAGATAAGTGAATTCATTTATTACTTTAATAAATAATGGTTAGATTAGTTATATTTAATTATGAGAGCTATGCCAAGTCATAAATACCTCTTCCCTTTCAGCTATGATGTGTCCACCAAAGCCCTCCACATAAGCCAACGTGTCACATAATTTTTCTTCATATGCTCAATGTTGTCACATCCATTAATGATTAATCACCCCTAAATGTATTGCTTGTCCCCTCGGTAATAAAGTTCAAATCAATGAAAATCCATCAACACAATTCATTTGTGCAAATTTATTTCAAAGGAAAATTGTGTTGTTACGTATTGCACCTAGGAGAAGCTGTCTATCCACCATGGGAGGTGACTTGATCAGACATGAACCTACTGTGCATTTGTAACTTCTAAATCATCTTGAAATTGTACAAGTACTTTGAGGATCATGGTTGGATGGAATATATCAACAAGTTTCAAGGTTTTGATGAGGCAATTGTAACAAAATTTGTAAATACCCTGAATGATGGTGAGGCAAGAGTAAAAGGGTTAACCATAAGAGTAAGTGATGAAATTTTGGTAGAGGTCACTGGTCTACCAAATCAAAGAGAGACATTTCTAGATAAATCTAACCTGAGAGAAGAAAGAAGAGAATTTGTATACAATGATGATGAATTCATCTCAAACCGCTAAGGTACATTTAGAACATCTCTCAAACCCTTATGGGTACAAGCTACAAATTTTTGATTCAATACTTTACTTGTGAAGGGAGATATTCATGATTAAACACATTCCATTTCAAATTATTAAATCATTTGAAGAACAACAATCAAGTAAATGTTCCAAATTTCTTGCATGAAATGCTTAAGAAAATGAGTAAGAAAGTGTAGAGGGGTAGGGCAGCACTATCACACCACTATCTAGTAACCCTAGTGGTCAAACACAATTTGTAGAGGGATCACCCCAGATATCATGGGATGAATTTGTGAGGGTAAGAAATATTTAAACATTGTTGGGAAACAAGGGGAAAAGGAGAAAGAGTACTGAGATTTATTATGCACATATGTCATAGGCTACACCATCCTATTCCCAACCTAAAGTACCCACAAACTATGAAAATGTTCCTTCCACTGAAGAAAATCATGTACCTATTTCACCAATAAGAATCCTTATTACTAAAACCTTATTGGAATTATCCTCCCCTGAAACCTCCACTTCCAAAACTAAAAGAAAATATACTCATTCTACTACACAAAAACTAGACCCTCCACTTCTAAAACCAAGAGGAAACTTACTCATTCTACTTTGAGACAAACTAAAAGCTCCCATAGGCTCAGGAAAAAGAGGAAAAAACCTCTAGTTTCAGACAGTCTCAACCCATATCACTGGATAGTGATTTGGAAGGTGAGCATGAAACATTAGAAGAAGAGGATAGAAACAATGTTCCCATAGTAACTCAAGAGTAAAAGTATCATGAACAAGTAGATAAATATCAGCATGAGAGGATAGTTCATGAAGTAGAGAGTCAAGAAGAAAGGCAAGTAGAAGGGGCAATGGAAGGAGGAAATGAACAAGAAAAAATAGCTGCAGAGGATGTTAGTGAACCAATCATTGAGAAGGTTGTTGAAAAAGCACACAATTAAAGTCTACAAGTAGCTAACATAGAACCAATGCAGCCATAAATTGTTATTCATGAAATTATAAAGGAACCTGTAAAACCATCCTACAATGAGATGGGAACATAGACTATGGGGCTTAATATTGAGAACCTCATGCTACAATTGGACACCCACATTAATAGGCTTAAGAGGAAATGGGACAAGGAGAAGGAAGACCTCATCTCTCAACATAAGAAGGAAATGGAAGAAAAAGACAAAGAGATTAAGAGGTTGAAACAAAAACAAGAGGATGAAGTGTGAGTATCATTATAAATGTTGAGTTGTAGACCCCATCAAGTTTCTATGCAATATATTTAAAAGAGAATATGTTACACCATAAGTTTATTTGCATCAATTCTGATATGATATATGACATTAGAACTCCATAATTTGTTATGCGAGCTATATTTGCACAATTGAGATATTGGATCCCAATTTTGTATATTGGGGATGTATAGGTTAAGGAACTATGTTCCTATTTTTCAAATGAGTTAGAAAGGGCTAAGCAAATGGAGTAATATAGACATTTAGAGAAGGTTAAACCACTTTGTATATCCAAGGTGAGGAAAAAAAAAACTGAAGAAATTAGAGAGTAGTATGATAGTTATATGGAAGAGGATGTAATCAAAGATAGTTTTCAAAATGAGAATAAAATAACACAAAGAAGTCGAGAACATGATCAAGGAAAATGAAATTCAGATTGTGATGGCATGCAAAACCATATGGGAAAAGTTATCACCTGCACTCCAAAGGAAATAAATGCACTCATATCCTAACATACTTCCAACTTTCCATAGGGTGAATAAGTATATTGAAATAGCTAATGAATGTGAGGATGAGTGGTTTCCTACACTTATCATCCTCAAATATTTCATTTTCCATTTCCACCATGGATAGGAATCTTACCATTAATCAGAGAGTGCAAGAATGAGTGTGGGATATATTCATGAGGAATGGTGGGTATTTCTTATAAAAGAAGAAGGAAAAGACACACCCATAGATTTCAAGTAAGAATGCAGTTTTCAAAGAAAGAAGATATGAAGCTCTTGAATGAGTACATTCAAGCATTTAAGCATGGGGGTGTGATGAGTTGTATAAATTGATTTCATAATAACTCATATTTTGTATTTTGATAATACTATTGTAGTCATGTCCATGTATTTCCAAAGAACATTGTTGAACATCACCATCACAACTATGAAATTTTGGCATAATGATTAATTAATATAGTTATATCTAATTGTCTTTATTTTTTAATATTATGTGTGAATTTATTATTGATATTCTAATAAATTATTTGGATGATTATATGTGTTGATTCTACTCTTGTTAATAAGTAATTTACCATATGCAGTGAAGGAACATGTCCGCAAAGAACTTGTCCATAGCCAAAGAACTTGTCCATAGCATAAGAAAATCATTCACAATAAAGATCCCACATTTATGAAGATATTTTGAAACATGGAGTTATGGAACTCAAGTCCTTACGTGCCATTGGAGAATAAGTTACAACAAGAATGTGGAAAACTAGGAAACAAATCAATCTTTGATTTGGTCATTGATAAAGAACTGATTGTTAGATTAACACTTGTTATGTATTTCAAACATGTGTCAAATCTCTCACTTGTTCTATTGAAGAATAATTTTTGTATTCTTCTTCATCCCACATGTTTTAAATGAAAGGATATAAAGGAAATGGTTGGTATCTTGTCACAATGGAGTTAGCCAAGAGTTAGGAGATTAAGTTATAGAGTTGGATTTGGAATTAGAGAACAAAGATCACTCTGATCTTTTGTTCATGGATGTAATGTTTTTTGAAAATCAATAAAGGAATTTGAGTTATGTTATTTAGTTCTTAGTCAAAGAATCAGGAAGGGATTAACACCCAATTTAGGGCCCACTTGATGTCTATTATATCCCCTCCATTGTTTTCTTTCATGCATGTTTACTTAGGAATAATCTACTTCGAATCTGCAACTTTGTGTTAGTAATAGCATTTAGCAGTAGTTCATTTTCTAGTTTGAGTTTTATTTTACTTTTATAATTATTAGGTGATAGTTATTTCCTTTCTAACCTCTTAGATCACTATAATTGTGCATACAACACTGGTGAAGTATTTCAATTCTACGCTCCTGGTCTAATAATTAAATGAATGTAGCTCAATGTAAAACATATTAATTATTGCAAGTTGATTTACACCACCATATATCTCCATTCATATTATTTATTCTTCACATCATACCTTTAACCTAATCACTATGGGACCTAACTCCCCTTAGGAGCATGCTCTTGACATTCTTGGAAATTTTAAAACACTCCTTGATGGAATAGTGACCTAAAACATCATTGTTAGATCATACACATATGGTCTTCTTAAATACATAATATTTTTCATCTTTAAGATTTGAGAGACACCATAGTTGATATTTCTTCAATATTTGATTTAAACACACAGTACTTTTGCTAATACAACATATGCATACCTTCATTCTTAATGCACGTGAACTTCTTAAAATATTATAAAGACCATAAGATATATGTAGCTCTCTTCCTTACAATACTTGTCTCAGATGAAACCTATTGTCTATAAACCCTTTCAACTTTTTTCACATTTTTATTTTGTTGAAAACTATTAGAAAAGCTTTAAGCACATGATATAGACCTCTTTCTTGACATTATACCATAGATCATGATCTTACTTATCTTGACCCAAACATAGACTTGAATCTTTTTATTGAACTAACAACCAGATCATAGACCATTTCCTCTTTATGAATATCACAACCTTTATACAATCATGATAGGAACAATCACATTTGAAATCCTACATACTGAAATACACATCGACTTTATGACTTGTTACTGACAAAGACTATATCAAAATTACATAATATTCTACATTCTTAACACCATTGTTCAAGACAAAAACATGACTTCCTAACCAAGACTCTATGACAATGACCTTTTAGAACAACACTAGGATCTATTAGGAATGATAAAATCACAACAAAAATTCACACATTGATGCTAACACTTTCTTTTGACCTTGTAACATCAACTCAAATCATAGAAAACCCTTGACCAAACCTTCAATGTCATAAAAAAGCACAATCTTGAAGAGATAGACTTTTATCATCCATATCATGATGGAAACACCCTTTATGATCATACTCTTGATATTTATGAATCAAAGACACACTCCCTACAACCTATTTTGAGGACTATCATATGCGAGACATGAAAACACAACTTCAAATAACCTTTGAATAATACTATACACTTCTTAAAATAAGACTTGATGAACATAACAAAGGAAAGATACACATACCTTGATAGAAATAAACCAATTTTAAGGAGTTCACAAGGCCAACATCAATGCTTCCTTCATTCGATGAATGCCTTTTAGGATCCTAGAGAAGACACTCCAAACTATTGGTTGTGGAACCTAATAGCGACGGGGTTTGCAAGGTCCGGGGTGATGGGCCCGGAGGTTTGGGGCAAAGGCCCCGAAATCCACATTTTATATGTATTTATGCATTGTGAAATATGGACCGTTCATTATTAGGTCATAGATCTAACGGGTGGTTTTCTATGTTTCCCCAAAATGATAAAAACCCTAATATCTTTAAAGGGTTGTTATGTATGAGGCTCATTGTAAGTGTGGATGCACTATGAGAGAGTGTTTTTCTGGACTGAATAATAAGGATTGGTTGTTTCTAGTGGACGTAGCCCATTTTTGGGTGAACCACGTTAAATTTGTGTCTTTATTTTATTGCATTATTTTCTATTTTACATTTTCTGCATTATTGATTACATGCTTATTTATCTATACAATTGGTATAATCCTAACAACTAGTATCAAAGAACATTTGAGATTTATTTTTGACAGTATACTCACAGAGGGATTTCTATTTGAGTGGGAGAAGCAGAAATGGCAAGAGGAGAATAAGTTCAGAGTTGAGAAGTTTGACGGCTGAAATTACTAGCTATGGAAAATGCAAATGGAATATTAATTGTAGCAAAAGGATCTATACCTACCATTGGGAGGGGAAGAAGTGAAACCCTCAACCATGTTTGATGAGGAGTGGAAGGTTCTAGATAGGAAGGCTCTCGGTGTGATTTGATTGAGTCTAGCATCATCTGTAGCTTCAAATATCTCATAGGAGAAGAGTATAGTAGAGTTAATGAAAACCCTAGCTAATTTATATGAAACACCTAGTGCATCCAATAAAGTTTATTTAATGAAAATATTATTTAATCTACAAATGCAAGAAGGTGGATTTGTATCTATCCATCTTAATGATTTCCACACTATTGTAAATCAATTAGATTTAGTTAATATCCGATTTGATGTGGAGGTTAGAGCATTATTATTCTTATGTTCTTTTTAGAAACTTGGGAAAACTTAGTCATGGCAGTTAGTAATATATCATCTACTTCTCTTAAATTTGAAGATGTAGTCGGTGTCATTTTAAATGAGGAAAAGTGTAGGAAAAGTGCATGGGAAAATTCTTCTTCTATAAATGCATTGAATATAGAGAGTAGAGGGAGAAGCAAGGATAAATCAAAGAGTAAGGCTCATGGGAGATATAAATCAAAGATGGGAAGATCCAAATCTAGGAGTAGAGTCATTACTTTCTGGAACCGTGGAAAGAGAGGAAATGCTAAAAGTATTGTTGGTTCAAAGAAAAATAAGAAAACCAGCCTAAAGGTATTAAAGAGGAAAATCCAACGAGATAATATCGTTCAAGATGCTCTTATACTTTCTCTTGATACTAGAGTTGAATCTTGGGTAATATATTCAGGTGCCTCTTTCTATGCAACCCCCAATAAGGGCTATTTTAAAGAGTATGTCCAGGAAAATTTTGGACAATTTTATTTGGTGATGATGAGTCGTGCAACATTTTTTAGCAAGGGAAATGTACACCTAAAATTATAGAACAGAAATATATGGATATTGAGAGATGTGAGGCATGTACCTAGCCTCGGGATAAATCTCATCTCTACAAGACATTTGGGTGGTGAAGGTTACATAGTCACATTCACTTCAGATGTGTGGAAAGTTTCCAAGGGTTCCTTGGTAGTGGCACAAGATAAGAAAGTAGGCACTCTTTATTTGTCTACTTGTATATCTAATTCTTTACCATATTGTCTACTTCATATGAGGATGCCAGCATGTGGCATAGTAGATTGGGACATATGAGTGAGAAGGGCATGAAAATTCTACAGGAAAAAGGTAATATTTCAAGTTTGAAGCAATTGGACTTAGAGTTTTGTGAGCATTGCATTTTTGGGAAATAGAAAAGAGTTAGATTTCTCAAGGTAGGGAATACCAAGAAAGAGAAAAAGTTAGAACTAGTTCATATAGATGTATGGGGGCCAGCTCAGGTTGCATCTCATGGTGGTTCTCTGTACTATGTCACATTCATAGATGATGCCACAAGGAAGGTACGGGTATACTACATTAAGTGTAAGTTTGATGTCTTTAATACATTTAAGAAATGGAAAGCACTTGCTGAAAATGAATGTGATTTTAAATTGAAATGTTTGAGATATGACAATGGTGGTGAGTATTGCAGCAAGAAATTTGTTGATTATTGTTCCTTGAATGGGATTCATAGAGG
This sequence comes from Taxus wallichiana var. yunnanensis, assembly GCA_018340775.1. Taxonomy (NCBI): domain Eukaryota; kingdom Viridiplantae; phylum Streptophyta; class Pinopsida; order Cupressales; family Taxaceae; genus Taxus; species Taxus wallichiana. The sequence continues at coordinate 203,250,001 of CM031236.1, forward strand.
GAAAATAGTTCCCTAGACTCCACAATAAAATGGTGTTAGTGAGAGGATGAATAGAACAATAATGGAGCATGCACGGTCAATGAGATTGCACCTAAGGCTACCTCTTCGTTTTGGGTAGAAGCCATAGATAAAGTTGTGTACTTAATCAACTGTGGACCTTCGAGTGTACTAGATGGAGGAATTCCTTAAGAATCTTGGATTGGGAAAGAGGTAGACCTTTCATTTTTAGATTATTTGGTTTAGAGGCATTTGTACATGTTAATAAAGAAAATGTGAAGAAATTAGATTCAAAATCCAAATGTTGTACAATCATAGGCTATGGCTCCAATGGTGATTATGGATTTTGTTGTTGGGATCTAGATGAATCTAGGATAATTAGGAGTCGTGATGTTGTTTGGTGTGAAATTATAATGTACAAGGATCAGTGCATGGGATGGTAAAAATCCCAAAGAAGAATTGATTGAGAATATAGCTCCTAAAAATGAACTCTTGGGTGGAAAATATCCACCTACAAGTACCGAGGATTGACATTTCTTTAAGCCGAGCATGACATCGAGATGTTGGCATCAACACCTCTGTCGAGAAATTCAAGACAATGAATAACAAGTAAGTAATGATCCCATGACACCCCCATCTTTGGTAAGAAGGTCACAACGTATCAATAGAGCTCACGAAAATATTTTCCTCGCTTTGTATTATTTATTATTACGAGATAGTGGTGAGCCAAAGAGATTTGATGAGGTAATGCAAATGGAATCTACTAAGGAGTGGGAGTGTGGCATGAATGACGAGATGGACTCCCTGGTGAAAAACCAAACGTGGGATTTGGTCAAATTTCCGAATGGGAAGAGAGTACTGAGAACAAATCGGTATTCTATGTGAAAGAAGAAGAAGGTGGACATAAAAGGTACAAAGCAAGGCTTGTAGTGAAGGGGTATGAACAAAAGAAAGGTATCGATTTTGATGAAATTTTCTCCCTTGTTGTAAAGGTGTCTTCCATTTTTACTATATTAAGTTTAGTTGTTGTTGAAGATTTCCACTTAGAGAAACTTGATGTCAAGACGACATTTCTTCATGGTGACTTGGAGGAGGAGATTTATATGTAGCAACCACTTGGGTATGAGGTGAAGGGTAAGGATAAATTGGTTTGCAAGTTGAAGAAGAGCCTATATAGGCTCAAGCAAGCTCCCCGACAATGGTATCTAAGGTTTGATAGTTTTATGCATGAGCATGGTTTTACTAGATGTCAGTCAGATCATTGTGTGTAATTTAAACAGGTTGGATATTGGGAGCTACATTATTCATCTATTAGATGTAGATGATATGCTTGTAGCAGGGTCTAATATGTAGGAAATTACAAATCTTAAGGAAAATCTTGCACAAACATTTGCAATGAAGGATTTGGGTGCAGCAAATAAAATCCTTGGTATGCAAATCAAGAGAGACAGGAAAAATAGGAAATTGGTGTTGTCTCAAGAGGACTATGTAGAAAAGGTGTTAGAGAGGTTTTAGATGCATAATGTGAAACCAATTAGTACACCATTGGCTGGGCATTTTAGATTAAGTAAACAACAATGCCCAAAAACACAAGAGGAGAAGTATTATATGGCACGGGCTACTTATTCTTTAGTAGTTGGGAACCTCATGTACGCCATGGTTTATACCAGGCCAGACATTTCCTAAGTAGTGGGAGTTGTTAGCAGGTATATGGAAAATCTGGGTAAAGCACACAGAAGGCAGTCTAGTGGATTCTCATGTACTTGAGAGGGACTAGAAGTAGGCACTTATGCTTCGGAGGGTCGGATTATACTTTACATGGATTTTTGGATTCAGATATGGCAGGAGATGTGGATAGTAGGAGGAGCACTACTAGATACATTTTTTGATTGCGCAGTGTAATGTAACAAGTGAGTTGGATCTCAAAGTTACAAAAGGTAGTTACCCCGTAAACTATAGAGTAAAATATGTTACGTTGACTAAGGCAACTAAGGAAATGTTATCTATGAGCAAGTTCATGGATTTAGGTAAGGATCAAGGGGATTTCATGTTACAAAGTTATATTCAAACTGCAATTCACCTAGAAAATAACTCATTCTTCCATTCTAGAACCAAACACATTCATCTAAGATATCACTTCATATGACATGGTGTTCAAGGATGGGCAACTTGAGTTGGTGAAGATTCATACAGATGATAATCCTGTAAATATGTTTACTAATCCAATGACAAGGGAGAAGTTGGATTTGCATTCAACTTATGTGGGTCTTCAAGATTGAGCTTGAAGTGGAAGAAACAAGCTAAGAGGAAAAGTCCAAGCAAGAGTTATAGCAGTGGAGTTGCAGCAATCAGTCTCCAAGTGGGAGATTGTTGGTTGTGGATCTTGATAGTGATGGGGGTTGCAAGGGGGATTCACCCCCTTGCGGGTACGGATCGATGGCCCCTGGTGGGGGTCTGGGGCTACGCCCTTGACGAGGGTTCGGGGTAGCGCCCCAAAAGCTAAATTTTATATGTATTTATGCATTGTGAAATCTGGACCGTTCATTATTAGGTCACAAATCTAACGGGTGGTTTTCTATGTTTCCCTAAAATGATAAAAACCCTAATATCTTTAAAGGGTCGTTATGTATGAGGCTCATTGTAAGTGTGGATGCACTATGAGAGAGTTTTTTTGGATTGAATAATAAGGATTGGTTGTTTTTGGTGAACGTAGCCCATTTTTGGGTGAACCACGTTAAATTTGTGTCTCTATTTTTTACATTATTCATTACATGCATATTTATCTCGTAAACCTGGTATAATCCTAACACAAACCACTTGGAGTACTAAAATGGGATGTAGTCATCAAATGAGCCCAAGGAATCTATCCTTTCCTTATCTATTTTGTTAATACACTTTGAGAATATCTCATTTTCAGGAATGATACTCATTTGCAAACCCTTCATCTTCTTATTAGAGACCTATCAAACACATGCTCTTCTTCAACCCTAGGTACATCCTCAATTAGGTATAATAAACATATTTTTCTTGTTTCAGACCTAGACATGAAAGTCATGATATCCTCCTTTTTCTCCTTGACAATCATTGCAATTACTTCACCTTGGTGGTAGATGGATATAAACTATGCATCACAAGACCTTCTTTATTTTCCTTCTTGATATCTATGATAGGTTTAGGGTCTTCTTTCTTATCCTCATCCTTGGTCAACCTTTTTAATTAAAGAATATGACATGACAAAGTATTAGAATCACTCTTAGGACTGATATTTCTCTTGAATACTTTCTTATGTTTCCATTTGTGAAAATTGAAACTTGTTCTTTGAAACTTGGATAATTACCTTGATGGAAATATCTATCAATGTGACCATGTTTATGAAAATTATAGCACATAACACTATTTCTATCCCTGGACTTATATAAATTGAGGTTCCAACAACAATTAGCTACATTGTGACCATATTCACAACATGAAAAACATTGACCATTGAAAATGACTTCATAACTCCATGAGAACTCATTCTTTGAAGGCTTCTTCCTACAATCCATAGATCTATGACCAAAACCATGAAAAGAATAATAATAACCATTAAACTAATGGCCATACCTTAATGCATTTGGTTTTATAACATGGTTAGACTTCTGTATTTTAGTCTTATTTGTCTCCTTTATATCTTCTTAAGTACTTGATTCATCTTTTTCATCTATATTCTTTCATAAACCTTCCTTTTCATTTGTTGATCTTTCGATCGTACAAGATCCTAACTAGAGCCTTAGATATTTTCTCCATATTTTCATACATCTTCAACCTATTGAATGCATCTTTTGACTCTTCTTTAAAGGAGTTCAACACATCTACATGCCCGAGACAAGCTTCTTATTTGATATTTTGGGATTTTATCACACTATCAACTTGAGATTACAGCGCTATGATGGATTTACAATGCTCAACCTCCATACAACTGATTTTATCTTGCAATCCATGGATTAGGGACTCAGAAATCTCATAATTCTTCTTCAAGGTCACCAATTAAGTCTCAACATTAGATGATTTTCCCATTGTGCTTGTAGAATCTCCTTCAAGCCGTTAAACTTGCTTCACAAGTACCTATCGCTAATACCAATTGTTAGAAGCACAGGGAATGAGAGGGGGATTGAATCATTCATACAAAAAAATTTAATTCATTTTCCATTTCATACAAATCATCCATTCAACATCCATAAACAATGTGATCTTATTAGGTGTGTATTAACATTAACAAGTTCATGAAACAAGAGAGACAACACAAGACACCATATATAGGTGGAAAACCCTCAAGGGGAAGAAATTCACTTAAACCTCTACTAATATTACTCTTAATAAAGGAATTGTAAGAATATTACACATCAATATAGATTTGTTTAATGAGGCATTAACCCCACACGGAGCACCAACCCCTAGTTTAGTACGGCACTAACCCTACAAGGAGGATACAACCCTCCAAGATGACCAAACACAAACTCATCAATCTAAAATAGATAATCACTGAAGATATATTTCCAAGAACTAATTTTTATCTCTAATTCAGATCCACACTCTTCAAACCCTCTCAAAATAATCACTCTCCTAACTCACTCAAATCTTCCCTTTCATTTCTTAATTAGGTTTAATGACCTTACACACGATCTTCAATATTCCTCATCCTTTCACACTTATTCTCATATTTATCCTTGACCCCTCTACAATTTTTCTTCACCTCCTATAGCTCTTTCATCTCCTCGTGATTTCAACTAGTCCAAATGATTCATTACAACCCACTTATATACATGAACCTTTCTCAAAACACTCCTGGTCATACATTACCAAATAGCTTGGTCATACAAACTTGATAAAACATCAATAACATCATATAAATCATAAAAAGATCCCCAATAAGGTTGATATAGGTGAAACCAATAAGAACAAACACAAGGCATCCCAAATATCCCTAAAACAAGATCTCCATCTCTAACAAATGAACTAGGACCTTCAAGGGTATACTCCCGGAAATGCCATGGCTCCATCAGCTCTACACTAATAAAGGAAACTCTAAGCATCACCAAAAATCACAAGAATCTCTGCATCCTTCAACATCATCATGAAACTCACTAACTTGCAAGCATACACAACTAGATCTCAAGCACGAGAAAACAATCATGAAGAATGGATGAGTTCAAATAGTATAACTCATCATCAAGGATCAAGTAGCATATAAATTGAAATTTTGTTGATTCTAATTTCTTGAACAATTCATTTCATCCATAAAATCATAGCACAAGGCCTCTAAACAAATCAAACTATCCATAAATTACCAAAATGGACTCAAGAACCAGTCTTGAGGAATATGACTTAAAACACCTCTAAGGTAACTTCCAAGCTCAACTACCAACTAGAAAAATCAAGGGAAATTCTACCAAGATTCTCAAGCACTAAAAAGCATATGCCATTTGGAGATAAATATCAAACACACCTATTTCATGATACCTTCTTGAGAAGCCTAATAGGACCAATTATGACATTAAGGAATATACAAGAAACCACTTCTTCGTACCATTCCAAAACATCAAACACATAGCACTATCATCACCAAATCACTACACCCTCCGAATCACCTATGGATAGAGCATTCAAAGTGTGATTGGTAACATGGGATCACCTCTCATGCTTTGTGGAATTTTAGCTCAAGGTGAACCTCCAAAGAAGGTCGGCTTACTCTTCCTAAACTAAACACAACACTACTTATAATGCAATAAAAGAGCTAACTATAGCTATGCTAACATTTTTATGGGGGTAAGATGAAGATATTTACAAGAAATAAAACCTATACTAGAAGTGGTGATGCACCAAGAAATGGTGTTGCTAGACAAGTTTATGATCTTCAAAAGTGAGAAGGGTTTATTTGAAAAGGGTGAACAAATACACCACATGACAACTTCATCTACTGCAACATAGAGAGGGTAAACAAAATACCACAGAATATGAAACACGCATTCCTTGTTGAACCTAGTTAGACAAGCAAATTTTCTTTATTCCAATGAAAAAGGATGAAACTGAGAAGGATAAATGAACACCACAACCAAACCACATACAAGACTTCACTACCAGATAAGCACAAAACTCCCAGAAGCTGCAATCGAAACTTGAATTTTGCATAGTGTACCTACAAGCATGAGAAAGACACAACGAAGTAGATAGAATGATGAAAGGAAAACTAATAGTCAAAAAACACACACTTTTATTACTTCAATCATGTGCACAATGCATCATTACATTCAGAAGAGGAAATTGTTTCCATTACAAATGTTGGAAGGGAGGCTTGAAAGTTCCCCAATCCACAAAACTGGTAGAAATAGAGAGGAATCTGGAAAAGATGTCTATTTGTTCCACCATCTAACCCCTTGGAATGAGTTCCTCATTTACATTTATAGAAAAATACTTGTGAGAGAATATAGAAGAAATCATAAATTCTTGGGCAAATAATGGCACATGATGATCCTCATACTTAATTACATCATATTATTAATTATACCCTCCCTCATGCCTAATAAATTTGAAAATTGAACTTATCCTCTATTTCTTAAAAATAATATTTTTTAATAAAATATTTAATAATAAAGATATCATTTTATTAAAATATTTTAATAAAAATAAAATTTGATGCCTTTCGTGAAGTCTTGGTTTGTGCTTTAATCAATGGCTCACCAGCCAGCTCACAAAGCTGGCTGGCGAGCTACCTTGAACTTCTTTTAAACAACTCTCTGCATTTTTTTAACTAGAGGGCTCCCAAGAATGTTTCACCGATTTACGCTTTTAGCTCAAACCGGTTTTTCCTCTAATGCCTATCAGCCACATTCATGTTTTGTATTGGAGGTATTTAGGTTAATGATCATCACCTTTGTTTTGACGTGGCTCGTTGCATTCCTTCATTGGTTCCAACCGACGACTCGTCCAACTCGAACAACTTCATTGGTTGCCCTTACACGTTGGTTTGTTTGTTGTAACTAATCTCTCAAATTAAATGATCGGATCCATCATTCTTTGCATGAAATTCATGTAAAAGTTTGTGTTGACCGCTTCTTTGGATTATAACATTGAGCCCTTTAGTGTGGTGAGTTGTTACCGAATAAATTGAGTACTTGCCCCAACATCTCCTTGAAGATCGGTCCACCAACACACTAACCAAATGTCTCGGCATCCAACTAGATCACACCCTTTGCTCGGTACACATTCCCTCCTTGATTTGGTCATGAAGCTCGTTGTCAAAACCCTTCAGCAGATCTGACACTCCCTGTAGGAAAGGAGTTGTGAGTTGCCTCGGCCCATTGGCGTGATTCTTCCCCACTTCACCTTTGTGGACTTTAGACGCCATCTTTCTAGCGCCCCAACTTGGCGACTTGGCCCACAATATCCACTTCTCCGTGATCAATTACATTGACCCATATGTTTATCCTTGGGTGATGGAGTCCACTCAATGGTATGTCATCTTCAGAAACCCAAACTTGGACCCAACTCAGATTTGTTCCCCGTAAGCCTTGCCAAATGAAATCATCGTGTGTTGGATGAGTTTCTCATAATCCCCACTTTTTCATATTGATCAACTCACTCATGAATCCAAGCCACCGAGCTCTTCTCATGCCATGTTCAAGCTCCAAGCCCAATCATCGTTCTTCCTACCCCAAAGTCTAAACCATTTTCACCTTCATACGAGTTCAAGCTCTTCAAACTTGGACGAACCTAACTCGATATTCTCACTTGGAAAATGCAACGGCGAACTCCACAATCTCGATTCATTACTCTATGATGAGCTCCATACATTCTCCACAACATGATCCTCCATTCTACTTATCTCGATGAAGTCAACATTTGTGAGTACCTCAAATCACTGTCTTCGCCATTGCATCCACTTTGGGTCTTGCCAAGCTCATATACATTCTAGGATAATTCTGAGCTAATTTTGCTTAGTAGCTCGGTTATGCTAGACTTTGTGATATGTCTAGATTAAAAGAATATCAATGTTATATGCAGAAATTGTATTATAACTCTGGCAATATAAATGATCCTACCATGAGGTTAAGATATGTAGAATCTTTTCCAGCATACTTTGCTACAGAGTATAAGAAAGCCATGCATGGGAAAAATCCCAATGAATTAAGTTTTGGTGCAATAAATCAGATTATTGATGAAACTAATGCAAGGCTTTGCAGAGAAAAGTATGAAAGGAAAGAAGCCATCAAGGCTGAGAAGACACTTGGCCATAAGTTTTGCCAGATGTTTGATGGTGACCCGTTTGGTTGTGATCTACAGAAATCCCATAAAAAGAAGGTATGTAAAGATTGTTCTTCTTTTTCAAAGGGGAAGGGTCAGAGGAAATACAAAAGTATAAGAAATATGATAATTCTTCTGCATATAAAAAGCCATATAGAAAATATGTTTTCCGGAAAAAGAAGTATGTAGGAAAAAGAAAAAGTTTGTTCCTACTTGTTTTATATGTAAAGGAAAACATTATGCCACTGATTGTCCTCAGAAGAATTCAGAGAAGGGAAAAGCTAAAGTAAATACTCTTGCTGCCAAGGGTATCACAGAAGAAGATTATTGCTTGATCAGTGATTCTGATAGCTGCTCCTCAGATATTTCTTATCAATCTCCTGATGAGGATTTTCAGATTAATATTGTACAGCATACTGATTTTACTTTGACCCCATTGTCTTGATGAGCTTGAAATCCTATTAACTCGATGTTGAGCTTGATTTCGAGCTCCTTACCAATATGCCAAGTACCGAGCTCAAATACCTAGCTCCTTCTCTACATTGTACTCCAAAATGGTGACCGAATAATCTTTGAATCGACATGGCCATTTCTTCCTTTGCGAGATCCAAATTTAGTTCTCTTTCAGCAAAAATCATCTTTCCCGCCTGGATTTCAAGCTCGATCCCCCGGAATTGCAACCACCAAACTCGGCGTTCATCGAGACACCTTACATTATTCCCTGTCGCGTTCTGAAATGACTTAATCCATCCCAGAGCCAACTCGATTGACTGTATAGCCCCCACCAAGCCATTAATGAACTCGTTCAAGCTAGTACCTGTCATTTCATTTTTGTCGTGTTAGTTCTATTGCTCCGCCTTTTAGCCATACGGACTCGCCATTGTGGCACTGAATCAGAGTGAATGCTCATCACCATATTCATATTTTCCCACTGCACAATCTCACTTTCCCAGCCTCATCGAGTGCTTCACAAACTGACCCGCTCATTCTCCAATTCATTCGTGGCAAATCCAAGTTTCTTGTTCCTTCTGCGAGCGATCTCCCTTTTGCCTAGGATTGTCATGACCCTCATTCAGTCGATGCCTCCATCTCCCTTATTCCGAGCCCACTCAATACACCATCGAGCTCAACTTGATTTCTTCTGTCATGTTCGACTCGAGATCTTATCTAGTTTCCACATGAGCCCTAGAGACAATATAGTCATGGCTCGGCCAACTCATTCCGGCTCATTTGATCTTTTCTGCTGTATGGATTAAAAATGCCATTAACTCAGCTGTTATTTACTCACTTCACTTTGATCAACATGGACATAGCAGTGCCTCAACATGTATCTCTGAAATGAGCTAACCATGTGGATCTCCTCTACGATCCATTTCATATGATTCAAGATAAAAATCCTTCTAATCTAAGGCTGAGATGTTTGGGAGACTGGTGAGCTCGAGGGTTGGTTTGATGTGTCCAGATCTTGAGTCGGCCTCCAAACTTTGATTCAACTCGAAACTCTACTGTCATTCCTTCTTCACTTGAGATGACCATCAACTGAATTGGGTCACAACCCTTTCTTCGTGACATGGCTTATCTCGGGTCAAGTGATCTCTGAGCCTATGCAAATGAGCTTGGTATTGAGCATTTGAGCTACTCGCCGAGCCCTCAGGTGATACTCTAGTCATCTTTGATGCATCGGTTCGCCATCCTCGCCTGAACAAGATCTGAGCCCAACAGCATGAAACATATCATCTTTCATAATGGACCGAGCTAACTCCCTTGATACGCCGAGCCTTTCCACGTGGATCTGGTGAACTACTCGGAACAATCTCGACCCTGTTCTGGTTTCTACCGAGCCACCTTCCAATTTTTCGCTATCTTCATGAACTCTCCCATTACTCGATTCCTATTGGACTCCATCACCGGGATCATTAATAATTACACCCTCAAAATTTATTTGCAAAAATATTAATTTTCCTAAGATATAGGGCCTTGGCCTTATTCACTCATATTAGCTTGCCAAGCTACTCGGCAAGATACTTTAGCTTATAACTATGGTGTCTTCAACATTTGAGTTTGATCCCTATTTTGATCCCGTTGGGTTTTTCCTTGAAAATAGGGAAATAATGTGAACATAATAATACATCCTCAACATAATTTATCGATTTTAATTAATTTATTCCCATGATGATCGGAAGTGGGCCCACCAAAACCAATGTCTCATTTTGAGCACAACGTAGACCTTCAAAACCCAGGAAAAGAGAGAATAACCAAAAAATGATTCCAAAACTGATCGAAAAAAATGTCACTAAAGCACAAAATTTTGCCTATATGCCCAAACCTCTCCCGTGAATATCTTTCTCTATCCTAGATTTCAATAGGACCCTATTGTCCAATTTTTCCAAGTGTGTGAAATTCGATAACATTTTTGGCGACCTCTAGGGATGCTTTCCTACTAAGTTGATGTTAGTAGCTTTCAACAATCCATTGGGCATGGAGTTAGTGTTGGCATCCTAAATCGATATGACCTTCTAAGATAGATCTCAAAGTCTCCTGGCATTATGTCTTGGACTTGCTAGGTAGGAAAAGTACACTAAATACGAGAATATTTGGAAACCATTTATGGCATGTGAGATTTTGAATGAAGCATCGTTGAAAAGATACCAAGAAACTCTTTTGAAACTTGAACCTGTCTTCTTTTCTAAAAACCTTCACCTTTGATACATTATGTAAGCAAGCAACAAAACAACACACTTTGAAACTAAAAAACCATACATGCTTCGAAGTGAAACATGTAGAGTGTGTTCCATACTTATATTACTTATTCTTTTGAAAGAAAACCTATTCCTACCCTATGCTAACTCGGAGGCATGTGAGTTAAATGAACCCTTAAATCTGGTTATGCAAAATATCTCCCCTTCCTCACAATGGGCAGCCATGCAGATGACTTGATGATAGACATCGCTACGATCAAGAGTGAAAAACTGAAACAAGCCAAATTCTCCACCTCGTTAACCAAGGCATCAACTGAAAAGAGAAAATATCCCTCTTTTAGTTTCTCTACATTTGTTTTGTAGAAGCATTGTAATTGATCCTTGAGATTGTTGAACTCATCCTCACATTCTGAAGTGAATGTGACTGGTTGTGGATTCTCCTATGGCTTTAATGAAGTTAGATACCTGATGGGACATGGTTTCATCCTTTGAATATGCCTACTACTCCAAGTTTCAACTTTAACAATAAGGAAAACTTGAATACATCCCTAGATGAATGGTATAAACAATTTGTCCCCTTCATTTCCTTTTTCTTCCTTGGATGAACAACGAGTTCTTCCATAACATGTAAATTTGTTAGATTTTTGCAGTGATAAGAGAATATTAGGGCAAGTGTCTTCAAATTAACTCTTCACCTAGAGATTTACTACTTGAGAGAAAGACTAAAAATAGAATTAGACATCATTTTCCTCATTCTTCTCATCAAACAAGAAACTATGGAAGATAAAACTCTTTCATCTTTTGATTGTTTAGGACCATTAGAGTAAGCAAGATCATAAAAATACTTCCCTTCATCACTTGTTCAAGAACTAAATTAGATTCCCCAATTGAGAGAAATAAAGTCTTAATGATATACTCTTCGCACAAGATTTCTTAATCTAACTTAGCTTCTCCTATTTTTCCATCATGACCTTCTTCATCCTCAAGAAAAAAATTAGAAAGTTGAAATTCATCAAAACAATCAAAATTTTGAGAAGGAAGAGAGGGAAAAGTATTTGAAACCTTTAACATGGCCTCATCTATATCCATGACCTTTGAATCTACTTTGATCCCATGACACTCTTTGTGGCTGATTGTAAAATCTAGTGATGGCCTTGGAAAGTCAACACAACCTTCCAGAAGTGCATCCAATTCTTGACATGCATGGCAATTAGGATCATTAGACTCATTAGAATCACCTGGTACACTTGAGATTCTTTCTTCTTCAAACTTGCACATACCCTTCTTCTGGAGAAATTAGGACCGACTCTAGTTTTCCTCAAATGAATCCACAACTTTTAGTGAACCACCCTCCTCTAATGATATGGAATCAATATGGATACTGCATTCTAAACAGGTAGACTGGTGGTCTTCATCCCTCAGCTTTGGATGTGTTTATGGTACAAAACTAGTATTTTTGCCTATTCTTGAGTCATAACTTCTAAAGAAAGGTTTTTGGTCAGAAGTGGAACTTGGCGTTAAGTTTTGCAGCCCACTCCTTTAAATTTTTTACATTCTCTTCTTACTATTATCCGTAACCATATATTTCTCCCTTTTTCTCATTTCTTGAATATTCTTCTCCCAAAATGGATTTAGAACTATAAGATGAGGGATGAATTAGGATTCAACTAATTTCTCACTATTTGAGGAAGTGGAAGAGATTCAACTTCTTGTCTTTATGGTCTTTTTATAAAAGAAGGGACTTTAGAAGAACAAGGCATAAAAGATTCATGATGGGATGGAAAACAGGAGACAGAAGAAGTGAATTCCACCATAGGGGTTATAGAAATAGGAGGTTAGGACTATGGGACTCAAGTTGAAACTACATGGATGGAGACATGGGAAGAGGGTTGCAAGATGGTAATGCAAGAACCTCCCATTGATAGGATTGACTAACATTACATTTGTGAGTGTCCCTCTTCTTGATCCATTCTCCAACTTGAGTCATCATCTTGATTATGAATTGAATATTTTGTTGAGGATTAAACTCATCTGGTATAGGGTCAATCTAGGGGTATGGAATGCTGAAGCCAATCTAGGTTGCCTTTTTCATGTCATTAATTCTTATTTACATCATGTTGTACTCCAACTCTCGAACCTTCTTCTACAAGTGTCTTCTTCAGGTGTAGGATGGATTCCAGAAACTTCAAGCCATTGTTCTTCAGTGCCCCACTAGTTGGGTGGATGATCAACTTGATCTACATCTTTCCCATGTGGACATGTATGCTCAAAATGATATTCATCATGAAAATTAATTGGAGGTGAACTATAATAGCCTGAAGATGGAAAGAACCATGTTTATAAGTGGGAATTCCAGTGTTGGAATGAAGCCATGATTGAAAAACTTCATAAATGGGAGAAGAATGAAATATTTGGAAGAAAACTAGATGGAAATGGGTAAAAATGAAAGTTTGCAACACATAAAGTTGATTACTTTGATGAATGGAGTCACCATTTGTACTTGGGAATACCTCCTAAGGCTGAAATTTCACTAAGAACACAACAACTTAATGAAATGAAGTGAACACAATACACACACCTGTGAAATATATGACTCTTGTGGTCCCACATGGCATGCTTGGTAGCATGATGAATAAGATAAAAGTTGTTATCACCAAATCAATGCACCCTTCAAATGGCCAAGTGATGGATAGGGCATTCGGTGTGATTGGGTAACATGGATCACCTCTCAAGTTGTGGGACTTGGGCTCAAGGTGAACCTCCGGAGAAGGCCAAATTCCTCTTCCTAAACTAAACACAACACTACTTCTAATGTAATAAAATAGCTAACTAGACCTATACTAACATTTTCATGGGGGTAAGGGGAGAGATTTGCAAGAAATAAAACCTATACTAGAAGTGGTGATGCACCAAGAAAGGGTGTTGTTAGACAAGTTTTTGATCTTAAAAATTAGAAGGGTTGATTTGAAAAGGGTGAACAGATACATCACAAGCCAAATTCACCTACTGTAACATACAGAGGGTAAAAAAACACCACAGACTATGAAACACGCATTCCCTTGTTGAACCTAATTAGACAAGCAAGTTTTCTTTATACCAGTGGAAAAGGATGGCGAGAAGGATGAATGAACACCAAAACCAAATCACATATAAGACTTCACTACACTGATAATCACAGAACTCCCAAAATCTGCGGTGGAAACTTAAATTTTTGCATAGTGTACCTGCAAGCATGAGAAAGTTACAACGAAGTAGATAGAATGATGAAAGGACCAATAATAGTCACAAAACACACACTTTTATTAATTCAATCATGTGCACAATGCATCATTATATTAAGAAGAGGAAATGGTTGCAATTAAAATCTTGGAAGGGAGGATTGAAATTTAAATTCACAAAACTTGTAGAAATATAGAGGAATCTGGAAAAGATGTCTAATTGTTCCACCGTCTAACCCCTTGGAATGAGTTCCTCATTTACATTTATAGAAAAATCCCTATGAGAGAATAGAGGAAAAATTATAAATTCTTTGACCAATAATGGCACATGATGATCCTCATACTTAATTACATCACATTATTAATTATACCCCCATCATACCTAATAAATTCAAAAATTGAACTTATCCTCTATTGCTTAAAAATAATATTTTTAATAAAATATTTTAATAAAAATAAAATTTGATGCCTTTGGTGAAGTCTTGGTTTTTGCTTTAATAAATGGCTCACCAGCCAACTCGCTTAGCTATTTGGTGAGCTACCTTGAACTTCTTTAAAATGAATCTTTGCATTTATTTTTTAACTAGAGGGATCCCAAGAATGTTGCACTAACCGCCGCTTTTAGCTCAAACTGATACTTCCTCTAATGCCCAATGACCACATTCATGTTTGGCATTGGAAATATTTTGGTTAATGGTCATCACCTTTGTTTTGATGTGGCCTATCACATTCTTTCATTAGATCCAACCAAAGACTCATCAAACTCGGATGACTTCCTCCCTTACACGGTGATCTATTTGTTATAACTCATCCATCAAATTAAATGATCATATCCATAATTTTTTGCATGAATTGTGTATCATGTTTTATGTTGACCACTTCTTTGGATTATCACATCAATCCATTTAGTGTGGTGAGTTATTACCAAATAAATTGAGTACTTTCCAAAATGCCTCCTTGAATATCGGTCCCCCAACACACTAGTCTAATGTCTCGGCATCCAATTCGATCTCCCCTTTCCTTGGCATGCATGCCCTCCTTGATTTGGTCACAAAGCTCATTGTTAAAACCCCTCAATGGATCTGATGCTCCCTATAGGAAAGGAGTTACGAGTTTCCCTAGCCCATCGGCTGATTCTTCCCCACTTCTACCTTTGTGGACTTTAGACCCATATTGCCAATGCCCCAACTTGGCCCATGATATCCACTTCTGCACGATGAATTACATGGAGCCATATGTTTATCCTTGGGCATGGGAATCCTCTATGGTATTCCATCTTCATGAACCCAAACTTGGCTCCAACTCGATTTGTTCCCATGAGCCTTATTGAATGAATTCACTCGTCATGCACTAGTTGAGTTTTCACAATCCCCACATTTTCATATTGATAAAATCACTTGTGAATCCAAGCCACCGAGCTCTTCTCCAGCCATGTTGAGCTCAAGCCCATTCATCATTTTTCCAGCCCAGTTTGAACCATTTTCACCTTCATGCGATGTTTGATCTTCAAACTCGGTCAAACCTAACTTCGATATTCTCACTTGGTAAACACAACGATGAACTCCATAACCCTTATTCATTACTTGGTGATGAGCTACATGCATTCTACTTATCTTGATGATGTTTATTCACATTTGAGTACCTCGGTTCATCGTATTTTCCATTTCATCCACTTTGGCTCTTCTTACCGAGCTCATACGGATTCGAGGACAATTCTAAGCTAATTTTACTAAGTAGCTCTGTTATGCTCTACCCTTCACGTATATTTTATGACGTCCTTCAACTTGTCCTAGAACCGTGATGCCAAACCATAAAGTAGAAGAAAAAATTATTTTTACCACACTCGGCTCAATGAGCTTGGAATCAGTTAACTCGATGTTGAGCTTGATTTCGAGCTCCTTACCAATGCACCAAGTATCGAGCTCAAGTACCAATCTCATTCTATACATTATAATCCAAAATGGTGATCGATAATCTTTAAATCGACATGGCCATTTCTTCCTTTACGAGATCCAAATTTGGCTCGTGTCACCCAAAATCATCTTTCTGCGGATTTTGAGCTCGATCCCCCAGACTTACAACCACCAAACTTGGAGTTCATCAAACCACACGACGTTCTTCCTTGTCAAGTTTTGACATGACTTAAACCATCCTAAATCAACTCAATTGATCGTATAGCCCCCCACTGAGCCATTAATGAACTTTTTTGAGCTAGTACTTGCCATTTCAGTTTCTGTTGTGTTAGTTCTATTGCTCTACCTTGAGCCATATGGCCATGCAAACTAGTCATTGTGGCACCAAATTAGAGTGTATGATCATCTCCATATTAATACAATCTCACTGCATAATCTCACTCTCCCAACCTCAGCAAGTTCTTCCCAAATTTAATCGCTCATTCTCTACTCATTCGTCATGAAAATCAAAGTTTCTTGTTCCTTCTACGAGTGATCTCCCTTTTCTAGGCTCATCATGACCCTAGCTCCATCGATACATCCATCTCTCTTATTCCAAACCCACTCAAGATACCATCGATCTTAACTTGATTTCTTTTGTCTCATTTGACTTGGGATCTTATCTAGTTTCCACATGAGCTCGAGAAAACCTAGCCATGGCTCGCCTAACTCGATCCAACTCTGTTGCTTCACTTTGATCAACATTGGAAGCACCTCAACTTGTAACTCGAAATGAGCTTGTCATGTGAATCTCCTATGCAAGCATTTTCATACGGTTTGAGACTAAAAAGGAAAGCCTTCTAATCCAAGATTGATATTTTGGAGAGCTGGTGAGCTCGAGGTTGGCTTGACGTGTTCGAGATCTTGATCGATTTAAACTTTGATTGACTAAAAAACTCTACTTCCGTACCTTCTTAACCTGAGATGACAATCAACTAAGAGTCAATTCACAACGTTTTCTTGAACAACTTGACTTAGCTTGGGTCAAGAGAGATATGAGCCTATGGAAATGATATTTTGGTCTAGTGTTTGAGCCATTCACTAAGCCCTCGAGCTATACTCTAGTCATCTTTGAAGCATCATTTGCCATCCTTGATTGACCAACAGTCAAAGCCCAACCACATGAAATGGTTCATCCTTCATAATGAACCAATCTAAATCCTCGATAGGTCAAGATCCTTCAACACGGATCTACCGGATCTGCTTAGAACAATCTTGACCTTGTTAATTTCCATCGAGCCACCGGTCTATTTTCACTATTATCTTCATGAGCTTTCTCATTACTGATTCCTATTGGACTCCATCACTGGGATCATTAATAATTAAACCCTCAAATACATTTGTGAAAATATTAATTTTCCCAAGATATAGGGCCTGGACTTATTCACTCATATTAGCTCACGCAGAGCTACTCTAGATTATAACTATTGTGTCTTCAACATTTGAGTTTGATCCCTATTTTGATCTCGTTGGGGTTTTTCTTGAAAATAGGAAAATAATGTGAACATAATAAGACCACCTCAACATAATTTATCCCCATGATAATCGAAAGTGGGCCCACCAAAACCAATGTCTCATTACGGACACAACCTGGACCTTTAAAACCTAGGAAAAGAGAATAACCAAAAAATGATTCGAAACTAACAGAACCTT
This sequence comes from Taxus wallichiana var. yunnanensis, assembly GCA_018340775.1. Classification (NCBI taxonomy): domain Eukaryota; kingdom Viridiplantae; phylum Streptophyta; class Pinopsida; order Cupressales; family Taxaceae; genus Taxus; species Taxus wallichiana. The sequence goes on from CM031236.1 coordinate 203,267,800, forward strand.
TGCAAATGTCATTAAAGCATAAAAAAATTTCTATATGCCAAAACCTCTCCCATGAATATATTTTTCTATCCTGATTTCAATAGAACCCTGTTGTCTAATTTTTCCAATTGTGTCTAAAATTGGATAACATTTTTGGTGACCTCTCAGGGATGCTTTCCTGCTAAGCACTAGTCTAGTAGCCTTCAACAATCCATTAGGCATGGATTCAATGTTGGTATCCTAAAGCGATACGATCTTGTAAGATAGATCTCAAATACTCCTCAAGCATTATTGATCTTGGACTTTCCTGTAGGAAGTACACTAAATTTGGTGAATGATTGGAATTTATGGCATATTGTGGAGTTTTGAATGAAGCATCTGTTGAATTTGGGATACCAAGAAACTCTTGTTGAAACTTGAACCTTTCTTCCTTTTCCTGAAAAACTTTCACCTCTGATACATTTTTAATGAGCAAGGACAAAACACAACACACACCGAAATCTGAAAACCATACATGCTTCAAATGAAACATGTAGAGTGTTTCGAGCACTTATTCTACTAAAAGAAAACCTATTCCTACCCTACACTAACTAGAGGCATAGGTGAGTTAAATGAACCTTGAAACTGGTTGTGAAACATATCTCCCCTTCCTCACAATGGGAATCCATGCAGATGATTTGATGATATACATGGCTATAAGCAAGAGTGAAAAACTGAAACAAGCCCAATTCTCCACTTGGTTAACAAGGCATCAATTGAAAAGAGAAAATATCCCTCTTTTAGTTTCTCTGCATTTATTTTTTTAAAACATTGCAATTGATCCTTGTGATTTTGGAACTCATACTCACATTCTGAAGTGAATGTGACTAGTTGTGGCTTCTCCTCTGGCTTTAATAAAGCCAAGTACCTGATGGGACATGGTTTCATCCTTTGAATATGCCTGCTACTCTGATTTTCAACTTTAACAATAAGGTCAACTTGCGGACATCCTTGGATGAATGTTATTGTAGCAATGTCCACTTCATTTCCTTTTTCTTCCTTTACACAATGAGTTCTTCCATAACATGTAACACTATTAGATTACTTGCAGTGATTACGAGAATCACTGCAAGTGTTTAAAATTAACTATTCACCTAGGTTTTTCCTCTCTTCGATCGTGAAAAAAAATTGGACATCATTTTCATCCTTCTCATCAAACATGAAACCTATAAGATCAAAATCTTTCATCAATTGTATGTTAGGACCATTAGAGCAACAAGATCTTCAAAAATACATCATTCTTCATCACTATTTTATCAACTAAATTAGATTCCCCAATTGAGAGAAAGAAAATATCAATGATATCATCTCTGCACAAGATTTTTGAATCTAACTTAGCTTCTCCCATTTTTCCATCATGACCTTCTTCATCCTCAAGAAAAAAATTATAAATTTAAAATTCATCAAAACAATCAAAATTCTCGAAGTAAGAGAGGGAAAAGTATTTGAATCCTTTGACATGGCCTCATCTGTATCCATGACCTTTGAATTTTCTTTGGTCTCATGACACTCTTTGTGGCTGATTGTAACATCTAATGATGGCCTTGGAAAGATGATACAACCTTTAAGAATTGCATCCAATTCTTGACATGCATGGCGATTAGGATCGTTGCACTTATTAGAATCACTGGTACACTTGAGAGTCTTACTTCTTCAACTTACACATACCCTTCTTCTGGAGGAATTGGAACCGACTCTTGTTTTCCCTCAAATGAATCCACAACTTTTAGTAAACCACCCTCCTCTGCTGATATGGAATCAATATGGATACTACATTACGAGCAGTAGTGGTCGGTGGCCTTCATCCCTCGGCTTTATCTGTGTTTATGGTAAAAACTAGTTTTTTCCTATTCTTGAGTCCTAACTTCTAAAGAAAGTTTGGTAAGAAGTGGAACTTACTTTATGTTAATTTTTTTAGCCCACTCCTTTAAATTGTTTGCAATCTCTTCCTTACTATTATCCATAACCATATATTCCTCCCTTTTTCTCATTTCTTGATCATGCTCCTCCCAAAATGGATTTAGGACTATAAGATGAGGGACAAATTGGGATTCAACTAATTTCCTCACTATTTGAGGAAGTGGAAGAGATTCATCTTCTTGTCTTGATGGCCTTTATATAAAAGAAGGAACTTTAGATGAAGAAGACATAAAAGATTCATGATGGGATGGAAAAATAGGAGACAAAGAATTGAATTCCAACATAGGGGTTGCAGCTAGGAGGTTAGGACTATGGGACTCAAGTTGAAACTACATGGATGAATACATGGGAAGAGGTTTGCAAGATGGTAATGCAAGAACATCCCATTGACAGGATTGACTAACATTACATTTGTGAGTGTCCCTCTTCTTGATCCATTCTCCACTTGAGTCATCATCTTGATTATGAATTGAAGATTTTGTTGAGGATTAAACTCATATGGTATAGGGCCAATCCAAGGGTATGGAAAGTTGAAGCCAATATGGGTTTCCTTTTTCATCTCATTAATAATTATTTGTGATATGTTGTACACCAACTCCTGAGCCTTCTTCTGCAAGTGGCCTTCTTCAGGTGTAGGATGGATTCCAGAGACTTCAAGCCATTATTCTTGGTGCCCCACCAGTTAGGTGGATGACCGACTTGATCTACATCTTTCCCATGTGGAAATGCATGCTCAAACTGATATTCATCATGAAAATGAACTGGAGGTGAACTATAATAGCCTAAAGATGGAAATAACTGTCACTCCTACAAGTGGGAATTCCACTATGGAAATGAAGCCATGATTACATACCTTCATGAATGGGAGGAGAATGGAATATTTGGAAGAAAACTAGATGGAAATGGGTAAAAAAAAAAGTATGCAATACAGAGAATTAATTACTTTGACCAATGGATTCTCCGGTAACCCAATAACCATGAACCATCATGTAAATCAACTCACTCAACTCGAACCTCTAAGACTAGATTTTAGCCCTTAAGACCAAAATCGGTGTGTCAACTTGGAGGAAATATAACTCAATTTATATTTACTGAAGCTACCTTGAAATTTTCATACATTATAACATCTCCCAAGGATTCGGAACAAATCACTTTTCATCATGAAGCATCCATCTCAGCCCTAAAACTGCAAATCTCCACAAATTAAGGTTTTTCTCCTTCTTCTTGAAATAGTTGGATCGTGAAACCACCGAAAAAATGAGTTGTAGATAATTATCTTTAAACTATATGCATCATGTTTTCTTTTCAACTTCATTTTAATACCATACAATGTAAATCTTCTATATCACTCTAGTAGGATGGTTTGACTAGGGTTTAAGGCCAACTTATCTTGTTAACAATTGTTCACAAATGTCTAACGATAAAATAAATCATTATTTTTAAAAAAACTCTTTTCTCAATGAAAAATCACCCCAAAGACACAAGCTGCCATGCATAACCCACACGTGTGGGTGAGAGAAACAAGTTGACCTATCGAGTTAGTTTTACCTTTCTAAGAGATCAGTTTTGCAAAAACATCATCATACAAAATCTTCATGATACAAACCTGAAATGTTTTCAAAATTACCATAGGGACATCCTCCATGAATGCCAACTCTAATCCATGGTCAAATAAATTTTCAAATCTCCAATCACTAAGACTTACTTGGGATTTCTGACTAGTCTTCACTTTCCTTCTCCACAAGAGGACCTTGAAACAACATCAAACCTTTGAGTACGACATGAAACTACTCATACGTGTGTTATGCCATGTCACAACACATTTTTCATGCTCGTATTATACATCCCTACTCCATATCTCATGCCACCATGCTAAACCACATGAACTAAGTCTAGTAATAGCGTAGAGTGACCACTTCAACACATGAAATCATATAAACTAACCATGAAAACTAGTTTCTTACATATAGACACCTCTCACATGTCATACTAACCATGGTTAACATCATACATATCTTGTACAACCTTTGGAGAGAATCATATTAGTTTTACCATGCCTGAAATCATGCTTAGACACCATAGCAAATTCACCAAAAAAGACACTACCAATCAACCTTCATACTTGACCTTGATTGACACCTTATGGAGACTCATATGAAACATAAACTCCTTTTTCCATCAATCACCTTTAACATCCTTTACAACACCTTAGACACAATATCCAACAACTCTTCTATGTGTTATTAGTAAAAAGGTGAGGGGCCCATTAAACATTTGTTACAATAGGTATTTACCTTAGCTCATGTTCACCTAGGTACTTTATTTACCTTTATTGTATTTATCCTCACCCACTTATGTGTGTGGATATTTATTTTATCTTATTTAGATATTAGGAGATATTATCTAGTTGTTAGGTATAGTTCTTTCCTTGATCCATGGTATTGAATAGTTCTTTCCTTGATCTATGGTATTGACTAGATCCTTGATGTCTAGTTCTCTCCTAAATCTATGGTCTTGACTAGTTCTTTGATGACTAGTTATTTCCTTGATTTATGGCTTGATCTACGACCTTGACTGGTTCTTAGATTGTTATTCCTTTCCTATTTAAGCAAGGCCCATTCTCAATGTATTGCATTGAGTTCCATAATAATATATGATATTGTTGCTCATTTATTTACAAAGGTTTTATGTAAAGTTATTCTGGTGAATTTCTTTCATCTTATTGATCGTGGTGTTTGATTAGCATCTGTGTTCTTAGATTGGTACGATCTGGTTATCGTTCCTTTCAACCTCTTTTACTAATTAAAAAATACCATAGTAATGGGCTATGTAAACATTATGTAAGAAATGTGTTTAAAATGTATTAAAGGGAGTATTAATTTATTATGTTATTGCCCTAGGTGTTGATTTATTCTTAGATCATTTTAAATGAAAACCATATGGCTATAGAAAATCATATTTTTAAATGAGCTATAGTGAATATTAATAAAATATATTAATTGAATACTAGTCAAGATGAAATTTCAAAGTGGGAGTGTGAACCAAGTATGTGCATCGACATTAACAACTAAATATTATTAACACTCAAAAACTATTTTTAAATAATTAATGAGAAGAAAAATTTCAAACAAACTTGATTTATTTCCACTAAGGGATTTATATGTGTAGTTGAGCATCCTTATTAAACTAAAAACATATTAGCGATTATTTTTATGTTTAAAACTAAGTTAAATTGGGTGTAAAAATATTAGCATTACGAGATACCATATGACATGCCCAATAGTTTTGACCAAAAACTACATCTAATACTATGGTATTTTTTTAACATTTATTAATGATAACAATTAGTTTACGAAATGGCATTACAAAAATACAAATCATAAAAACCCATTGGTATATGTGCATTGAGATGTGGGACAAAAAGTGGCAAAAATCCAATTTTTGCCATTTTCACATAAATTCGAGTGTGGTATGGTTCGAGTCACATTATAAAGTGACCATACTGATAAAACATGCACATTATAATACACTCACGTTATGAGGCTAATAACACGAGCACATTTTTTACTATGTAAATTTGAACAAAAATTAAAATACGAGTGTGCTTTGTTTTCTTTGGCTTGGAAACCACCTACCCTTTTTCTTGGATATATATGCCTAAGTTTAGGAATGAGTAATCTATGAATAAATCCATGATTTGTAGAAATACTTAACAATCGCAAGTGTACGCCATGATTTTTCATGTGTTATATAAAAATATTCCAAAATAAACATGACTACTACTTAAAGCTTTGTTTCACATTTATGACAATATATTTCTTTCTAAAATCCAATTAGTTTAGGACTCTCATCCTTAATTTATTTTACTCATGCCTTCTTTTCTTTCCAAAACACATGTATAAATTTTTATATATAATTTATGATTTTCTCATCCAATGTTTTTTAAGAAAGGCTTGATCTAAACTTCATTCTACACACTAAATTTATTTATTTTTACTATTTTTCTTAGAATTAGTGGGGTGTACACACAAATATTTAATTTTTGGGATGTGTTCACTTTGAAAATTAGTAAAAAATTATATATTCATCCCAAAATATGAAAAATTAGTGTCACCTCATACATGGTCTTAGCTAAATTTCTACAAAAGGGATTTGTAAAATATTTTATGGATCTAAAAAATGGGGGTGAGGGGATGCATACACAATGCTATATTATATTTTTAACATAAAAATAGGCAAAATTTGTGTGCGCACCACATTTGATCTTCTTAATCTCTACCATTTTAAAAACAAAGTATCTTAGAAACTATATTCCGAGCACTACAGTTCTTATTCTTATCACATTGTAAAAATTGAGCATATGTATGCCAAATTATTAATTGAAGTTTATTTTTTTATTTATGGAAAAAAGTGGCCACTTTTGATCCCTTTTTGGTCCCCCATTTCCATGCACTTACCCCACTTATCCACACAAGTTACAACATAGATTACATACCTAATGTAAATTTAATTAATTATTAATTACTCTATTTTTAAAACATTTAGAGAGTACTTGGAAATGGGTTACAATCACTACAAGGTTATGATTCCATCCCCTTAGTTGTATGTGCTTCCCTCTAAGAAGCATGACTCTTCATTTTTGTTAATCATTTGAAAGTTTAAAAAATGGCTCCAACGAAGGACCGTCTCAAATTCTAGAGTAAAAAACTCATTAAGATCTTAGTAGGCATAAACATGTCATTAGAACATTATATGATTATGCCCAAAAAGAATAATTGTTATGGATACTACTCATTTATTTTAGTGCTCACATATAAAAATAATAATGTGATCAAAATAATAATTTGTGATTGATGAATTTTCATAGTCAACTCTTCATGTCATAATTGTTATAGATATAATATGTTTAGTCTTATCACGTAATATATTTAAAAAAACCAATTGAATTACTGGAGTTATTATAGGAGACAAATGTGGACACCTATTTTATAGGTGAATCTCTCTATATACTTACAATGTCTTGTATGCCTTGAATTAATTTCTAAGTTCTATTATGTGATTATATTGTATTATTTTTTGAAAGATCTCACCATATCATCATTTGGTATCACATAAGGTTGACAAGAATGGAAGAATTAAAAAACATTGACGGAAATTTAAATGGTGTTTTTCCCTAATAAGTATCAAATATATTTTTGAATGCATTTTATTATAAAGTCTAATATAAATTCATATTTATTTATTGTTATCACCAAAAACAACACCCTCTAATTTTTCATGTATGTGTGGATGAGAAATCAGTGTTTTTAGGTAACATGGGATTGTCTCTCAAGTTGTGGGACTTGCTACTTGAGACAAACCTCCAGAGAAGGTTGGTTCCTCTACCTAATCCTAATGCTAAACTACTCCTAAGGAAGGAAATGTAACTATCTAATCCTATTCTATGATTCCAAGGGACCAAGAGGAAGAGAAAGATGCATGAAAATGGAAATCCTAAGCTAAAGAGAGGTGATAACACCAAGAAAATGGGTGGAGATACTCTAATGAGTGAAAAGGAAGAAAAATGAGGATGGAGAGGGCATACATGAGTGCCACAATCCAAAAAAACATTCAAACCACCATTTCCATGGAGCACAACACATTTAAAACCCTACAAGGAGAACATAAAATGCACAAAATACCTATAAATGCAATGAAAGGCAAGAAAATGCAATAGAACACAGCTAGGGTAGAAGATAGCCACAAAAAAAGTAATTTTATTGCTTCAATATATGCACAATCCATTACATTGAGGGAGAAAGGAAAGGATCACCATGCAATATGTCCAAATCGAGGCCTACAACTCACAGCTACTTTGGAACAATTTTAGCAAATTTTCTTTACATTTTAGAACATCGCCCCACAAATGAGATGTTTTTACAATATATAGAAGATGAGAAAAGAGAGGGAAAAGAGAAACTCAAAATTCTGCTCCCACCCACTAACAAGATGTATAAAATGTCATAAAAATAGTATGGGAACCCTCAAAATCCATTTCCCAATGATATTTTTCTTGCTAGAGAAGAAAAGGGCAACATAATTCATTAATTCTAGATGTTAAACAAAGCTGGAACTACATTTTTAATGATGTAAAAGTTTTCCTCTTATTCTCCTACCTACTCTCACCTAATTCAATATTTTATGTTTCCATGGTGTAGAGGATGAAGATATATATATTATTATTTATCGATTTGGACAACCGGGGAAAAATTTATGGCGATGTGGTTCTATTGGGTTGGGGGTTCCCTAAGAGCTTCCACAATCTGCATTTATTTCATTTCTTTCCTTGTTGTGTGGATAAATCAGGTTTTGAAGAACTAAAGGAACTTGGGAATCAATTCGTGTGTGTATTTTTTCTATTGTAACCTCATCCTCCCACATCCTTCACCTATTCATTTATCTCCCTGCCTTTAGTTTAATTTGCGGTTCGACCTTCGTTGTGGGAACCTAATTTTCGTGGAACTTGTTCCACACGCACCCTATTTTCTCGACTCCTCCTTCATGTAAAATACTATTCCACTTCATTTTTGTGCATACTGGGAACAATTGTAGGGAACTAGTTCCCTTGCAGAAATATTTCCACCATTCCTTCATTCCTCTACATCTCCGTAATACTCCAACCCCACCCCCAAACTTCTTGATGTGGGCCATAAGCCCATGTGAGGAACTCGACCCCGAAAGGAAATTGTTCCCATGTTCCTTCCCCAACATTATTTCTACAATGGTCTATCCTCTTTTCCTACAAATCCAAAGTCACTACGGGAATGTTGGTTCATGGGGAACAATTCTATCCACACACTAAAAGTTCGCAATACACTACTGAGAATCTCATTTTTCCATTTTTTCTCAACTTTTTATAAGATTTTTGATTTTTTTAGCTCGGAGAGAAATAAGGAAATGCATAAAAATAATTATAAGTCCCCAAGAGTAGTTGTAAGTTCCCAAAACATAAAAAATATCGATTTTGATTCTTCCCCAAGATCCCATGAAGCTGCCCAAGTCCAAATTTTTGCAAGTTAGCCAATTTTTCTAGGGGGAAATGGATAACAATTTGGTGAATCATGGGGTAATCTACCTACTAGATTGAAAATATCAGTGGCCTTGAAGCATCCATTGGGCATGGAGTCAACCTGATAATCTGAAACTAATCTGAAACTTGAAACTCGGACCCCCAAATCTAATTGAAGTACTACTGAACATGAAGTTGATTTGAATCTTGAATTGACCATCTCATTATAAAAAATTATAAATTAGGTTTTATGAGAGTGAAAAATTGTTTTGAATATGAAAAATCATGTTATTTTCTCTCAGAATGATCTATTAGGAAAAATAATGATCATCTAAAATTGTCCCGAATATAATTTTTCCAAGTTTGGAGAAGTTGAATAACTCGGTCCCTAATGAGAGTTGACAACTATTTAAAGGCAGATCCAAACATTGATTTCTTGGGAAATATGAAACATTGCAAAGTTTGGAATTTCATGTTGATTGATGCATGCACCTAGAAATTTCCCAAACACCTTACTCTACCTTGAGCATTGCTTCCTCCAACGGAATATGCAAAAACAAAAAAATCCCATAAAATCTATATACAAAATGTAAAATTGTATATGTTCCAAGTGTAAATTGTTCTCAAGCACTTCTTCTACTCGAAAAAAACCTACTCTACCCTACTCTAACCCAGAGGAAAAGGAAACTTAAAAATTCCTGCAATAGGAAGGGAAAAGTAGTTGTTGGTGCTTGATATAACCTCACCTCTTTTTCTTGAAAATTTCTTTCAAAAATTATGTGTCGGTTTCTTGAGTTAAGAAATATGTATGTTGAAGAGAAAATCCCCATTAAAAAATCATGTTAGATCATGTCATTATACTATGGAAATCCTCTTTTCTGGTTGAGGATTGTGAAAATGTGTCATAACTAAAAAATCCCTATGAAATATGATGAAAAATCCATGTAAAACCATGTTTTATCCTCTTTGAATGTCGTCCTTGTTGTTCCCAATGCAGATTACAAAATGTAAGAACTTTTTTGAGTCCCGATGATATGTGGCGCAATGCCATTGGTTGCGTTGTGGTAGATTTTCCTAAAAACAATCATAGTAATAAAATATTATAAATACAATTTGTAAGATCATCCCCAAAGTTCTTTGAAAATTTGAGTCAATGATACAAAAGGAAAAGTTGACCCGTTCTCGAAAGAGGTGACGTGTTTGAAAATAATTGGAGCGAGAAAATGGACTGGTGGTGCATTTTTACACCAAAGGCATACTACAATGCAAAATGCAAATATGCCCCTGAAGCCCAATATGGGACACGTGTCCATTCCACAGGAAAATTCAGAGAAGCAGGGCTTCGGGTCAACATGGTAAACTTGTATCCAGTTGAGAGAATGAGAAAATGTGCAAAAGATTCTTGCAATTCCGTTACCTCTAAGATTTGGACACATGTCGTGATCTCAATATGAAAAAAGAACACATTCAGGTCAAACATGTAAACTTGTATACATTCAAAAGATAGTGCAAAAGTGTGAAAAGACTCCATGATCCCACAAGGCATCAAATTGACCTACGTGGATGGTCCACATTCAAATGAAAAAGTAAGGTGGACAGCGGGGATATAATGCATTTATGACTACCGCCATTAATGCATTTTTTCATGGATTGAAGTAAAATTGATTGAAACATTCAAACACTTCAATTTTTTCTATTACACATGAAGATCTTGGTGCCCTAACTATGATAATTTGTGAAAGTGAAAGAGGAAAAATCAACTGGAAGTGACTCAGAGGCATGGGAGAAAAAGATAAATTCACAGAGATTTTGGATAAACGTATAGTTTCTCTTCGCCATACTTAATTCAAATTGGGATAGAAGGAAAGATAAACTGTATAAGATGAAGTATCTAGCATCAATTTTCACATAAATTCCAGTATTACTAGTGATCTAGATAAGGTCATGGACATGAAGTTGTTAAATGCTGACTTGGAGGATTTCCAGAGAAGATTGAGTGACCCAAATAAAAGTAAATGGATGAAAGCTATTGATGCTAGTGACATTTCCCTAGCAGCTTGCTTTCCCACCTTCCATACATGTTCTTGAGCTTGTATGGTTGTGTGCAGAGAATTACAACCCAGAATTGAAGGAGGTATTGGATGGAGGTGGAGAAAGCGTGATAAATTTAATAATAGAAGCCTTTAAAGAAATTCTAGGGTTGCCAAATTTAGATCAACTGATAATTGCTACTGATTGAATCTACACAAAAGGACTATGAGGCAAGGCATGTTGAGTATGCTACAATGTTGAATTCTCAATGGCTGAAAGATAAAAAAACATCCATCAAAAGGATTCCCAAAAGATTAACCAAGGCTATGTTTTTGAGGAGGTGGAAGACTTGATTGTGTTATTAAACAGAATGGCAGGGTCAGAAGGAATAAATAACTTTTAAGAATGGATGTGTCCATTTATAATGGTTATTTTGGAAGAGAAAGGAAAATTTTGTTGGGAAAGTTTCATATCAACATCTATTCAGGCTCAATTTTTAGCAATGACTGTAAAAATTAGAATGGATAATCCAGTTGATATTACTTTCTATATGATGTCCTACTTTATCTATAATGTTTCTTGCTTCAAATCATTTCCAAGACTCCCATTACAAGAAAGTTTTGATGATCATAGGGTATATGATGTATACCCATTATAGGGTATATGATGTATACCCACAATTGAGGCTAGATAATTGGAAAGGAAATGTAAGGTTGGTGAATGATGCATTTATTTCCCTGTGACATGCCTTTTTAAGCCAAAATGGGAACAATATTGACTGTCTGCTACTACCAGGGCAACAATTCAGGAATATGGCTGCATTTTCATATAATATAGGTTCTTTACATATTTTAGGGTGAGTGGATTTGAGGGACAACCTTGTAAATTACCAAGGTATGTAAATGACAAATGGGCCTGATGGAATTGTCAAGACAGCTTACTCCTGTGCATAAAATGATTGCAAAGAAGCACAAGACAAATATCAAATTCCCTCTACAAATTGGCAAGTTTTCATGCCAAAGTATAATAAAGGCTAGATTGATGGAGGAAGAAATGGAGATATTTCAAATGGAGATCGGGGTTCATTTTAACTTTGAAAAATTAGTTTAGAATGGGTGGCAAATCTCCAAAATTGAATTTTAAATCAATGGCGAATTTCGGAAAAACATTTCATGGCAAAGGCGATTTGGGGTATAATTTTCTTGGATTTCACATAATTTTAAGGGTGAACTGGGTTGTACAGAAGATGATGGATGGCCATCTAACCTGGGTTGGATGGCCATCCATTTCCTTCTGTTTGACCTAGGTTGGATGACAGCCAATGAATGGTTGTCCAACCTTTAGATGGTCGACCATTGGCTGTCGTCCAACCTAGGTCGACGGCAAGTAATGGACAGTTGTTCAACCAAAGTTGGATGGAAAACCATTCTTTTTTGGATGTCTATATTAAATCCTTCATTGCAACCCCCCAGGCTATGTATTATACCTTGGTGAATATTTACACATTTTGATTAGAAAAGTTGGTGAAATACATACATAAGTTAATTTTAACATATAAATAGTAGGCGAAAGTACCCATACAAATAAATTGTCACTAGAAATTTTAGGTGGCCTGGACGGCAGCCGACTACTAAAAATTCACCATTTCCAATTTCCAAAATCCCTAATATTGACAAGTATATGAAAATTCACAACTAAAAGTTTCCTATTTAAGGTAACCTCTTTGGTTGGTATCTCTTCACGATTCTCATAAAGAGGAGGTTGTTCATGATTATCATGTTCTTCATGATCCTCGTAATGAATTTTGACAATGGGGATGTGATATCATCCATCATTCGACCCACTGGAAGTAGAAGCATGTCTTGGGTTTAGGATTTCATCAATGTTACATGGACGACACTCTACTTATTCCTCTTTTGGACCATTCGGAAAGGAGAGAGGGATGAAACATAGATGGAAACTTTTCCCTAACTCTACAACATGCATAAGAAGCTCATGTCTATTTTGAAACAAAAAGTTGTCTATTTGAGCAAGACTAAATTCAAACTCCCTACCGAGGATAGTTCTCCTCACCACCACTATGATCAACCATGGTGTTGTCTTCAAAAAGTGGGTTTATCTTTTCATTTACAAAGGGATTTGACCCTAATTTTTATTCCCCATCCTTGTGATAGGAGGCATAATAAGAAAGGTTTCACTAAGGTTGATTTAAAATGGACTTAGGTAAAATTGAGCAGCGTAATGACGTAAAATCATCACAAAGAATGTCAAATAATGAATGAAAACCAATCCAAAGGATCAAGGCAATATGAACCAAGGATACCAAATAATAAAGAATGACACACTAACAAGGTACCATATAGTAAGAAGTATCTAGGAAAAACAATCAAGTACAAGACTATGATCCAATCACAAGAATAACTACTCCCTATGTTCTCAAAGATAGGTTTGGTGTAAATAATGACAACACAATATCAAAACTTAGGTCAAGTTTAAAATAAACAAGGCCTAAATACTAAGAAGGTGTTGACATGATCTCCAAACAAGGTATACTAAAACAAGTTTAGATATAAACAAATTCCAAGTCTTGAAAATGGAGGCTACAAATGTGAGCAACGCAACAACACTATTTGGACACGTTAATCAAGATTTGTAGACAAAGAAATATTTTAGTATCAAAATGATGTTACCACAATGCGAGCAGCGTAATGATGACACTTTCCAAAACTCAAGGAAATGTTGGGATCAAAACTAAGTCTAAGTATATCAAGAAGTTGTTATTTATGTGAGCAGCGTAATAATACAACTTAGAGACTTAGACCAAGTTTCATAAAGGAAACAAGACGTAAGTATCAAAATTGTATTGATATGATATGAGTAGCATAACAACTCAAAGGAATTCAATGATGAGATAACCTAACTACAATGATAATCTTGACGTGGGTATCAATATAATGGCTACCAAGATATAAAGACGTACCAACACACTTTCAACGCTTACTATCGCATTCATAATAAGGAAGGATGTAAGCGGGTGCAAAATTGGTGGACACAATCTTTGATAGCACTACGTATGTATGTTCTCTTTTGTCCCAAATGGGCAATAAGATAAAAATGAGTAGACCAAGTGGTGATGAAAAATACTTGGCGTAACTTTGGCAGAGTTTTGCCTTGTCTTAAGACAAGTGAAAAATTAGGACAAAGTAACACTTTGTAAGTTTTGTGATGAATAACACATGGCTTCAACTTTAATGGACTCTCCCCTTGTTCAAATAATAAGGTTTTGACTTTGAAAAATTTGTCGCTTTGTGAGATCTCTTTGGAACATGATGGATAAAGTCAAGTTGGCCCTAAACCAAATAGCTTCCTATTAGTTCACTCTCTAGGTGTCACAAACTATCTTTATGAGCGCGGTTTTCCAAGAAAATCCCATTAGGAATATTCAAGGAGTATCCGACTTTACTTTACCCCCTTTGATACAATGAGCAATAAATTACATTCAGTTGTATCACACTAGGGTCACGTGAAGATAATTTTGATGCTAATCTCACAAAGGTGTACTAGTCAATTGGGTAGCGGGGCACTTCCCATTTTCCCACCATTTCTCTCAAGGTGTGGACTACTTTTGGGTTCTGGGGTAATCCTCACAATGATTTTTATGGCTTATGCCAAGATACTTCCCAATTTAAAGAAAACAAGCCATAGCTCTTAACCAATTTCTACAAATACAATGTGTTGAATAAAGTGGTGTATTTTTTTATGTTTGATCTTAATGAGGTCTAGTACACCATTCGCAACTTGAAACACATGTATAGTTAGAGTTTTTTTAGATCTCGATTCTTTGATAAGTATTAGGTCCTACACACAAAATATTTAGTAGTTTCCAATAAAATGTGAACCAAATATTCTTTTGATTCTCAAGATCATCCAAGGATGCAAGAGAAGAGCATACATAATGATTGGATTCAAATAGATAAATGGAAAGGAAAACTTTAAATCTAATGATTTTAAACAATGCTTGATAAATTGTTCATTCCTTAAGCCAAAAATGAAATATTAAGTTTCCAATTTAACCAAATGTTAGAAAAATGAAAACTAAAGTTGCTTTTGATTCTCAAGATCACCCTAAGGTGCAAGAGAAGAGCATACAAAAACTTTAGTCTAACTTAAGTAAAGCATGGAAACATGATTTCTCATTAAAGCTTAACAACATGTTAGAAATCTAATTAAAAATGTTAAAACCTACAGAAAATAGTTAGGAAAACCTATAAAATAGTAGAAACAGAGAACGTCAAAATCTGAAGCCTTGAAAACTGATCCAAAAATCAACACACGAGCACTAGTGCAAGCCTCTATAGTAGTAGTATGGGGATTGAAGCAATAGCATGAGGCTAATCCCACTAGTGTAAGAGTAAGCTCATAGACACAGGTCTAAGATAGAAAACACATAAAATGTTTTATTAGTCCGGGCATAGGAGCAATAGTTCAAGCCAATTAAGCGGAAGAATGGCGCCTATAGTGCAAGTAGCACAAGTCATCAACATAGTATTAAAAATCAGTTGATCAAAACCATAGGCCGAAAGGTGCTAGCACAACTCTGTCAAGCAATAGTGCAAGCTCGACGGTGGTAGCACGCATGGGTTTTCTCACTAGCGCAATCCTTCAAAGCGTAGCACAAGGGTTCTTTCCGCTAGTGCAAGGCACCTGTGTAAGCACAAAAACACAAGATTTGATAAGAAAAAATGTCAAAAATCTCAAAACTTTATCAATTTGATCCAAATTTGGCAGCACCTCACCTCCTTTATTCTGAAAAGAGAAACAAAACAAGGAAAACTCAACTAATCTAGTTAAGAAACACCATATTTATCTAAAATATGTTAAAATGAGGGTTAGTAACCAAAATTTGAAACTAATCTAAAAATATTGAAAATGAATGCAAAGGACAATGGAGTATGTCCCACCGGGTGTGCAAATGTGTTCATATTAAAATTGCTATGCTAATTGAAAGAAACTAACACCTAGTAGTTTCAAAGCAAAGATAAATCTAACATTAACATTATGATTAGAGCTTAAAGGAAACTAGCTATTTTGCATAAACATGAATTAAATCACCTAATGCTAACCATTCCTACTCTATTAATGTATGATTACTTCTAAAACATGAGCCTCTTTAGATCATGAGTAATCAAATCTATGTGTTTTATCTCCAAAGAGAGGGAAGGATCTCACCAAGAAATGGCTACAAGGCCAAGTTTGGATCTTCCTTTCTACTCAACAATGGTAGAATGGATGCAAAGATGAAGTAGCTATTCCAAAGAATGGAGAAGGCTCTTATCATAAGCTTGTATAAATCACTAATAAAAGCAATGGTGTAGGTGTGAAAGAAATGAGATTGGTTATTTATATAGCTTTCCATTTGAGAGAAACTTGAACCCCAATGAATGTGGGATAAAATAGATTTAGACTTGTTAAGCTTGATTAGAGTAATTAACAAGTGATTAACAACTCATGGGAGTTGGAGATGATTTAATTAATCAACTAGGATTAATTAATAGGCTAGAATAAGCTTTTTAGGCTATTTGGAGGTGATTTAGGAGGAATTTGATATGATTTGAAGCATTTGAAAGTGGGATTTAGCCAATAAAAGGGTTTATTGATTAAATGCATTGTTAAAAAGGCTTAATTAACTCATAATAGTTAATTAATTGATTTGAAGAGGATTATAACTAACGAAGTGTCATTAATTGGCATCGGAATGTGATAAAGGCTAGTTAATTAATGAAGTGTCATTAATTGACCAAAATAGAGGGAAACGTTAGTTAATTAGTGGAAAATCACTAATTATAACGGAAATGATAGGAAAGAGGATAGTTAGTACAATTTTATCAATAAAATTATGTAAGCGGATTTTAGGTGTCTACACTCACATGTCATATAATAATGTGAATAAAACAATATTTTGTAAATGATGAGTTGTCGATTTTTAAATTTTATAGACTATTTAACTCATAATATCATATAGTTGTTCGAGATATAATATTTTTAGTGTTGTCACACATGTGGTTTAAATAAACCACTTGAATTAGTGAAGATTTTATAGAAGAAAAATGAGGGGGCCTATTGTATAGGTGAATCTATCTATATAATTACAATGTCTCATATGTTTTGAATTAATTTGGAAGTTATATTATGTTTAAATATATTATTTTATTTTCTAAAATATCTCACATAATCATCATTCTC
The DNA here is from genome assembly GCA_018340775.1 of Taxus wallichiana var. yunnanensis. Classification (NCBI taxonomy): domain Eukaryota; kingdom Viridiplantae; phylum Streptophyta; class Pinopsida; order Cupressales; family Taxaceae; genus Taxus; species Taxus wallichiana. Next base: position 203,285,060 of record CM031236.1, read on the forward strand.
CTTCACTAAGGAGAATAATTACACCATGGAGACATCATTATATTTGTGCATCGAGGAACATGAGGTAAAACATTACCATTATAGTAGACCATAAATTACATTATGATTTGTAACATCACCTACTAGGCTACAAATTACTTTTATACATATGTTATAAATATATTTACACAATTGGGTAAAGTGGTATGATTTTATATTCAAATTTTATTTAAGCATACTTAACAAGAACATTTTAAATAGATGACACCCAAGATAGTTGAGCTTGTCGGCCTAGGTAATAATAGAGTCGCTTAAGTGTAACTCACTCCATATAGGGTTATACAATAGTAAATACATGAGCTAAACAAGTTTTATTCGAGATAAGTATGGAGATAAATACATCACTATATTTACCTCTTTAGAATTTCCTTATCTCACATAAATCAAGATATAATTTACAAATTTGATAGATAATTTTCTTCACATTGGGTTTGTATTATATATTTATTCACTATTTAACTAAATGGGGAATATTTTAAGACAAATCTAGTGAAACTAGTTCAATTACATTTAAATTATTTATGATTTATAATTATAATAATGCTTGAAATAGAACTTATTCATCTATTTATATCACACTTATATAAGTAAAGAATATTACAAATTTCATTCTATTTTAAATGGAAATATAGGTATAACTAAAATAATGGGACATTTATCTAAGCATCAATCATTCATTTTCCTTCTCACCACAATACCTACAAGGATATAACATCATGGTTGAAAACAAGGTTAACATGGATTTCAATTTTCCCTTTTAGCAATGATACCATATAATTAACTTTCTAGAGAGGAAGAGAAATATTAGAATTTACTTATTATGGTTGCTCACATCATTTGACACATTTACAATTGATAGAGAGATAGAGAAATTAGTATCTTCACACACGATTTTGTTATTCAATTATTTTTTTGATGATAAGAGATACGAATATAAGTTTTTAAACAAAATTTTCAAGTTCATTTACATTTCTAAAAATATAATTCAAATAGAGAAAGAGAATATCATTTAACACAAAATTTATAAATTCCATTTTCATTTTTAAGAAAGGAATACAAAGAAAATATCATCATTCTTATAGATTTAAGTGTTTATTTTTCATCCATACTATTATGTTTAAAGAGAGTGACTCAATTTACTCACGTAAGGTTTCATTCACTCAGATCCAAGAGCTAGGGATAGTAAAATGCTATAACACCAACATCAAACTAAATATAAAATCCACCTTGGTTATTCCACGATATTATCTTAAGGTAAATAGCACTTAAAAAAACATTAAAATACTCATAAAAATTCACGACATCTCCCCTCTTCATGATATTACAACCCCTCATGACACAAAAATCACTTGGTGACCACTAGAATAATAGAATTAAATTTTGATCAAGGAGGTCTCAAGTATGATCCCAAGGTCAATGTCATGTATTGTGAATTACTTCCTAAAAGTAGGTTATCAAACCCAAAAAGGATAATCTCATGGAGTTAAGACTGGCTCAAAATGATTAGTAAAGGTACAATTAAAATTAGATGAAATTGTTATGGAATATCCTCCATAAAAGTTCACTATGTTATTGGGAATCTATCACTTCCAACACATTATCCTATATGTTAGGAACACAAGAAATATAAATGAATTAAAATACACTAAGTGATGTTTATTTTAGCACTATTCTAGAGGGAGTTAGTCAAATTTGGAGGTCTATTCTTTAACAAAGTAATATGAAGTAGGGAGAAACTAATTAGGGATTCATAATCCCAAAGTGAAAAATGAATATGTTAGTGTTGATGGGAAATCAATCCCAAGTTTGATTCAAAATTGGTTTTGTATAGTTGAGCAAATTGCCTCATGGGAATAGATCAATAAGGTGGCTCAAGCACCCAATTAAAAAAGTGTAAAACAAGATAATAAGTGTATTTTAGGGTTCATTGAAAAATCCTAGTATCAAGGAACATTTTCAAGTCATACTGACTTAAAAAGGTAAAGTTACTAACGTTTACCATGCATCCGTTTTAGGATAAATTTATAAATTTAAGAGGTATAATTTAAATTCATAATTATTTATTATTCAAAATTTTCTCTCTCATGGATTTGAGGCCCAAATCATATATTTCAAGAAAATTAATGTTAAATTTAATAGGTTGGTATTTTATGTATTGATTTATTTCAATGTTGAAAAGAAAAGGGGTGTTTTAGAAGTTGGTTTTCACTTGAAAAATAATTATTTTGAAGTAATAAAAACCCTACCACACCTTCAAAATACACACATTCCACTAATATTTAAAATTATTTTTAAAAAAAAGAATTAAACATAAAATAACCAAATAAAAATAAATCTAGACATGGAAGTGGAGCATGAGACAACCATGAAGTGATCTTGAGGTTTTTCTCTTTCATGTGTCCCATGAGAAACACACACCGTGGATGTATTGGAAACATTTGAAAATCGGAAATAAAAATGCACATATCATCTATGCACATATTCCTTAAAATAGTTAAAATTAATGACACATCCACAGTGTTAGAAAATAGGATTTAACAAATACCCCACGTGTGTGTGTAGTAATACTCGTTACATACTATAAATTGATGTTTATCAAGTCACTTGTTTGATTTATATCTCTAAATTCATGGAATATTAAAAATATTATAAATGAGGAAAGAACAAATTACTTCTTTATGACTAAAAGTATTACAATAACACGTTGTTATGATTAAATCTTATGTTTACAAATTGCCTCACTTATCAACAACAATAATTTTTGCAAACATGCTAAAATGTACCGTTTTATCATGTAATATTACATTTAAATATTTAATAATGGATTTTTTTCCCTAATTCTAACTCAAACTCCTTATAGATGATGACCTAGCACATTATTGGTAATGATCCTAATAAAAATCACATTCATTTTCAAACAAGAAATATCCTCCCTTAACTTTCTCACTAAAATTATTATCTAAAGAAAAATGAGATACAATCATTTGTTTCAAAAATACATAATAAAAGAGAATGCAAAATCAAATAATTTCAAAAGGTATTATCCTTATTATTAACCTGAGATATTTAGGCTACAATAGTAACTACAACATTGAATTCTAATGGGAAGATTCCTTAAATAACAAACACCATCATTCTTGTAGAAAAAAGGCATAAAAGAATTATTTTAAAAATATATTCAAGGATGCACAATCCCTATCAAGCTCATCATCAAATTACAAGGAGATATCACTCACAAAAATACCAAAGACAATGGTAAAATTTGTAACCAACTAGTTTGGATCCAAACTTGAGCTCCAAACTTTCACTTTTTTCATCCACGATAGCCACCATCATTAAACTCTCCTTAAAAAGGAAAACAAATTATCCAAACTCTCTCTCTCTCTCTCTCTCTCTCTCTCTCTCTCTCTCTCTCTCTCTCTCTCTCTCTCTCTCTCTCTCTCTCTCTCTCTCTCTCTCTCTCTCTCTCTCTCTCTCTCTCTCTCTCTCTCTCTCTCTCTCTCTCTCTCTCTCTCTCTCTCTCTCTCTCTCTCTCTCTCTCTCTCTCTCTCTCTCTCTCTCTCTCTCTCTCTCTCTCTCTCTCTCTCTCTCTCTCTCTCTCTCTCTCTCTCTCTCTCTCTCTCTCTCTCTCTCTCTCTAAGACACAAATTTGGAGTGCTAGTAAGACACAAATCTACTTTTGAATTCTCCTCCAAATGAAGGTTTAAATATTTGGCCTAAACATTCCATATAATAGAGGGATTCAATATTGGAGTAATTATCTTACAACCGTAATTCGAAAACCCAAACACCCAAAAAATATTTATAAATAACTCATTCAAGAGAAGGTAAAGATATATTTGCATGGACATTATCCTTGAAAAATGGTTTTAAATGGGGTCAAATAATTTAAAATTTAAGCATACATTGGGATCCCGATTGGGGTTCTCCCCAATAAACTAAGGTAAATGAGTAGAAATAGACCCACCAAAAGGCTAGATTATGATGAATTACCAATTGACATCAAAATAGATAAGAAAATTCTCACATCATGATGATGAGGTGAATGCCAAAATGACACCTAATGAGAAATAAGGATTTTAGAGGATATAGAAGAGCTACACTTTGGAAGGGAACTACATTGGTGGTGATTATCTATTCATGTTGAAGATGGATATCATAAGATGATTATGATGCTTAAATGAAGTTTGGATAATTTTAAGATGTGAAATTTTCTTGGAAGGTATAATAGTTATTTTATTAGATCTCATTCCTCTAAACTATATGATGAAATATTCAGTTGAAATTCAAGGATCTTAGAGTGAATTCGATTTAAAGTGGCTAAAAACTTGAGTTAAGGGAGATTTTTATATTCAAACTATATTACATCTCCCATGTAGAATGGTATAGGTATCCCAAGTGATAGTATAATCCCTATACATATAATGGCCAATGTATTTAGGCATGCTAGGATAGTATAAAGTACATGATATTGACCACTATGAATTCGGGATGGCTAGTAGAATGGATTTGGCCATCTTCTTTATATTGTAGGTTTTTGAAGATGGTTTGGAAAACTTTGACCTGTAGGGTGGGCCTTAACCTTCCTATAGGTTTGATAATGATAAAAATGATATTTGGCATTAAATATGGAAATAATATATTTCATGTAATTGATTCTTACTTTATCCTTTGTATGCTCTAAGTCGGGATTATATGCAATTTCAATGGTGTTAGTAGATTATGTTTCTTAGTCCTTATACTTTTTTTGAGGTGTTGGACAAGCCTTGGAATGATTAGGAAAGGGATATTGATAGAATGTAAGGTGTTAATTAGTTGATTAAATTTTGTGATGGTCATGATTTTTAGTGTGGAAACACATCGTAATAGATTCTTCATTTCTCTTAGCAGACATCCCGTCATGATTGAATTAAGCTTTAAGTAGGAATTCACAAGTTAAGGAATAAATTAGTTTAATTTCTAATAGGAATGGCCTCAATTTGAATTCCTCCACTATATTAGATTATTGGTGTATTATGAGGGGATAGTGTAGGAGGTATACATAGAATTTCATATGGCCTAGGGACATGATTTCATAATTATTTCATGGAGACAAACTATGATACTTTATATGGGAGGAAGGGGGAAATATTATTTTTATATTGAAGAGGAAATGGATTAATATTATGGATGATTTTAGGGAAAACGTCTCTAATATTAGGATTTTGGGTGACTCTATCATCCATTATGACCCTAGTGTATCATTAGGTCATAAATTCTTCTAATGTTGAAATTATTTGGGTTGAATTTTATCAATTTGTACATGAGATAGTGTTTCCTCTTATTCTACTTGATGGATTACACATACCTTTTTGGAGAAAAGTACCTTAAGTTGTATCTAAGTGAGGATTTAAAGTATTGCATATATTTTGGTGAAAAATAACGTAGTGGAGGTTTGACCATATATATTAAAATGGTTTTCCATCATTTGATAAAGGATTGGAAAGTTCCATTCTCACATTATTTACAATTAATTAAGAGGTTCATGTTTCTTTTTTCTGAGTAGCATTGTGGATGAAATTCCTTGAGTAGTGAAATGACTAATCTCTCATGATAAAAAAATGGATCTAAATAAAAAAGGTATTTACGAACATAAATCATTTTCACTGTGTCTTCTCTAAGAGGTTGGTAGTGGCAAGGGAGTTTCTTTGGTCTAATCATTATAGACATTGTGAAAAGGATTTCAGTTAATATTATAGTTAGTTGACCCATTGAGGTCAAAGAAGGGTTAATACATCTTATATCCATAATATATATAGATATTCAATGGTTCATTCTAGAATATATTGGCCAATTTGATTTTTTTATTGTATGCATGCAAAGTTAAAGACTTCAAAAATGGAATTGAAATCAAGGAAAAATTGGTCTAGAACCTAACATAACATTTCAAGATAATAAGAGAAAGAAATTCAAAACACAATAAAATTTAAAAACTACCCTTATTTCATGGAATTTCTCATTGGATGTTGATTATTAAGTCAAATTGTGTCATATCTGGGAAAATTTCATATAAGGAGGAGTAAGAAAAATACCCAAAATAGAAATATTTCCAAATGTGGAAAGGATAATACATAAAAAAATTCCCAATTTAGTGAGGTTTCTAGAAATAGAAATATTGCATGATACGATGGTGTACAACAAACCTTTTAAAGGTAGTGTATATGAATTTATTTGGGGGAGGTTATTTTATTCTAGTAGATGCGGGATGATGGAAATGTAGGATTAGTGACTAGTTAAGACTGGTTATGATTAATTAAGAGTTATTAATAGGTCATGGTATAATATGGGATGTGTGATATAATGAATGGGATGTAATTAAATAATGAGGGGGTATTAATAGGATTTTTATTGGAAATGATTAATGAGTGGTCAATTCGGGTGTCTATATTTTCCCCTCGTTAGGAAGGTGTTATGAGGTAGTGACATCATTTCAAAGAAATTAGTAAATTTAGTTAGGTATAGGAGATGCAAGAAGATTTGATATTTAATTACACCTTGAGATACTATGTGGTACTACTTGAGAAGAGTTAGAGGGAATATTGAAGGTTTTTGAAGGGTTCATAACAAAATAAAAGTGTAATAAATAAAAGGGATGAGATGTATATATAATAGTATAGGGTAAAATCAAATTTACTTTTTTGCAAATTCTTGTCATAATTTGGAGCTCTAGAGTGTTGATAGGAGTAAAGAAAATCGATCATGTACCCGGACACATGAATGATAGAAAGAAATTTAGGGAGTATTGGTGACCTGGAGGGTGTGCATAAGTAGTGAGCAATGCATTTAAATTGACTATTTCATTTACTATGTGTAATAATCGTACAAAACCCATCTGCGATGAAAAAATCACTAAGGAAAATGTTTATATGGTATATCATATAAATAAAATGGTGTATACAACATTATTCTTGTCATATTATTATGGGATTTAGATTTAGAAGTTATGTTTCTTATTTTTGTATAGCATTTTATTTGTGGGTAAAACATTGATAATCATAACAACATTTTGTTCTTACTACAACATTTAATTTTATAGTAGTGGTTTTTATTTTCCCATGGTATCTTTAATTGGCATAGTGGTATTTTTTATTTAGGTTGATTAATCACTAAGTGTGCATTGTGGTTTTGTCACTACAAGATCATATACTGATTATATCTTCCTAAAAGAGGTGATTGAACATCATGAGCCTAACCGTTATTTTATTTATGATGAGTGGGGAGTTTTAGAGATTATAGGATTGTCTTACATACCCCAAAATCCATATATTCAAGTGGACATAGGTATACCTTGACAACATTGGTATAGTGATGAAACTCTAAAACTAGAACATTCCATCATATATGCAAGATGAAATTTAATCTAAAGGATTGATACAAAATTCTATGGATATCAATATAGAGAGTAGTCATTTGTTGGTGAGGTAATACGGATTGGTAAATAATGATGAGGATGGTAGGACAATATGAGTTATAAAAATGGTGGTTTTATTTTAACCATGTTTGAGAGGGGATATGGTAGAACAATTGGATCTAATTATGAGTTTTTAGGAATTAATTATTAGTGCGTACATTAAAAACATGCATAGATGTAAGTTATAATTATAATTGTATGTTAAGAATAATTAAGTAAATGTAAGTGTGGTTATGTGAGTTATTTCAATAACTCACTAAAATTATATTGACAACTCAATTATGTAGGATTTGATATACTAGGCTTGAATCCTAAGTTAAAGGTGATTGTAATCCTATATATCTGTATTCCCACATGAATTAAGGATTGAAGTTTTCTATGTTATTATTCTTCTTATTATGAACCAAATTAACATTTTTATCAAATCGTTAGTGATTCTTGATGGAATATTAAATTATTAGGAGGGACATTTATTATTTGTATCTTTCTTTTGACACAAAATCACTCATTACTACTACTACTTACATCAAGCCTCTAAGTATGTCATTATATGTATGATTCCTAAGTAAGAAAACTCAACATTAACAACACTTACCTTTCTTTTACATTGCTTTCCTAGTGATACTCTTATTTAATTTTCTCAGAGAACTACTTTACTTTTAGACATTGGACAACATGTGACCTAACTCTGCATTTTGGTTATATCCTTCGAGCATTCTAGAAAATACCACCCATTATAGATAGGAGTGCCTAGGCACTATTGTCCCCCTTTTTGGTACTTCTTTCCTTTTCCTCATTTTCTTCAATTTGATTTTCCACATCATTTGTTATCTTTTCTAAATTGTTACCCATAACTTTGGGTCAGAATATTATATTTATAAGGGAATCATATATATACATGACTTACTCACTATTATTAGATCTGGACAACTGGGGCTATTACTTATTATCTACTACTTGAGAAAAGAGAAACATTCAAGGATTGCATTTGGGATGCATTATTCACTACCTAATGAAGTCCCTTGGAGGGGTTATTTAATAATTACATATCACATATTTAGCTTGGGGAAAAAGTATTTGTATGTCACTATACGGTGAGACTAATACAAGAGAAACCTATCTTGAAGGAAAACAATTAAGTCACACAAACACTAGAACTACATAGATTCTAAAATGTAGTGTAACTCTCGATGACAATCACATTGGGGTGACTATCAAGGTCATTATAAATTAGGAATATGCATCTTTATTACATCTAATGTTTTCTTGAACCTTTTTTAGGTACCTTTGGTTTGTTTTTAGGTTTAGGTGTGAATTGGGAACCCTACAATGAAGCTAGAGTGATAAAGAGAGAAAGGAGGAATACAAATTTAGATCTTGAGAAAATCAAAATCAAAGTTATTACTAGGACACTAGTTATTAGTTCAGACACCAACACCCAATGGTCCTATTCTCATCTCGGGATGTCCTGTAAGAAGGATTTTAAGATTCTAGTTTTCTAGAGAAAACATATCTATTCCGATTCATCTTGTTCCACTTAGTTTCCAGTGAGAATAAGCCCAGATCTCTGAGTACAAGCTAAGTCACTCTTATCTTTCTATTGTACACACTTTCTTATTTCTTATATGATATATCTTTCTTATTACTCTTGTATTCACTTTATCTCATTCCTATGATAAATATATAAATTTCATTAAATCATTTAGTGACACCATTTATTGATGAACCCTATCGAAGGTCCTAGTGATCATATCTTATTATTACTATTACTTCATTCAAATGGATATCTCTACTACTAAATTTTCTAAGGCTCATCTTAAATGTGTACATGAATTATGACACACTATGGATCATACTCTATCAATCACTCTAATACTTCCCTTGTTTACATCAACCATCAAGTATCCATTGCTCGGAAATTAATATACTACCTATAATCTAGTTGATATCCCTTCCCAAGAAACTATTGATAATGCACCTCCATTGTATATTCAAGTTCATATTCATAATGTACTAGTTAAGCGTGTCTTGATTGATAATGGGTCTAGTCTTAATATATGCATTATTTGTTTTCTACACCAACTACCTAATTTTTTGCTACTAATCTCACTCCATCTACTCTATGTATTCATGGTTTTGACAACACACGAAAGCAAGTATTAGGTGAAATTTATTTACCCATTCTTTGTAGGACCGTGCACTCTTCATGTCATATACCATGTTATGACTAATAATATCAAATACAATCTCGTCATAGGCCATCCATGAATACATTTATGCACGAAGTCCCTTCCACCCTACATGCTTGACTCAAATTTCTCCATGAGGGTGTCATATATGATGTTTTGGTTGATCCATCTCCCTTCACCTTTTGTGATATTGTTGAGCATGAGAACACACTCACTCCTCTAAATCACTCTACCTCACCTATTGCTAATAAAAACTATGTCATTAGTTATAAGTATTTGTTATGACATGGTTTCTCTAGCTCAAGACTTAGTACAATGGAAAATGTATCATTAATCCCATTTCTCTCCCTAAGTAACTTGATAGTTAAGGCATAGGATTCTCCCATCACTCATCTAGGGGCATTTCTTGGGGATCTTATTTTTTCCATCCAAAAACCTATCTGAGGTCTATACTACTTCCCATTCGTATACACTCCATTTACTTCATCCACACCTCATCGATGTTATTACCTCCCCTGTGTTTCCACGCTTATATTAATTTCACAATTATGAGGATTTCCTAGAGTACATTGGTGACTATGTTCCCTTGAGTGACCCTTTACATCATCATAAGTTGATATTACCCCCATTCTTTATACTAATGTTGCATACTTTTCATGTGATCCTCTTATATTATGTGATCCTCCTTACGATAAGTATACATATTATAATGTTCATGACTTATATCATACATGAAATTATTGGCATAAATCCATATAAAAATTCACAAGTTTTCGATCCACATTTTTATACCTAATGAATAAAATACACCATATAATCTCATAACTGATGATGATCCTCTTATATTATGTTAGCATCCTCCCTTACTAATATTAAGTGCAAATTTTATTATTGATTAAAAATATTTAGTGTTAAGTCATGACAAGATTTCTATACTTATATTCTCTCTATTTCTAGAAATGTATATTATATCTCAGTGATTGTATGTGGGCTCTACTCAAAATGCTAGTTTCTAAAGATGTTTAATTTTTGAAAAGTTCTCCAAATAAGGAATAAATAAATTGACATTTTTTTTATCCTAGGTATTTTTAATATATTTCCATGATGGTTATATATCATGGTTGAGGTCCTAAGTAACAAATTGTGCCCTATTTATGAAGACTAGTTTTTGGGGAAGATTGGATGCAGACTATGGTAAAGTTGATTTGCATGGGCTACAAATGGATTTAAGACTTGGATAAAGCTTTTTTGGTGATCCTAGTTCCAATATATTTCCAATGACATATCAAACTTTATTTTTGATAAGGTATGATAAATTTATGACCTGCTCTATTTTGAAGGTCAAACTGGAAGATGCCCAAATAAGGTTAAGACATGTTGTTGAGTGGTCTCATGAGGTTGGTGATTTTTATGATTTTCTTCATGATTTTTACATGGGCTACAAACAGGTTTTTTTAGTGATTATAAAACATTTATAAGGGTTTAAATTCTTTTTTAATATTGTAAGTTATTTTGGAGGTGATGGATCAATTTTGCAGGTTTTTGGTGATTATAAAACATTTATAAGGGTTTAAATTCTTTGTTTAATCTAGTTCTCGGGACATGATCCCTAGAAGCCTAAATGAGTAGTTTCATAAATTGACTGTTAAAGGCCTTCCACTTAGAGTTGGAAGGAAATGTAAGGTGTTATGGAAATTATATTATAATTTATTTCCAATTATTTATGGTTTATCTCTTGATGATGTGTTTTGATAGGTGATCTAGCTCATTTTGTGAAGAAGAAGGTTGTTTGATTTTAGAACATGCTCTAACCTCGGAAGATTGAGGTTGACGTCCCATGTTTTGAATTGATTGATGCTTTATATCAATCTGGATAGTGAATAGGCATGAATTTTGTCTCTATTTAAGTCATTTAGAGGTCTTGAAAGTGATAGAAATTGTGCAAACTAGTTGAGTTCCTAAAACTACTTTATAAGCATCCCAATTTGGTGAAATAAAAGTGAGTGTGGGTTGCATGTATAGATGTTTCATAATCTATAGTGAGCATGAATTATATACAGGTCATTTTATTTCCAATGAGTGGTTACATGCCATATTTTATATGTACTTGAGTGTTCTTGAGGCGCATAGGTGAAGGTTGGTTCTTGGAAATAGTTGTTTTGACAAGGATTTGAGCCTTCTTGGTAGTTTATGAAGAATTTGATTGGTTAAATCTAATATACAACCATGGATTATTTTTGTATGTGATCTATTTTGAATCTTGAATAATCATGGTGATGAATTTGGAGATATTTGGTGAACCAGGTGATGGGGTTTTGAGTTATTTTTGAGCTTGTTTGGTGTGTTTGAGCATGACCTACCTACTGGGGTCCATTCCAAATGTTTTTATGAATGTATTGTTATATTTTAATGTTTTATTGTTCTATATATTGTGATATGACCAACATATGATGTTTTTGTAAGAAGATAAGTATATAAAAGTGTTTGTTTGGTTCATTTTTGAACTATTTGAGAAAGGAGGGAAAATGCAACCTACATGAGAAATTAAAAGTTGTTCAAGGGCATAAAGAAGAACCTAAGGATGAATGAAAAATATGAATAAGGATAAAGATCATGTGTGAAAGAGTTTGAATAAAAATTGTTCCATGAAAGACCAAGATAGAGCGAGTTGAAGGAGAGAGAAATTGATGAGGGTTTAAAGGAATTTGGAATTGAATTTTGAGATCACAATCAATTGTTGTATCAGAATATTTTCAATGATCATACTTCTATAAAATATCTTATGAAGATTACTATTCATATAAGTCTCTTGTTTTGATTAATATCAACAAGGGTTTAGGGGTTGGTGTTCCTTGTGGGGTTGGTGCCTCACTAAATAAATCTCTTGTGATGTGTAATATTCACTTGAGTATTTGTTGTGAGTAATATCAAAAAAATTCAGTGGGTTTTCTTCCCTTTGAGGGTTTCCCACTTATATCTTATGTCTATGTTTCTCTCTCATGTTTCATGTTCATTTGAATGTATGGTGCACACTTAATAAGCTAATGTTGAATGTATATGATTGAATGGATGTTTGATGGATGTTGCAACAATGGTAAATGAAGTAAAGAATTTGTAAGACTCGATTCAACCTCCTCCTCTCAGTCCACTTTGCTTCCAAAATTGGTATGAGAGAAATTTCTTGTGAAGCAAGTCTAACAGCTTGAAGGAGATCCTAGAAGCACAAGATGACTAAGAAAATAAGGAAAGAGAATCAGGAGTTGAGAGCCATGGCCAAGAAGGATGAAGAAACCATCAAATGTCTCAAGATTCAGTTGGAAAAGGATATTTCATATTTGAGTTCAAAGGAAGAGGAATGTGGCATACTTAAAAATAAGCCTTGTGATGTTTGTATGCATGGTCAAGATGATCTCAAAGAGGTGGTAATGGATCTACAAGAATATTTGGCTTTCCATATAAAGGATAACATCAATTTGAAGTATGAAATCAAAGGTATGATAGCAGTACTCAAAGTCAAAGAATAAGAATATGTTAAGCTTAAGGAAGAGATACAAACCCTAAGGGTCAAAGGATATAAGAAACCTACTCTAGCAGATCAAGAAACCGACCCTAATTCCAAAGGAGATGAAAATGAATATATTCATACCAAGAAGGTCTACTCAAGGCCTAATCTCATTAGACAACCAAATGTAATGAGGTATGAAAAATTTCATGGTTAGTGTTATACTTGTAATGGTTTTGTTCATAGAGAAAGGGATTGTAGGAATTTTCACAGATTTGTGTGCATACCTTTAGAGAAATGGAAAAGATCACAAAATTCATAAGTCAAGAGATATGTAAGAGGTTATTTGCCACAAGTTTCATCTCAAGGGTCATATTACAAATTTTTTTCTCTCATGAATCATCAAGGAAAGTCAAGAATGTTGAAGCTCCAAAAATTAAGGAAGTATGGATTCCTAAATTAGTCAAAGAAGAGTCAGATCCATCAAGGTGAATGAGAAAAATCTGGTCAAGGATGAAAAGAATCCTAACTATGCAAATAAGGTGAAGAAATTTGAACCAAAGGAAAAATAAAAGCATGGGTGTCTAACTAAAATTTATTCTTTATTTCATGGGAAGATGATAAGCCAAGGAGTTTAGGATACCTCAAGATTCATAAGGTATGAAATGTAATATATCCGTGAGATATGATTTTTTAATCATTAGTAGGTGTATGATATGTTAAGGTCTAAGTATTGTGTCTTTAAATCCCTTGATAAAGTATGTTTGTGTCCGTCATGAATTATAAGTGTGGTTAAAAGTGTGTTGAAGAGTCTGTCACAAAGTTGTGAAAAGTCATTGTTTGAGTTACCAAGAAAAAGGTAGTCATATTCTTATCAAAATATCCTTGTGCATGTTTAGGTCTCAAGATCTTGATTTGTCCTTAGTATTATGAGTTAGTATTATCATCATGAGAAAATATAAGTTATGAATGGTTTCCAAAGTCAAATGAAATGTGAAAATGTGATTTAAGGCATGTGCATTCAAGAAGTCCCTGTCATGATTAAATGTAATAAAAAAATTCAAGAAGTCAGTAGAGGTTGTTAAAGTGTATTTAGGTCTATGATCATGGTCTCAATCGTAGTCTTTCTTGATCAGCAGTGATCTGTTTGATCAATCTGAGATCCAAAAAGGATTCAAAATGTTGACTTGTATATAGGTGTCTAGAATATCTTTAAAGTATGGATGATCACTCAACTTGTGAATGATAAGCTAATTAATTATTGTATCAAATATCAAAGTGAGTTAAAGTATGACACAAAGTTAAAAGGACATGAAGTGCATGAAGGAAGATCTAACATATCAAGTATAAGTATCAACTCATAAGGATTGTGCCTCCAAGATAGATGAATTTTTTTAAAGGTCTTCTACATGTTGTTGATGAAGGAGGTGTATTATCACAGTTGATAAAGAAAGTTATTATGGTCTTCAAGAAGTTGATTTACGTAATTTTATTCTCATCAAGCATGTCAAGGTTGTTTTGGTTTGCAGGATGGTTATTTATTGAGGTATAAATGTGTGTTCATACTCCATGGATATTTTTATGGAAGGGTCAAGAGGTATGACTATGTAATTCAAGCAATGTATGAAGTTAGTATTGGTATTTGAAAACACAAGTCAGCGGATATGAAGATTCATGAAAATGACATAAGAGGCTCAAATTTTTTTATATTCAAGTAGAGAAAGGTATGTCTCAAATCATCTAAACAATCTATATAAGAATGGTCTTGCTTAATATATGAAAGAGATTAGGTAAGATTGATTGTAGATTTTCCGAGCTTGTTCTAAGAATACTGATCTGAAGGAGTATGAGGGAAATTTCAAGATTGTGAAGGTGTTAAACCATGAATATTTATTTTGAAGAGATCTGAAAATGCTAAGTTGATACTAAAAACATACGAAAGAGTCAAGACTGTGTAAGCTTGAAGGGGTGCAAATATAGAGTTGTATGATTCATAACAATCATCCGTATGGTGATTTATGCTATGGAAAATATCAAGAATTTTGTGTCCTCATGAGGGTGTGGGATATTAAAAGATGAATGGATTACTACAAGGAAAGGAATTCTTGATCCTAGAGAAATATTTTTTTGTTAATAAAGGTATGTGTTCCTATAAAATGATGAGCTACATGAAGGGGGTCCTTATCTTGACAATTGATGAGATGTATATGGTGATTCTATAAGTACTTACAGGTATGAGTCATGATGGAAGGATAAAATACATGTTTGGAGCATCCTGTATTTAAATGTGTTAAGTGATTTGAGTTAAATTTTCATCATTAAATGTAGCATGTGATAGAGCATGATATAACGAGAAAGATGAGAAAATGATGACCTAAGGTTTGAAAGAGGCTATTGTGATAGAGGGCTCCATTTTGCTCCTTGATCGGGGAAGTGTGCAAGTATCTATTTTTGTATTTTGATGAGGAATCGCATTGTTAGGATAGAGTACATTTTTATAAGGAAGTTATGATAAGTTTATAGGAAGATAAAAAGTTTGAAGGTAATATAAGTATGTGATATGGTGATTGAGGAATATTACAAGGTCTTTGTCATCTCAAGAAGATTCAAGGTTGACCATTAACAAGAAGGTTCTTACATAAAGTAAGTATAATTTTGGGTCTGAGCTAAGTGTTGAATAGTTTACAAGTATGAATGCAAAGTGAAGCCCTAATTGATCTTGTTTCAAGAGTTTTACGTGTCATTCAGACTTTCTCATAGCACCGAGAGCAAAGGCACTACAAGTCTATAGAGGAGCTTCAAATAGATTCATGTTATTAGTGTATTGACAAAGGTTCATAATGAGTTTCTTGAATTCAAGGTTTGAACTAGAGTAGGGAGCATCATGAGTAAGCAAGCACATGACTCTATGATCAAATATGAAGACATTTTGTAAGGTCCTGGTCAGCACTAGATTGTTTTGAAGGATGGAAGTTTGAGGGTGACTAGATGATGAATGAAAAAATTATACTAGTTTGTGTCAACAAGAAACAAGAAGAATATGCTCTATCTTGACTATAGTGAGACAAGAGGAGATGTAAGGAAGGCATGCACAAGTGTATTAATATATAGGAAATCGAGAATCTTACAAGGAAAATGTGTTCGATATTTCTCCATGGACTGTGAAGACAAATATGAATGATGAAAATATGGTCAATTCAAAGTTATAGGTATTCTCTTCAAATTTATTCATAAGGTTATTGTAGTTTTGTAAGGGATAGTTATGATCTATGCAAATGAATGAAGATCTACATGATTGTGAAGATATCCAATGCAAGGGAAGATTGTTTTGACATCCTCTCAATGAGCATAAGTTGTCAAAAGGTGCTAGAATAGAAGGCTTTTATTATTGCAAAGAAAATGTATGTTTATCCATTAAAGTTTCTACAATGATTGAGTCAAGACATTAAACGTGTAAAAATGCAAGCGGCATATCTATAGAGGTTACTTGAGGTAGAGAGGGCTTGTTTTTCCCTCTACTAAGTGTTTTAGAAGTCAAAGAAGGTGAGAAAGGCCAAGTATTGAATGCTTGTAATTTTCTTCAATGATAAGTGGTTTCTTGTTATAAGAAGGTTCTGATAGCATGAATGAAGAATGAAAACATTGAATAAGTGTCTTAGGACTCTAATGATATAATCGAGGCAATTCCATGACTTAATGTAAGGTATGAGCTTAAAAAATATTTTTAGTTAGATATGGATGGTATAAACCCATGGGGGCATATTGAAGTTACATATGATATGATTTCTCTTGTTCCGTGATAAAGTTTGTTAAATTTAGAATGAAATTGGACTCTAGGGATAGTTTTCCTAAAAGAGGATATGTTAAGTTTGGAAGAAGATAATGTGATTTATGGAATGATAGACCAAGAAGAAGTCAGAGAACATGTTTCAAGAGAAAATATGGAGAATATACACTCAAGGGAGTTTTTTGAAATCTCAATTCAGGTTCATTGATCCTAATGTTTTTGTTTGAAGAAAAAGAAGATAAAGTACAGTCTAAGGGGGTACAAGTTTAAGTAAGTAAGTTTGGTTTTGTGTATTGTTTCCATCGTGTCATGTTAAGTGTTGTCTTCTTCCATGTCTAGTTGTCATTCTATCCTTTTTCATAGATGGAAAAGGGGGAGAGAAGCATCAAAAAAATGGAAAACAGTCAAGTAGGTTTGTTTTCTCTTATGGTTGCCATCAATGTTTCTAAAGGTGGTTATCATCAATGATAAAGGGGAGATTGTTGGCCATCATGTCTTAGTGTTGTCATTTATGTCAAGTCAATTGGTGGAAAAGGGTTTCATGAGGTCATATGATTCTCTATGAGGTGTCATTCAAAGGTCAAACATGAAGGTTTATTGGTAGTGTCATATTTGGTGAAGTCTTATGAGGTTCTAGAGAATTGTTTAACTTGCATGGTCATAGTATGAGTCCTCCCAAGTTGGTTAAAAAAATTAATGAGCTCATTAATGGTCAATATAGTATGTTAAAGGTGTTAATCTATTTGTAATGAGTCATCGTGGTCATTTCATGAGATATATGGCTTGAGTCGGGTCATTTTAGGCCTATTCCTAGTCCTAGGACATGTAGAATGAGTTGGCAAGCATGATTTTTTGAGATGATAAGTCATGTTAAATGATGGTAGTAACATGGTGATGGTATACATGGAGAGTATGATGAGTTTTAGGTTAGTTCTCAAAGCTTTGATAATGTTTAATGGTCCTTGGGAAGCAAACATGTGAAGACAAGGCAGGATCGCATAGGTAAGTCATTATGGCTAGAGAGTTTTAGACCTATTTGAGCTATATGGTATGGAAAGGTATAGTATGTTTTCATGATTCTTCATGACAAGTTTTAGGTAAAAATGTTGAAGGATTTACAAGATATGAAGTGTTTGGTAAAACCATGTTTTTGAGAGTGTATTTTTAGATAAAATTTGACCTTCCGATACTGTTCTGGATTGTATGTTTTGATCGACCCAGAGGATTTAAGATATTTTTTTAGAATATTTTAAAAACATAAATATGTGGTTTTATCATCACATTTTTATGAACGATCGTTAAGAAGATAAGTTACTTTGAAACCCTAGCTAAACCCTAGCTCAAAGTGACTTGGAGGAAATTG
This sequence comes from Taxus wallichiana var. yunnanensis, assembly GCA_018340775.1. Classification (NCBI taxonomy): domain Eukaryota; kingdom Viridiplantae; phylum Streptophyta; class Pinopsida; order Cupressales; family Taxaceae; genus Taxus; species Taxus wallichiana. Next base: position 203,303,390 of record CM031236.1, read on the forward strand.
AGTATATTGAAAAAGTTTTGATTTATTTTTCAAAAGTGATGATTGGAGGTTGTAGAGTACTCCTCCGATTTCCGAGTAAAGGTATGGTATAGCTTATGACTATATGTGGGCCCAAATCAAAAATGTTAGTTTCTTAAGATGTTCATTTTTTGGAAAATTTTCTCCAAAGAAGGTATGAAATAAATTTAAATTTATTTTATCATGGGAGTGTTCTATATGTCCATGATAGTTTCATATCATGGTTGATGTCCTAAATGGAAAAGTGTACCCTATTTTTGAAGATTGGTTTTTGGGGTAGTTTGGAGCATTTTTGTGGTAAAAATGGATTTTAATGAGTTAATACTTTATTCAAGTTTTTTATCCTAGTTCCAAGAGATTTCTAATGATGTATAAAGCTTGAGTTTTGGATAATGTATAAGTAAGTTAGGACATGTTCCTTAAAGGTCAAATCTAGAAGATGTTTGGTTAAGCATGGTCTTGAGTAGCTTCATGAGGTTGGTGATTGTTATGAGTTTCTTCATTATTTTGAAGGTTTTTGAGTGCTTATAAAAAAATTATGATGAAGTTTGATGATTTGATTAAGCTTGTATGTGATTTTAGAGGTGATGGAACAAGTTGGTCTCAAGACTGGTTCTTGAGCCCTAGAAGCCTAAATGAGCTGACTTTTAAATTAACCTGGTCAAGGCCTTCCACTTAGAGTTGGAAGGAAATGTAATGTGTTATGTAAATTATATTTATATTTATTTCCAATTATTTCTGATTTTTCTCTCGATGATGAGGTTTGATAGTTAATCCAACTTATTTTTTGAACAATAAGGTTGTTTGTTTTTAGGACACAATTGCTCTAGCTAGAAGATTGAGGTTGAAGTCTAATATTTTGGATTGATTTATGATTTCTATTAGTTGGAAAGTGAATAGGGATGAATTTTCTCTATTTAAGGAATTTAGAGGTTTTGAAAGTGACTTAAAGGGTGCAAACTAGTTGAGTTTCTAAAACTAATTTCTGGAAATTTCAGTTTGGTAAATAGTAAAGTGAGTGTGGATTGCATGTATAGATGTTTCATGAGCTCTAAAAAGCATGGATGTGATCTGAAGGTAAGTTTATTTTAAATTATTTATTACATGCAATATTTTATATGTTCTTGGGTGTTCTTGAGGCCCATATGTGAAGACTAGTTCCTAGAAACATATGTTTTGATAAGGATATGAGCTTTATTGGTAGTGTTATGAAAAATTTGATTGGTGAAAGATAATGTATGAACATGGGTGATTTTTTTATGTCATATTTTACATTTTTAGATATATATGAGATTTAATAATCATGGTTATGAATTTGGAGGTCTTTGGTGCGCTGTGATGGGGTTTTGAGTTATTTTTAGCTTATTTGGTGTGTTTGAGCATGGCCGACCGACATGGGTCCATTCCAAATATTTTTATGAACTTATTGTTATATTTTCATGTTTTATTTGTTGAGATATTTTGATAGGAACGACCTATAATTTTTTTGTAAGAAGAGAATCATATAATATTGCTTGTTTGGTTCATTTTTGAACTAGTTGAGAAAGGAGGGAAAATGTGAACTACATAAGAAATAAATAGATATTCAAGAGCATCAAGAGGAATCTAAGAACAAGTGAATTTTTTTAAGAAGGATGGATATCATGTGTGTAATGGTTTGAAGACAAATTATTCCATGAAAGACCAAGATAGAGCGACTTAAAGGAGAGAGAAATTGATGAGGGTTTGAAGGAATTTGGAGCTGAATTTTGAGATCACAATCAGTTGTGGTATCAACATATTTTTATTGATCATACTTCTGAAAAATATCTTATGATGAGTCATATTCATATGATTCTCTTGTTGTGAGTAATATCAATAAGGGTTTAAGGTTTGGTGTTTCTTGTGGGGTTGGTGCCTCACTAAAGAAATCTCTTGTGATGTGTAATATTCACTCGAGTCTTTGTTATGAGTAATATCAGTAAAATTTTTAGTGTTTTTTCTTCCCTCTGAGTGTTTCCTACTTGCATATTATGTCTATGTATTGTCTCTCATGTTCCATGGTGATTTAAATGTTTTTCACACACTTGGGTAAGTGCACAAAGTTGGTGGACAACTCCATGGACATAAAAACCTGAAATTCAGGAACCATGATCACAGCTTTATATACCGCGATCACAGTTCCGAATTTTAGGTTCGAAATAATGAACCTAAAATTGTGATTGTGGTTTAGAACCACAAGCGTGGTTATAAACGTGATCACAGAACTCGAGACAAAAAAGCGAGTCCGCGAGTCCTCATTTTCCCTATTTTTCATTTCAAACCATGATTTCTCCTAGACATTTTTCACTTGAGCTTTGAATACCACCTCAAAATTCTCATCAGACTTCTGGATCATGATAGATTCAACCATGCCGCCAAGACGAGGAGGTAAGCCCCCGATTTTAATCATTTTTTTTGCATTTTAGGTTTTTTTGCATTTTAGGTTTTTTTTTTACATTTTCATGGGTTTTTTGAAATGTTTGTTTATGTATACAATTTTCTTGTTTTTTCAGTTGGTCAGCAAGCTCAAAATCGTGCAAACCATCAAAACATTCCTCAAAACCCTCCGAACATTCCTCAAAACCCTCCTCCAAACATAGATCTACCTCCTGTGGCTCCTTCTGTCCCCACTGAACCAACAAGAACACAAGATAATATCATTGGAAGAATTTGAGAAAATAAAATTGTCATTGAGAACCTTATTCAGACTATAAGAAAAAATCATGCCACAAATCCATCCCACATGACTTTAGCCAACACATTGCAAACATTGATTGACAAAGTTGACTCTGCAACCAACCAAATAGATAGATGGAATACCTTTAGAGGTGATTGTAGGCAGTGGTATGTAGATAAATTATCCCATGTGGCCGTAAAAGACAAAAAAATGGAAAAAACCTTATTTTGAATTATTTATTAACCCGAGAACCAATGCCCCCACGATTACTTGCATATGGTTCCCAATCCATTAGTGCCACGATGACCGAATCAAAAACAATTTTTGGGACCGATGGTGGATGGTTTTTGATTATCCACCATGTAACAACAATGAGGTTCCTCTTTATTTTTTGAAGAAATTATATTGTGAGTTCGTGCTTAATGAGGTCCCGAATTATTTTGACTTTTCTAACTTTTTGGTCGAGGAGGTGGCTCTGCACAGAGTAGACCTGGTGCACGCATAGGTCAACCAAGGATCCCCATGCCCCAAAACCCCCACTGCCTTCAGTTATCCCTCCTATAGTGAAGGAGGTTATGGAGATTGACACACTACATGCATTGAGGAGCTCATGACACTCGACCCAAAGCATAGTGACCAGATTGCATCTGGTGATGTTGGTGGAGGTGCAGTTCTAGCGCACCACACCACTGTGGATCATGTGGTGCCGTATGCACTACGGGTGAGACATCATTTGTTGGTTCACATGATTTATTTTCTATAGATGAGATGTTGGGGGATGTTTTTGGAACTGGTGCCACTGATATTGGTCTTCCACAGAGGTAAATTCAAATAAATATAAATATATATATATACATATATATATATATATATATATGTATGTATGTATGTCTACAATAGTTTATTCAATGTTTAGATTTTAATTTGAGATTTTATATATATATATATGTATATGTATGTATTTGATTGTACGTCATGTACATACATGTAAAAAAACTAATTTTTATTTTATTTTAAATAGCAAGAGCCGGTGAAGGAAACATCCGGCATCGACATGCTAGCTATTGCAGCTGGGCGTGTTTCAAACATAAGTTTCAAGTTGTACAAACTTACATTTTTAATTTCATTTGATTGCACTAGATTATTATTATAATGTTTCACGTGTATGTTGTACATATTAATATGTTTGTCTTTTATACACAAGAGCCTGGCGGGTCATCATCTGCTCTAGGAACTAAGGCTACTGGCACACCTCACATGAGTTTTACGCAGGTTAGTTTCTCTTTACACTTTGTTTCTAATTGTGGAATTTCACGTGGATTACATGCTTTGGACCTCTGTTATGTGGTGCATAGTCATGTAGATTTTAATATTGATTTGTACATGTTTTTTGTATAGCTTATGACTGCCAGAGAGACTCCTCCATATATGTAGACTATGGAGGTGATGTAGATATGCCATACAAGATCTACGGATCCACTAACCGAGATAAAAAATTTCAAATTTGTTAAATTTTGGAGGTTTATTATTTCTTATTACTTAAATCTAAAATATCAAATTTTGTATGTACATGAAATATTTAATTTGAAAATTAATTATTTGTATGTAGCTTACCCTCGTGAGTCTATTGTTGTCCCTGCGATGCGTCAACGACAAATTAATAGGGATCATGACATTGTAGTAATATTTCACATGCATTTTAACTAAATTATACAAGTTTCTAAATTTTGAATGTATTTTAAAATTTTAGGTGTTAAAAACTTGTTGTTTATGAATGTGTAGGTTAGGTTGCGGAGCACGGTTAGAGATGCCTAGGACCACACGGATGAAATCCGTAGTGGCATCTCCCTCCACTACATCCCTAGGTTGTGGACGTGCTACTTCTAGCAGGGCGAAGAGAGGGAAGATGTTTCATGAGTAGATTCATAGTCCACCTGGATGTACATAGATATATATATGGGCCATCTGGTCCTAGTGAACATGTTTCTTCATATAGTCCATTGTATATATATAGCCTTTTGTGACCACATGTGGTCCTATATACAGTATGAAACACTTAGTTCGAGATGTACACATGTTATGAACTTACATATTTTCAGAGACGTGCGTCTGGAGCACACTTTGTTTGATTCTTATATATCCATGTGTGTTGGTTTTCATAACGATATTACTTCTATATGTTTGATTTGATTTCATTGCATGTATGATATCCTTCTATGTATGTTTTCATAACCATTTATTAGTTCTAGATATGTATGTTTGATTTAAAATTAAAAAACCATGTCCCAGAGCACTACATGGTACAATTGTTAAGCAAACCTATTCCATTAAGCAAAACCATGCTAGGTGAACTACAAAAGGGAAATACGTAATTACTTTTTTTTCTTTTAAAGCTAACACTCATCTGTTGCATATCAACTAATGCGAACATTGATAGAAATAAGTGAGGTAGAGTTCATCTTGAACTATATGAATATAACGTTACTTATGGTGCAACATTGCATGGTACAATTGTTAAGAAATTAAGGGAAGCATTTACATTGTTTTAGAGAAATTAAGGGAATCAATAGATGTACACACCTTATCTCTTTATAATTTGGTGTTATATGCCAATCAACTAAGAAGTTAAACATTCAATTTGATTATCATTTAAAGTAGATTCACTTCTCTCTTTCATTTTCATTGTTTGTCTCTTTCTTCTTGGACTTACCATCCTCTCTTTCCTTTTATTTGCTTGTATGTATTCAAGACTTCTTTCTTTCTCCTTCTTATTTTTCCATTGTTCACTCTTTTTTCTCTTGACTTGTCTCTTGTTGCTTTGAATATCATGTCATAAATATCTCCTCAAGACTTTATATTTCCTCATGTACAACAAGTATTCACTTATGTCCTTCACTTTCTTCATTTATTGATCATAGCCATTACATGCTTGCCTCAAACTGAAATTTGACTTTTTATCACCACTTTTCTCTTGTTTCCCATTTCATATTGAATGAGTACCTATTTATTGTCTAAGCATTTCATTTTGCACTTCCTTTCTCCTCCATTATTCTTATTTCATGTTATGTTCTCCATTATGAGAATTCTTTTATCTTCTTCATGTTTCTCGTGCATGGAAACTATTTTCCTCTTATTCCTTCATAGCTCTCACTTATTTGTTTCCTTCACTTCTTTTAGCATGGTTCATAAGTGACTTGATTGGCCATTTCACTCTCCTTCTAAAATTCCATCCAGATATGCAAACTTGAAGCTACTTGCCTTAGCATTTTATTGATAATATTATTCATATGTTCACATTATCACCATACTATTAGAAATAATGAATAAATGCATTTCATTCCTTTAACATGACTTGCCTTTACTCACCACTTTTCACTAGTTCTTACTTCACTAGCAATTATGGCTCATTTAATTTCAAATCCATTTAGTATTCTTGACCTATATTCAAATACTTATTCCACTATTAGAATAACAAGGGAATGCTTTATTCTTTTGAATCTTCAAAGCATGATAATTAGGGTATTAGATACCCATTAAGGGATGAAAAGTATGTAAAAAGTTTCAAGGTAGCCAAGAGCATGACCATATTACAATGCAAACATAATGAGCATGTAAGCACATAGCTGGGGCAGCAGAGGATGGAGAGAGATCACCACAACAACATAGCTCAAGAGAGAAAATCAAGGACATTGATGAAGAACCTAAGAGGACAGAGGCAAGTCCAAAGAGAACAAGAGAGATGGAAGGTAAACAAGTGACATTGAATGTTTTGAGTCCTAGGAAATGAACGGAGGCGAGGAGTGAGAAGTCATGCCTCAGGACGTCGTGGCACAAACCGAATGTGCCTGAAACATCTAGGTGGCTAGGTGAATGCTAGAGGAGGCATTTTTTTGGTGCATGACAAGGTCGTTGCTTCCAGGCTACTTCATTCGGGCATAGTCCCTTAAGAGCCCTGAGACCAAAATATCGTTCAACTTTGATAGGTGAATACTCAGACTCCATGGAACCTAGAGATGTCTTGTCTGATCTAAAACCTTGGTGTAGGGACCCTCTACAATAGCCTCTCTCAATTTTTTTCCTTCCCAGATCGGTGCTCTTGCTGCCCTATTGTTTGCAAACACGTGAAATAGTGCAGTTCGAGCTGTGTAAGGTTGTCAAATGCTATATTTTGCAAACGGTGGGTCGTGGCACCGAACCGAATATGCTAACACATCTAGGTGGCTAGGTGAATGCTAGAGGAGGTGGTGTTTTGGTGCGCGACAAGGTCATTGCTTCTAGGCTACTTCGTTCGGGCGTAGTCCCTTAAGAGCCCTGAGACCAAAATATTGTTCAACTTCGACGAGTGACTACTCGAGACTCCGTGGCACCTAGAGACATCTCATCTGATCCAAAACCTTAGCATAGGGACCCTCTACAATATCCTCTCTCAGTTTTTTCCTTCTCATATCGGTGCTCTCGCTGCCCTATTGTTTGCAAACGCGTGAAATAGTGCAGTTTGAGCTAGTGTAAGGTTGTCAAATGCTATATTTTGTAAATGGTGGGTCGTGGCACCAAACCGACTATGTTCGACATGTCTGGGTGGCTAGGTGAATGCTAGAGGAGGTGGTTTTTGGTGTGCAACAAGGTCGTTGCTTCCGGCTACTTCGTTCGGGCGTAGTCCCTTAAGAGCCCTGAGACCAAAATATCGTTCAACTTCGATGGGTGACTACTCGAACTCCGTGACACCTAGAGATGTCTTGTCTAATCCAAAACCTCAGCATAGGGACCCTCTACAATAGCCTCTCTTGGTTTTTTCCTTCCCAGATCGGTGCTCTCGCTATCCTATTGTTTGCAAACATGCAAAATAGTGTAGTTCGAGCCAGTGTAAGGTTATCAAACACTATATTTTGCAAACGGTGCATCATGGCACCAAACCGAATGTGCCGACATGTATGGGTGGCTAGGTGAATGCTAGAGGAGGTGGTGTTTTGGTGCGCAACAAGGTCGCTTCCGGCTACTTGTTCGAGCGTAGTCCCTTAAGAGCCCTGAGACCAAAATATCATTCAACTTCGACAAGTGACTACTTGGACTCTGTGGCACCTAAAGACGTCTCATCTAATATAACACCTCAGCATAGGGACCCTCTACAATAGACTCTCTTGGTTTTTTCCTTCCCAAATCGGTGCTCTCATTGCCCTATTGTTTGCAAACGCGTGAAATAGTGTAGTTCGAGCCAGTGTAAGGTTGTCAAATGCTATATTTTGCAAATGGTGGGTCATGGCACCAAACCAAATACACCGATATGTCTGAGTGGCCAGGTAAATGCTAGAGGAGGTGGTGTTTCGGTGCGCGACAAGGTCGCTACTTCTAGGCTACTTCGTTCGAGCGTAGTCCCTTAAGAGCCCTGAGACCAAAATATCATTCAACTTCAAGTGTGACTACTCAGACTCCGTGGCACCTAGAGATGTCTTGTCTAATCTAACACCTCAGCGTAGGGACCCTCTATAATAGTATTTCTTAGTTTTTTCCTTCTCATATCAGTGCTCCTGCTGCCCTATTATTTGCAAATGCGTAAAATAGTGTAGTTGAAGCGATAAGGTTGTCAAATGCTATATTTTGCAAATGGTGGGTCGTGGCACAAAACCAAATGCACCGACATGTCCAGTGGCTAGGTGAATGATATAATAGGTATTTTTTGGTGTGCGACAAGGTTGTTGCTTCCGGGCTACTTCTTTCAGGCGTAGTCCCTTAAGAGCCCTGAGACCAAAATATCGTTCAACTTCAACGTGTGACTACTCAGACTCCATGGCACCTAGAGACGTCTCATCTGATCTAACACCTTAGTTTAGGGACCCTTTACAATATCCTCTGTCAGTTTTTTCCTTCCCAGGTTGGTGCTCTCGCTGCCCTATTGTTTTTAAATGCGTGAAATAGTGCAGCTTGAGCCAGTGTAAGGTTGTCAAATGCTATATTTTATAAACAGTGGGTCATGACACCAAACCGATTGTGCACACGCATAGGTATGGTCTTATAAACACTTTGGGAGGATTCATTTCAGTTCTCTAAGCACCAGGTGCTTCTGGGCTACCTCCTCTGGAGCCAAGAACCCCCTCCACAGGTACATAAATCATTGTTAATTGCTTCTCTTTTCTTGTAAAACAATGAAAGCTTCTCTTAGCTTTGAGAATTTAAAATTCTCTACTAACAATGCCAACCACGTGAAGGTGGAAGCTTTTTTCTAGCACCACTAACGTAAACATAAAAGTGTTAATCAAAGAAATTTAAGTTTCAAATCAAAACCATACTAGATATATACAAAATACACAAATTTAAAATAAAATATATGAACTTAAATCTATCTAACTAACAAATTTATATATATCAAAGAAATTATATATACCAGACATGAGCATTGTAAATTCATTCCAATGAACCATCAAGATCGGATCTACTCTGAATAGCGGACAAGATTGCTTCATGATCTGACTCTCGAACCTTCCAAAGAATCTTGTTATTAGGCCTTCCTCAATATCTATACAGTTGAATATTTGTCGCTAGAACTAGATGTGAATATAAGAGTATTTTCTTGTGTGTCTCAAAGTCTTCAAACACCCAAACAGAGGATTTTTTAATGGATACCATCGAAGCCAAGTTCCAGTAACTACCACTAACCCTATAGGATACTCAATATCTTCACCATCTATAATAGAATTCAACTTCTTTCTTTCCTTGATGCAACAACATAAGAAATAGTTTGTTGCTTCTTCATTGTCTTATGTTGCAATAACTGCAAACACATGTCCTACAAAAACAAAGGTTGAACAACTCAAATTTAAATTACATATTAAAATTTCAATGGACATAACTCAATACAAAAATTAAATAAATAACCATAAATACCTTGTCACACCAAAATCAAAATTTCGTCAAAGTCCTTGGATGTTACAACTTCATCTAGAAACAAGTCATAATGCTTATGGAGGTTGATAACTAGGAAGTGGAGTTAGAGGTTTACAAATCCATCCATCCACCCATTCTTGTGAATCACACTCAGCAGTGACAAATTTGATACAAGATGCACAAAAACATGTCAAATTTCTTGTCCATACGGCCACGAAGTAGCGTCTGAGCTACAAAATGAGTGCATATCACTAAACCCTGTGAGTGTCATACAATCCTCGTAGTTAGCAATTTTTTGTTCCTCTATCAACCAAAAATATCTGTGAACTGTGGAATTTTCTTGAGAACCTCGGGCCATGTTGTCAATACACCATTCCACTATGCTCTTTACATCTTTTAATTTAGCACCATCTTTGTACTTCAACTCTTCTCTTGTAAGAGCTCTTTTCACACATGCCCCTACACCATCATGCTCTCCTTTTCCATGTCTAGCCTCAGTGAAACTCCAAATATGTTGCACACCCATCTTGATGTGCATTCTTCTCATCCAATAAAACATTCGTGCATTCTTAAATTGAGATGTGCAATTATCTAACCATATATAATGTTGTTTGAAGTGGATGTCCCTATCAGACAAGTTTCCATAAAATAACTGGAAACACCCTTGCACAAATTTAGTAGAATGAGTACGATCATCACTGATATAAAAGTGGTACTCTCTTTAAAAAAATTGATCATTCTCTGTACTATCAGGAGAATGTAGAAATGTTATATGCAAAAAAATGGTAACTTGTACTGAGTTGTAATATTTTGATTGAACCTCCATTTGTGGTTGCAATGTGTAATTCTCTGCAAAATCGACCACTGAAACAATAATACCAATAGGAAATGTGTCCTTACATATCTTGAACTATTCATCCAACCATCGAGCTCTATGTGTATGCCTAGCATACTCATAAACAATTTCATCCTTAAATTTTCTCAAAAATTAGAAAACAGGCATTTGTTTTGTAACTAGCTCACACCGTTTAGACTCTTTTCCATCTTTCAACTGGTATGAAACTGATTTATATTTATCAAACTCAACTAAATTATGTCTATTGTACCTTCAATTTTCTCATGGATACAACTTTCCAATTTAGGTAATCCGTCACATGTACTACAACTTCCATCTAAACAATCCTAACTATAAAAAAATTGTCCAACTTCTTTTTCACAAAATATAGTAGGAATGAAATCCCTAGAAGATATTGGTGGAACTTGAACACCACATTCTAATAACATAGTTTCAAAATAAAAAATAGAACGAATACGTAAAAATTAGCATAATGCATCACAAATTCAACATGTTGCCTACAACAACAAGTGGTGCGAGCGTGGTTTATTTTCACATAGAATGGTTTCAACATTTCAAAAAAATGTTGACTAATTTTAATTTCTAGATTCTCTTGTTCAAACTTATGAAAAAATTGAGTTTGAGTCATATCTAATAAATGCTTTGGATGTGGTTCACAATTAGTAGAACCAACTCTCCATTTTATAACATCTCTTGTATTAGGTGAAACTCTAGTGTTATCATGCCAAAATTGAATAACAACTTCTCTTATAGCATCAAAATTATTTTTGTCCTTACGTGGTGCTCTAATAGAAAATGCCCAAAAATTGGCGTTATCGAGTGATTGAAGGATATTACGTCTTTCAATTGCTTTCATTAGATTTTTTCAATCAACTTTCAACATTCGACTTGTTTGCGTAATCAAATGTTATTATTTTATTGATTCACTTACAACACTAGTAGCAAGTACATGACGCACAATATTACTATCCCTAGTGTGTCTCTTGACACCAACAATGTGATATGCATCATGAAGGTTTTCAACAATTGTAGAGGTTTGACCACGTATATTAGATGTTGTCAATCCTAAGGTGTTTAATGTAGGTCTCATTTTAATGAATTTCATCAAACTAACCAACAACTGACATCTTTGGGAATCATTTAAAATTTCAAAATGATTATCACAAATTTCAAAGTGGCTTTTCTTCCGATTTTCATTCGAAAGTTTATCATCATTGGTTTCAAAAAAATTCATCAATTTCAATAAAAAAATTAGGTTTCTTACGTAAAATCCTAGGAGGTGTTTTTGTCAAATTTTGTCTATCTACAGTTTCAACATGAATTTCCTTATTCACATTTTCATTGTCTCCTTTAATTTCAACATTTGCTACATCATCGTATTTAATTCTTCTTCAACATGATGACAAGTAAAAACATCTTCATCACAAGTATTTAATTCAATTTTAACATTGATAGTAGAAACATTACCTGGTTCTTCATTGCTTACAATAGTTGGGGTTGAAGATGAACCTCTTCTTGATTCATGAAGATTCCGCATTCGCTCAAGCATTTTGAATTTTGTTGGCCTCTAATTCGTTTGGTGTTTTTTTACTTAATGACTTCTTTTTTGACTTCATTTCTTATCTCCCATGATGTTTTACTTCCGGTGATAAGAAAAACATGTAGAAAAAGATATAATTTCACAAGTAATTCATATGGTAAGGTCAGAGAGTAAAAATCACATGGTAATTCAGACATTGGGATGTGTGTAAATATGATTTATGAACCCATGGGTGCACTTTATAAAGCGTGATCGTGCTTTATAAACCGCGATCATGAATCTATTCTGTCGAACCTAAGCCTTGGGAAATCTTTGTTTTTCCCAACCAAAGCTATGGAAGGTCATTATGAAGTGTAAAAGGTCAAAAAACCTCAAATTTTCTCTTCCAAAGACTTGAACCATGCTAAAAAATTGAAAACATTTCACAAAAATGGTGCCATCACATAGGGGAGACTGTTAGCTTCATAGAAATATTGATTTTAAAGTGAATAGAATAAGATAAATATCATTTTATAATTTTTACTAACAATAGGTCTTTAAGACATTTTTTCCCATGAATGTTCATGTCTACGTTTAAGACTATAAATTTTGTTTCGCTTATCAAAATGTGATAAAACTTATACCATCCCAAGCATGGAGAAATTCTATACACGTTAAAAAATATATATATTTGATTTCAATATTTTTTGATATAGTTATGGCGGGCAAACGGAAAGCGCTCCGTTTTCTAAATATTTTCAGACCACTTTCACGGAAAAAATCATTTAAAAAAATATTGCTCGAAAAAATACAAAATAAAATCCATCCCAAGATAGACAACTACATCTAATGTTTCACCAAAAAAAAAAATAGCAAGATTTGGTCATCCAAAATGCGGGCAAATGGACTCTACAATCTTATAAGTTTTTCAAAAAAAAAAAACCAAGTCATATAATTTTAAGTATTTAATATAGCTAAACTTGTCCCTTTTTTAAAAAAATAGTATTTTATAAACTAGATTATGAATGCTATGATTCATATTTATATAAATTTTCTAATTTTGAGTGCGCATTGCTAATAATCCCTACAAGTTGAGATTTTGTTGTTTTTTGTAATATGATGTCCACGGATGACCCCATATTTGTCCATCAACTTCCTGCACGTACCCACTTAATAAGCTAATGTTGAGTGTATGTGATTGAATGGATATTTGATAGATGTTCCAACAATGGTAAATGAAATAAAAAAATTGTAGGACTGATTCACCCCCCCTCTCAATCCATTGTGCTTCCAACATCTTTCCTTTTTAGATGGGTTAACCAAGGAAAAAAATCTTTCACAACTCTATGGGGTACACTTTTCTATATATATCGCAATGCCCTTTGGCCTTAAAATGTTGGCACTACATACCAGTGAGCTATGACTCACATATTCCATTATTATATTCATAAAATCATATAATATTATGTGGATGGTCTCCTTTCCAAATCAAAACATTGTGCTCAATATGCTCAATATTTTTTTACACTCTTCACACACTTACAACAATATAATGTTTGCCTCAACCAAAAAAATGTGTTTTTGGTGTGACTACTAGTAAGTTATTAGGTTACATAATATCTCAATTTGGTATTGATAGTCATCCACACAAGATAAACACTATTATAGGCATGCCTCGCCCTCATAACCTTCATTAACTACACTCACTTCAAGGTAATATTTAGGCTATCGATGATTCATCACAAAACTAGTAGAAAAAACCCAACCCTTCACACGACTCATGAAGAAATATACCATGTTTGCATGGGATGATAACTTTCAACATGATTTTGAGAATATTAAAGCTTACTTACTTGATCCACTGTCTTGACCCCTATCGTTCTTGATCGTCGCCTAATTTTTTATATTTCTATTTCTTTTCATGCCTTAGAAGCCTTTCTCACTCAATATGATGTAACCTAGTGTGAACATGCCATTTATTATATTACTTATACCTTACTATCCTATGAGTGTAATTGCAATTGCAATGAATTTTTGTTTGGGACCTATATTTGTCATTGAAAAATTACAATTTTACATTATCAATACCAAAATCCATGTCATTACTCAAGGTTATCGTTTATGATACTTACTTTCTTGGATTCATTTATGAGTCCATCTAGCTCATTGGGTTATCTTACTTACTGAATTTTACCTTAAATTTGTTCCACAAAAATCCATTAAAGGAAAATTAATAGTTGATCAATTAGATGAAGCTCCTATCAATGATCATTTCCCCATTTTTGGTGATTTTAGTGACAAATTCATTACTTATACCACTTACAATGTCATTTAGACCATACATTTTGATGGATCTCGATATGCCACAAGATTTGGAGTTTTTATTGTCTTTATAAAATAACACGGTGAACCTATGCTCTTTAATTACCTCCTTAGTAACTCTTGCATGAATATTATTACTAAATACGAAACCCTTATTTTTGCTTGTATATTGCTTTCTCTCTTCCTATACCCCATCTTCAAATTATTAGTGACTCATAGCTCATTTTTAATCAAGTCAATGGCACATACCAAACAAAAGAAAAGAAACTAATACCCTATCATACAATCATTACTATCATGCTCACCACATTCGATTCATACACTATTACGGATGTACCCCATAAAGGTAATTAACACATTGATGCAATGGCTAGTGTTGCTTTTCTTATCCCCTTAGACAATACTAATGACCACACTACATTTTTCATTCATCATTTAATTCATCCCTCTATCGACTCCCATAGCATGGAGGCTCTATAAGTTCTCGATGTCACCCATAACATTGACAATCCGAATGGTATACTAATATATATAACGTCCTCTACCACCGGGCCTTTTGGGATAACATATCCTCACATAAGGCATGATGACTATGCCATAACACCACATGGTATGTCATTGTTGGCTATTTTTATTTAAATTTTATCTCAATGGTAAGTCCTTTAGTGCCCGAGATTGAAATATATCCCAATTGTTTTATCTCAAATACATGATAATATATGTGGTGAGACATTTTAGTGGAAAATCTATGGCCCAAAATCTACTACACCAGGGGTACTATTGGCCTATAATGAAATAATATTTCTTGGCCTATGCGTTAAAAATGTGGTAAATTCCAACGTCATAGTAATATTCGCCATGCACCAACATATTACATATAACCTATTGCATCCTCATGCCTTTCTCCTTATGGGGATTTGATCTCATTGGAAAGGTCAATCCCGAATTAATGAACGACACAAATTTATAATCACTACTACTGAATATTTTACTAAATGTGTTGAGGTTTCTCCTTTACACACCACTACTAGTGAGGATATTTGCATATTTTTTAATACACATATCATAACTTGCTTCAAGGTTTGTTCGTGATTGTTACTTACATTGGTCCATCTTTCAAAAATCACGGTGTCAAAAATTATACTCTAAAGATAAGATTGAACACATATTTTATACCCCTTATTATCCTCAAGGTAATGGCCAAGTCGAGGCCACCAATAAAATAATCATTAAATTTTTGCATAAAATTGTTGATAGATGTGGTGATTATTGGCATAATCAAATTTTTACACTCTTTAGGACTACGTAAAAGTATGTGTGCTCACACCAATGCCACACAATTTTATATTATGTATGGTACTAAAGCAATCATTCCTTTGGAACTCAAAATCCCATATTTATGTGTTTCTCTTTAAAATATCCTCCAAGACAACGAATATCAAGAGTGATGCCTACATGAACTGGAAATTATTAATTCTCATCATGTACGGGATTTAGATAATCTTTTTGCTTACCAAGCATGCATCAAGCGTACCTATAATATCGGGATACATATGCGAGAATTTAATATTAGCAATTTAGTGCTCAAAGAAAATCAAAAGAACAATAATGCAAATTCTTCTCGAAAAGGAAATTTTAAACCTAATTAGATTGGCCCATATGTTCTTTAGTGAGAAACTTGGTTGGGGTGTCTATCACATTATAACCTTTATGAGAAAACCTCTGTAAAAACCAATGAACATCATGCACCTTAAGTAATATTATGCCTAGACACATTATTTTCCACACACTTGGGGCAATCTATCCCCCTTGTTACCCGATGATGCTCTCTTTTCTTGGGTTCAAACAAAACTATTGAGGGCGTAATTTCCTACATGGACCTCACCTTGCACACATACCCTGGGGGCAACCTTGATCCCCTCTCCTAGTCATTACTTTTCATATTCTAATAATTCAAAAACATTCAAGTATTTACAAAATATAAAAATAGTAGCTTAGATATTGATTGGATATATCCTTGGTTGCTTATATTATTCTATATTACACATTTCTTATCATGTTACTTTGATTCATAGTATGCTCTATCCTTTTTCCATACACACATGCACATTCACATGGTACTCTTGACATGAATGCATGATACTTATAGGTTATCACACGATGTATGATGCTTGGAAATATTCTCTACTAATCCCACTAGGGCACTAGGGCAATTTACTCTTCCTATTTTTATATGGTCAGTTTTAATCATTAAAAATATCTACTACTTTCATTCCTATTTCTAGATGTATACTTTATGGCATACTACCAAGTTTCTAACATGATGAAAGGTGCTTCATATGTAGCATTTTTCTTGCAGGCTTACTTCCAACCATGGTTATCTAATTTTCTTGTATCTTGTCTATGTTTGTGTCTTGATTTTCATTGTTTTTGGGATATACCCTTCGCTAAATTAAACATGTTTTAACTTTTTATTCTATATTCTCGAAGGCATCGTGTTTCTTGTGACATCATGAGTGGTTTCCCATGTATTTCTATATTTTCCCATGTTACTACATGTTTTGACTAGTTTCTATTACATCATGTCATGCTTGTTTGTGAATAACACTTTTTTCTAGCCATTCCCATTGTTTTGCATGCACAATGGTGGTTACCATACACATTCCCTATTGCCCATGTAAGATTTTTATTTCATATGTGCACATTAGTTTCATCTTTCCTCATTTAGGCTGCACTCACCTTGATTCATCTCATGCACCCCAAATGAGTTGGGGCAATCATTGGGTGATTATTTTACCCTCTCAATAATTCGAGACCGAATACATAATGGTACACAACAAAATCAGAATAAAAAGGATATAATAACATGGTTCATAATCGGACATGGCCTAAAATTAGTGGGGCAGAAGCACTTAAATCAAATAGAATCAAGTGGGTGCTAGTGTCTCACTGGGTAGTTCTTTCTTGGGGAATAAATATGTATAGTAAAGGATCAACAAGTTTTGAGTGACAAATTTCTCCAAACTCTAGTAATATGTACTCGGTTGTAGGTTATTATCAGGTAAAAAAAGAAAAAAATTAGTGGCAAGTTACATACTTTGAGAAAGGGAACTAATTACTCTATTTTCTCTATATCAAATAAAGAATGGCACCTATGGCATATACAAGACAATGATATGCTTAGAACAATGTGTCATCGTGACAAATTTCTATTGGATTTGTGACCATCTACAATGTCACTTATCCATGAGGAAACATTAATGGTTGGAGGGAAAATCCTACAAATCTCCCAATACTCTTCCTTTGGTGATAGGATGCCTAAATCCTTAGTATTATTCCAACCATCTCCAAGGTGACAAACATACATGAACAATTCTATCTCTTCTCTCATAGTATTCAGGTTTATTTTATCTTTTATTCACTTGTCTTTCATTAAACATTTCTATTTTCACATTTACTAAGTTAAAGTTCAATTTCATTTATCATGAGCATTGACTACACTTATCTTCTTTTATAGGTTTGACCTTACCCTAAAAAGGAAACACACAAATGGAATAAAAAGAAATCTCAAGCACAAGATGCTCAGGAAAAGGAAATATTCAAGGAACAAACACATCTCATTTCTAGTACACACACAAGGTCACCGCTAGGACCTTTATCCTCTTCTAGATTCCATGATACACATTCTACAATCTCCATTCAGCACAATATCAAGTACAATCCTCATTTAATATGCTATATGTTACAACTTCCTTTGGCTCTTCATAAGGTACACTCATCTTATTTACTTTATGTTATCAAATATTTAGTCTCCAATATATAGTGGGGAAAATATAGACTCAAAATCACTCACTTAGTACTTACATCATGCCTCTATGTCATTATATGAATGCTTCCTAAGTGAAAAAATAGACATTAACAACACTTTGTTTACTTGTACATTGTTTTATCTTGGTGATACTCTTATCATTTACTTTTCTCAAATGACTACTTTACTTTTGGACATTGAACACCATGTGACCCAGCTATGTATTTTTTGTTATATCCTCTAAGAATCTTAGATAGTACTTCCCATTAAGGATAGGAGCGCCTAAGCACTACTATCCCCTTTGGGCGGTTCTATCCTTTTCCCTCCTTTTCTCAAATTTGAATTGCCACATCATTTTTAATCTTTTCTAAATTACTACCCATCACTTTGGGTCGAACATATTGGTTTTTAATGACAAAATCAAAACAATGGAGTCATATATACATGAGTTACTCACTATTATTAGGGTCTAGACAACTAGGGTTTTTACTTACTATCTATTTCTTGGGAAAAGAGTAACATTCAAAGATTGCATTTGGGATGCATTATTCACTGCATAGGAGATGCTACTTATGAATTCCATCTTTGACATTCATCTTGGGGGAAAAGTAGTTGTAGCCCTCTATTTTGGTGCGACTAGGACAAGGGAAACCCAACTTCAAGGGACACAATTAAATCACACACACACACACACACACACACACACACACACACACACACACACACACACACTAGAACTACATAGAGTCTGAAATGTAGTGCATCACTCGGTGACAATCATTTGGGGTGATCCACCAAGTTCAGTCCAACTCAAAGCATATGTATTATTTATTTCATCTAATGTTTTCTTAAGCCTTGTTCAGGTAGCTAGGGTTTGTTTTGTAGGTTCTAGTGTGATACTAGTAACCTACAACGAAGCTAGAAGGAAAAATAGTGAAGAGAGGAATACAAATTCAGACCGTGACAAGATCAAAAGTAGAATTGTTGTCGAACACTAGCACCTACCTTAGACACCAGCACCCAAGTGGTCCTGTCCTCAATCCTCGCAGTCATATTCGAAGGAGTTTCATATCCTAGTTTTCTAGATGAAGGATATTCATTCTATATTTTGCCAGATCTACTTAGTTTCCGGCCTAGAATCAGCCCAAATCTCGAGTACAATGTAAGTCACTCTTATCTCCCTATTATACACACTTTTTTCTTTCTTGCATGATAGATCTTGCTTGTTATTGTTGTATTCACTTGATATCAATCCTATGTTAAAGATTTAAATTTCATTAAATCACTTGCCCCGAGCAATGGGAATAGGAAATATGTATACGACCAAGTGATCATTTTGTTATTCTACCTCTGTGTTTTCAGTCATCAGTATTGTGGTGTCTTTATTCTTTTGTTGGTTGTGGATCAGTTTTGATCGCATTATATCACCATTCTCTTGAAATTTTTGGATGTATTAAGGGGAACTGTCCATTTGTAATCTATAAACCCATCATGAGCAGTCATAAGAATCTTCTCAAATCAACCCTATACGTGACGCGTGGTGTTTCAGATATGTAAAGTATTAAGGATTTACACAAGCAATTTGGTTTATTTCAAGGGAGGTTTATTGGAGTTAATTCCAGTTCACAACTTTTTACGAGATGTTCACTCGATCACCATATTTTATATAAATCTTAAGGATCTACAACCTTTGCAGGTATCTATGCCATCAAATTTTAATTGGTATTTTAATCAATCAGACTGTGTTGCACAAGGTTTGATGGACATTAAACATTTGTGTTGTAGAATTGTTATATGCATTGATTTACATCAAATGCCTGCACGTCGTGTTAGTGACCTTCTAGCTCAACTCACGGATGGTGTCAATCAAATCTAAATCAAATCAACGTGGATATTTCATAGACTCGCAAATTTGTCCTGAATTATGGTATGATATGAATTGGCTTTTTATAATCTATTTGGACTAGAGATTTCTCTTAGATAGTGATTTGTTCGGAACATTTCAAATAGCTTGGTAAACGTTCTAGTCTGTTCTTTGAGGACACTCAATGTTCAACTTGGATTTGCACATTGACAAGTCATAAAATATTGTGGCATTGAAGAAATTATGTGCAATCCTCCGGCTTATTGATTTGGGAACCCAACTGTAAGTTATTTTCATGCAAAGATTCATTGTCATCATATCTTATGGAGTTTCAGCAGTCTGTTCAACGCATAGAAATTGGAATGAAATGAAATAAAGTGCCATACTCAAAATCACCTTAAAATAAATTTCCTTTACTGGAGATAAATGTTTAAAACAACTATTTTTTTAAATTTGTGGTATTTCCTTTGAAAGAGACCAAGCCAATCCGCAGTGAGTCTAGTGGTGTCTTTTGTTTATGAAAGAAGGTGTTGGAAAAACTTTGGGTGACGTGGCTTTGTATGTCCGGATGAAGAGTTCAACCTAGAATAAAGATATTTAGTACGTGTTGAAGGTGGTTTACTTGTGGAGATTAGTTGTGGAGGGGACTCATGGAAAAAATTTAGCCAAATCAAAGTCTGTAGCAAGTTCTTTAGTTGTTAAAACACTTTGTTAAGTGCTATTTAGTAGGTTATGGTCAATAATTCCTTTGTTATGTAATCTTTTGATTTAAGCAAGTTTATATTTCATGTTTTTGCAATATTTAAATATCTTGTTAATAGGTTTTCTTTGTATTCACGAAAACATTAGTTGTCAAATCCATTAAAAGTCATCAAAAGAGAGGAAAATTTGTATTTTCAAAAGTATAGTGATTTGTTTATTATAATCCGATCTTTAATTACATTTTTGTTAGTTATTGTCGAAATCAAATGTGGTTGTCGAGTCTTTGTCAATATATTCAAATTGTCAAGTAATAAAGTGTCCACTATTATTTCATTTTGTTGTCAAAAAAATTTAAAAAGTGACTCATGGATGTATTTTCGGTATTACCCGATGTGTTGAAAAATAAATGATTTCACATTATGGGGAATGAGATAATAAACAAAGTGGAAATCATTTAACTTGAAAAGCATCATTTACAAATTTAGTAGTGCCACAATAAAGGAAGAAGGCACAAGAGGATGGAGGACAATCAACAACCTCTCATTAGCCTCAAAGACAAAGCCACATAATGGTGTTCTTGCATTTCATTTTAGTTGTGTATAATATGTTGTGTTTCAATTTTAGAGTACCTATATTTGTTCGTGTTCATTTTGTAGTGTGTTCCTATGTTCAAGATTATAGTGAGTAGAATTTCCTATGTAATTCCCTGATGTGAAAATATGATGGAAAGATAAAAGCACAAGTGTAAAGCAGCATCATGATACTTGAAGAGGATGGACTTGGATCCATACCTACATGATGAAAAGGGGTTCATACCCGGGTTTTTGGTTAACCTTTTTAAAATCATTGAAGGTTGTTGAGATGGTTTTTGTTTGATTTCCCACATCGCCTAGGTCATATTTGTTCCCTATAATAAGTGGTTGATAAGAATATGGTTCCTGAACGTGCTTCCCACACTAAATTGGTCAAATTAATTACCAATAATGCATGGTTGATGAGAAGATGTGTTCCTTCTCTACCTTCTTTTCAAGTTTGTACTAAGATCATGAGCACACAAGGGTAACACAATACATAAGAACTATATATGTTTTTCTACCATGTTCGCACTAAGTGGGAAATGTTACAAATTAAGTATTAGTGTGTACATCATAAACATGCATAGATGTATTTTATAATTATAATTGTATGTTGAGAATAATTAAGTAAATAAAATATTCATTACGTGAGTTGTTTCATCAACTCACTAACATTAGATTGAGAATATTATGTAGGATTTGAGATATTAGGATTGAATCCTAAATTAAATGAGATTGTAATCATATATAGTTCTATTTCCCACATGAATGAAAGATTGAAGTTATTTGTGTGATTAATATTCTTATTTTGAACTAAATTAACAATTATGGCTCTTATTAATGGTCTATGACTACTTGACATGACTTGATTTTTCTCTATAGGATTTCTGAGATATGGTAATTGATATGGTTGAGGAGAAATAGGTAAATGCATGGATGACTTATGTATTAGATCAATTCTATAGGGATATAGACTTGATTTCTCACAAATGCATACATAGTGTGGGTGTTTCCATATTATTGTACATATTTGGGACTAGGAGCACATTGTTTTTATGTGTCCATGAAAAATATTGTGCGAGAGACAAAATGATGAGAAAAAAATGTATGCATATGTGGTGATCGGGGAAGGAATGACATCCTACATGAGGGAATTGGATAATATCATACAAAAAATATTACTTAGTGGCCATACATGGGGATGAACAATTGATTGGACCAAATATACAAGTGGCTTGAGGTAAGTTGCTTCCTTGGAGCCACCATATGAGTGTGTTGTTACAACAATTGAGTAAATGAAATTTTAATCTTATGTTAGATCTTGGACTTGAGTGCTAGATGAACTATGTTGGTAGTAAGGTCTAAAGTATAACACAAAAAGAGGAAAATGTGGGAGTGACTTATTCCTTTTAAGATTTCTCTAGTAGTGTACATTTTGATATTCCTTAACTTGTATCATGAATGTTTCTAATTTTGTGTGGAATATGTGAAATATAATCCCCAAACTAAAAACATATGGCAATGGATACAATAATATTAGGTAAGTATTTAAAGAGATCAATGGGGTTGGTTGTAATGCCCACTATTTCACACACGCAAATACAACACTAAAAACTCATTTTTTTACTTTAATTGAAGATATAAAGACATTATGGGTGATCACAATGGGCTACAACCAACTCTTTATAAGCTTGACACAACAATGACCACCTAGGCACAAGGGAACATATGACACCCATCACGAACAATTCACTTTCCCTTTCGACAAGACACAATGTAATAGTCCAACCACAGAACACACTTACAGTTTAGGGGCATCCCACGAGGAAAGTCTTGTTAAGGTTTCTTGTTTACTAAAATGTCTCTTAAATATTAACTTATGTTCTTATAAAATTCATGTAATGATTCACACAAATATTTTCACAAGGGAGAACTTCTTTCTTATATACTATTGACCAAATAGCTTAAGACCAAGCTTTCTAAAAGAGGATCATCAATCATATGTCAATAACTTGCCTAATTCATTTGTTTTAAGAACATTTTCCATCTCTCACAAGGTTAATTAATCTTACTCAAGCCCATGAAACTTATTCCACACCTCTAATGCAAAGGGGTAAGCACAAGCTCCGATTGAGGGAAAGTACCGATTTAGGTTCAGAACAATAATCTTCTTTGTTAAGGATCAAAATTTTAACATTACTTAAGGAGGATCACCATGAGTCAAGGCAAGTGTTAATGAAAACAGTTCAAATAAAATTCAGCTTCAGGGTCTCATTGCTTATTAACCCACGTTTTTAGGCTAAGAATTTATCCAATTGGTTAAAAGTTCCATTTAGACTTTGCTTGATTAAGTTTGACAAAGGAAAACAATTTACATTTCGAACGATAGAGAGAGATTGGAGGGGTTTCTTAATAAATTTCCTCCTACTTAAACAACCTTATTATCTTCCAGAAACTAATCATTGATTTCACCATAAGACCATATAAGAATTCACTATAAAGGATAATGTTGATTTATTTAGTTTGGGGGAACACAAGGTATATATGTATTTATTATAAAGGATAGTTTCCTCTTTGGTCGATTAAGGATCAAATGTTATCAAGAAGATCATAACTACATTATTTTTTTAATACATTTATAAGAATTACTAACCCACTTTAATATGCCTAGGTTTACACTTATTCCAAGACCTAGAGGGAGCTATTACAAAAAAATTTAAACTCAAAGATACGTTTATCATTACCCTGTTTGCAAAACTAAACATGGTTACATGTTTTATCCAACACGACGAACAAACTCAAAGGTGGCGAAGGATTCTAATGAGCTTGCCTTGCAAACAAAAGGGGTAACAATATTGGTCGAATCCAAGCTGAGCTATCTTTCAAATTTGTTATAATACAATTAATTACTCAAACAAAGTTGTGATCTAGTTATATTGTTTACAATATTATTTACAAGTTCCCTTTTAGACACAAGTGACAACATTACCCATAGTACAAATTGGGCCCATCAAACTTTCCAAACAAACAAAAACTTAGAGTCTCTCAACAAAATAAAGCACACACGAACAAATAAATTTGAAGAAACACCGATGCAACTCTCCCTTTTCTACCCACGAAGGCCATCTGCACATTTATAGCCTGATTCAGTTCACGAGAACTGAGCATGATAAGGACTACACATATGAATAGTATGCTACCATTAACAATATCATAAAATGAACTTTTTATTTAATAAAAAGACTAAGCTCTAAACCTCTACAACTTCTTTACTCATGCTAGAATATTTAGTATTTTCACATTAAGAATGAAGCCATAAAAAGTTGTTATGAACATTGTTCCTAAAACAACCAAAAGTCTAACCATCATTCTAGTAGGGGTCAATGACCCAATGAGTTTGAAACAAAGTGATGAGTGTATTGGGATGTCAATCATGTAATCATATGTATTATATGATTGAAACCCCAATACTCAAACATCAATCAACATTTCCTTAAATAAGCCATATGATCTAATAGATTTAAAGTTAGAACTTCAACATCACATACCACCCACTAGTTTGCCCCTTCCAAAGAAAAATTTACCCCTCAACATGCCTACACCTAAATTTCTAAAAAGGAACATATGAAGTAAGTTCTAAAATAAAAGGTCAACATAAGGTCATCTTACCATGCTATGTACAATAATCCAAGTATGATAAAAGGAATAACCCATATTTAGCAAATCAACAATTAAAAATAAATCTAATTCCACCATCATATCAAGGTTTAAATTATAGACCAACCAGTTTAATTATCCTTGACCCTATATCAATACAATTTAAGCAACCATCCCAAGGAACCAGTGTGACGATGTTACACGAATGGCACCTAGTCATATCTCCCCCATCAGATAACCAAAAAAACGCTAAGCTTCCTTAACCTATTCCAACACCCTCATCTGAGACAAGTACCTTAAAAAAACTGAAACACAAACCCATATATTAAACAATTAAAACCCTCTATCTTATTTCTTTTGAATAGAAGCATAATCTTTTATCTCGCCACTCCTAGGTACCTCCATCTCTCAAAAAGAATATGATAAATAACCAAATTCTTAGACAAGGTGAAACTATCCTTAGTCATGTTTACACACAAAGCTTCACAACCTTCACAAAATGATTCCAAATTTAGACTATTGATATACCCGTTATTTTTCTATTTCAGTCAAACACTAAACTAAATTCCAATAAACAATTTATTCAAATGGAAATGTCAGCACCAGTGTGATTGTAAAAACCCCTAACATAGGCCAAAATTAACATATGAATTGCCCAAAACTAATCTAGACTTAATTAATAGTGTAAATCCAACAACAAGCCAAACAAATGGTGTAAAAGGCGTCACCCACTAGCTAGGAAAACCAATCTATTACGCAGATAAACGGGTATCAAACAACAATAAGGCCTTATACCTCCAATAGTAACATGAAGTAAGAAAAACAACATTTGAAACATGCAACCTAATGGGGTTATTACAAAACCCAAGCAAGCCAAGTCTCAAGAACAAATATTCCTAATGTATATTCCTTTCTTAAGGATCCAATAAAATCTGCTAGTATTCAGAACACTTCTGGGAGTTTTTTTAACAAGGATTTAAGTCAACACAACGGTCCTCCACAAGGGTTTGAAAATCAACATTGCTAGGAGTAAAAATTTAGGTCTACTCTAATCAAGCCCTTAAAAGAAGATACGTATGTTGAAAACTAAAACATGCAACCCATTATCTAAATCCCAAGGATTGATCGGTCTTCATCATACATTCACCATTTTATCCACATAAAAATCCATAAGATGAAGAAAAGATTCAGACTAAATAAATATACTCACAAAAACAAGTTAACGATTTAGAGAAGTCAGTTTTCACATTTCTCAGAAAAAATCCCAAAAGAATAGAGAACCCTTGTTCCGATCATTTATTTAATAGCATAACATTACAAGTGGAGGTTTAGGAATCCAAACAACCATTAGCATACCGGCAACAACAAGAGAAAGTATAAGATTAAGTGCAATACCATTAACAAAACAATTTCTTCCCGGAAATCATCCTAAGAAGCGGTAACACAGGGGAGAAACTAAAAACATAGCCTGGAAGATGGGAATCGATAGGAAAAACCACAAAATAACCCCAAGCAACAACCACTTCAATAAATAAAATAAAATTTCTTTCATGCTATGGTTAATGTTAGCATAGTAGACAGATGAGAAGAAATTATCATGCCTGGAAAACGTTTCTACACACTCAACGCATCTAACATGGCCTTGATGCGCAAGCATCCCAAAAATGTTCCACATTTTTACTGTCAAGGCGTCCAAAACAGCCCATGGCTCACATTTTTACAGGAAGGGGTATGCATAAAGCCAAGAGGCTCAAAACCAGGTAATCATGTTTTCCCAGAGTTTTAGAGCATTTTCAAATAGAGCCAACATCCAGCGCTCCACCAGGTCCACGTGGCCAGAACTCAAAGGAAGAAGACACTCCAATATTTTACATGCTTTCCCCACAAGATTTCCTCCACCAACACTTTTCCATGCAACCAACCAAACTTGGCAGGAGAAGGTTACACAAAGGCTAGGAAAGGTAAATAAAAGAAAAGGACAAAGAACTTGTAAAAAAATAGGTGCCCAACTATCAAACATTTTTCTGAAAAACACAGGTAGGGAGGAAGGCAACAAGAGGTTGTAAACCATTCAAAAGCATTTATCTGCAAAAACATTCAACACCTCTTTTCTTAACACAAACCCAGTCAGCTAGAAACTAGATCTACAATGATCCATGCGGCCACATTACTTTTAGGCATTTTGGCACACAGTTTACATGCCAAGCACCTTCTCCCCCATTAGAAATCATATATGTCATTATTGAAACACCTAATCCCCTACACTCTTCTAAACTGCAATAGACCATGCAGCCAATGACAAAAAGGTGTTTCAAACCACTAAAAGGAAATGTGCCAAGCACGTCTAGAAGGGAGTTCAAGGTCTTTTCTCAGCCAGGTACTAGGCAAGCCTTTAATTAGGTCTACAATTTTAAATGCAGGTGGCTATCTTTTAAGGCACTTAGACCAACCAAGAATTCCCAACATGTTACCATTAATGGATAGTAGGTCAAAATAACACAAAAAGGTAGTGCATTTGGCGGCATGGAGGATTGAAAAAGGTGGAGTGTCTTCAAAGTGGCAAGGTGGGTGGATGCCTCCACTACCTCACCAATAAATTGTTATAATTACAAAGCATGCATGAACGCCTAGACGGCCAAGGGGAAAACGTTAAACGCAAGCATGAACACCACTTCCTAAGCAATGGAGTCATCCACGAACAAGCTCCTCCTCTTGCGTGAATCGGGGCTCGGTCTCCGAGAGCGGTCAATATAAATAAATAAAATAACTTAAAGGTAATTAATAATAATATTCATGAAAATTGACACAAAATAAAATAATCGTTAATTGACAACTAAAATAATAATATTATTATTATTATTTTATAACTTTAAAAAAAATAATAATCATATTAATAAGGGCCGACAATCAAGCATGACCAAAACCAGAGCACTATTTTCCTTTAACAAGGTAATCTAATTGGAAGCTACGGAAGCCCTCTCCCAAGAAGTACCGACAAGGACACAAGAAGACAAGATGGGGAGGAAGGATGTTAATCCTTCTCTGTGACAAGGTCGAAGCCAACTAATGACTAGCGGAAACTCACACAAACATTTGATGCCTAGAAACAAGGTCATCAAGCGGGAATTGAAGTACTTGTCAAACGAGGTGTTACATTGGTGAACCCTATTGCATGCCTAATCCCACTTAGACATGTCTTATAAACTAGTTAGAGAGAAAACTTAAACATTAAATTAGTATTTCTTCACTGATGAATTTCATGTTGTAGCTAAATTGAGACAAGCTATGAATCACTCCAAGTATGATATCTAAATATTGGGGATACTGCAATAAGGACCTATCACTTCATTTTTTTGTATAAGACCTAAACTTGTGTATGACATAATAATCTCAAAATGATTTTGATGGATAGAGTGTTCTTTGGGTCGGATTCTGAAATTTCTCATTTTGAAACTAACCCTTTAATAAGAAATAAAATTGAAATTGTTTGAAATAACTATTATGGAGGAGGGTTTGAACTAGTGTTTTAGTCGAATCGACTTTTGAAAAGGATTCATGTTTGAGATGTTGGTATCATATGTCTTAGTGATATTAGCTATGATTTTATAGTCTAACATTTCTTAAATAATGGAATGCAATACATATGTAAGAAAACTTGCTAGTTATGTGTTCTTTTGGTTAATGAAAATTGTAGTGTTAATGTATACGTGGGCCCATTTTTGTACATCTTGTGATTAGTGCATCATTAATAAACGATGTATCAAATAAAAAAAAATCCAATTTTATTGTGCATTTCGGGATGCGATATTTTATGGGCATTACATATGGTATTAGATCAAGGTTAAAACACTTGAACCTCTAAGATAAAATTGAAAAGATTCTTATGTGCTTGTTAGTATGTGTGTCACATGATTTTAATGTCGAGTCATGTTAGTGTGTTATGTGGATTTTGTCACACCCCACTTTTTCATACTATTTTTATTTACGAAAATGAATTGAGAGGTAATAAATAATCCATAGAAACATTTTGATTGGTGCCAATCCATGGTTGTGTATGCAGTTATACACACGCATATATTTTCGGCAAGGAAGTATATATGTGTGTATAGGTGCATACCTAACACCACACCCATATTTTTCACCTTGTGTCGATGAATATTTATTAACCTGCAACTTATTCTCATTATGCTTGTTTGTTTAATTGAATTTCATCTTGTGGTTATATAGGATGATTTCGTAATGACGATAGACCTATTTTATACCGTACCTATCTTAGATTATTATGCTTGTTTGATGTAATGTATTATTAAGTAATGTCGACAAATCTTTTACATGGTTGTACCTTGCATAAGATGGTGCTTGGAAATAATTATTATTATCCTAATGTTGGACTAATCTTCTTGTTTATATAATATTGGTCTTCAACGCAAAGCATTGTAATAATCTCCTTCACTAGCATTGTAATAATCTCCAATTTACTTAGGACATGGTTATGTAAGGAAGATACGATAAAACAATTTATAATGTCAGTCGATTTATATTGTTAGATATAGGTTATGAAGACCTCAAGGCATATATACATTTTAGAATGTTTAGCTTTATCTTAATCATGGTCATTGACCATAGAGTATGAGTTATACTAAAAGTTATTGTTAATTATTTTATAAGGTCTTCGACCTCACTACAGCCTTATGATTTATTTTAAAAGGATTATTGGGGGAACCAACCTTATCATAGTGAATTATGATTATTTGATTATTATGGTCGAAGATTTACCAAAATGCAAAGTAGGAAATTCGGTAATAAGTTTTATTATCAAATTAAAGTCTTCGACCGATTGATAATTCACCATGTAATTTAAAGGAATGTGATTTGTTTGTTTGATATCTTTGACCATATCATGAGCTTAGAGAATGTTTTACTAATTCGGTCGACCTACCATACCATGCATCCTATGAAAAATGGATTTGTTAATTAGATGGTCTTCGAACGATCATTTCAAACTCCATGCAAGTGGTTAAGTGGAGAACATAGATTATTGATTTATATTATCGTGAATACAGTCCACCATGCCCATATTGATTTGCTATTGTTTAAGTTTTTTAATAAAACTTTGACCACTCATAACCCCGTTAATTTGGAGGAAGGTTAGGAATTGGTGGTAGCGAGTTTCAAAAATCCCACTACGTGGCACCTACAAGGAGTTAACGTCATTTAATAAAGTACTTAGCATTAGAAATTGAAAGCTTCCCAAGTATGGAAAAGAAGCTAATTACATCAAAATAGGGTTTCATTTTTAATTGTGTTGTTTTTGGATGAGCTCCTTTCATGAGAGGTTATTTGCCATTTTATAAATTGGGCAATTTGTGTTAAAAATGGAGCATTTATATTGTTATAATAATAATATGATTTGAGAAATTGGGGTTCAAACAAACCGGGAGTTATTTTTCTTAATTCAAGTGGGGTTTCTTGTTCAACAAGCATGGACTTGCTTGAATTTTTCAAAGGAGTTAGTGAGAAAAATATTTAGAGAGAAATTGTCATATGAGAATCAAGCTGATGGAAGGCATGATTATTCTTATCCCTTTCTTGTTGTTATGTTGTGTAGGTTTAATGAAAATATAATGGGTTTTTCCTATTCCGTTAAATCTTCTTGATTTCTAGTTTAAAAAGAAAATGGAAATTTGAATTACGTTCTGGTTAAAATGTACTGAACACGTTCATTTTTGAAGGGTTGAATATGATTATGTTGTGGATTACATGGCACAAGCAAGACCACGCTAACTGTGAGAAAGTTGAAATAAGAACAAGAAAACAAGTTCTATTACCTTCATTGATATTGGGTAAATCATATCAATTACTATTATTGTCCATGGTTGCAAATTTGATCGTCTAAAGTTGGAAATTAAAAGAGACTTTTCATTCTCTCTCCCATGTAGTAAATGTGTAGTCTTGTATAGCAAATGGCATAAAAGAAATAAGCATAACAATTAAATAACTTGCATGACATGCAGAAGAATATTTGAAGCAGCAACGATGTGCGTAATCTCCATTAATAAAAGCTTCATCATACTCAAAGCTTCACTCTTTAAAATCAAGATGTGCATGCGGTGAATGTATTTTCAATGCACATCTTTACTTCTCAAGATATAAAACAATAACAAATTGCTGCTAATAAATAAGCTTCTACACTCTAAAAATAGAGCATTCTAAAATTAAACTCTTGCTTTAAAACAGTTGCATGTTGTGCAATAAAGCAGATTTATTATTTGAATTAAATCTAATCCTAAAAATAGGAATTTAACTAAAGCAAGACTCATGTAGCGAAGTTATTAAAGTTTTATTACAGGGGAGTATGGTCATTAGATACAGCATTCGTCTTTCAATTTAAACTAAAGCAAATTAAATCTATTTTTAATCCTTCTAAAATAGCTACGATTGGAATTAGCAATGCATGGTGCATGCATATTTCCAACACTCCCCCTTAATTTCAAACTATAGCTTTCACTCTTTTGGAGCTTCA
This sequence comes from Taxus wallichiana var. yunnanensis, assembly GCA_018340775.1. Classification (NCBI taxonomy): domain Eukaryota; kingdom Viridiplantae; phylum Streptophyta; class Pinopsida; order Cupressales; family Taxaceae; genus Taxus; species Taxus wallichiana. The sequence goes on from CM031236.1 coordinate 203,334,811, forward strand.
TTTGCTTTTTCAGATTTGCCATGCAGGATCACAAACTCCCAAACAGTCTCTCAAATATTCAAAAACTTCTTTTGCCAAAGCCTTTGTAAAAATTTCTGCAAACTGATCTTCGGATCTACAAAATTCAATATGAATTTACTTGTTTTTACAAAAGCTCCCGATGAAATGATACCTCGTATCAATATGCTTGCTCCTTTTATGAAAAACATGATTTTTGGACAATGTTATGCTATTGAGTTGTTGTCACAAAAATCTGCGTAGCTTCCTCTTGTTTTTGTTGTAAATAAATGTCAACACTCTTCTCATCAAATAGTTTGACATGTTGCTCCTATATGCTGCTACATACTTTAGCTTATTAGCTACATATAATAGAAGAATATTTGAACTAGGATAACGTGACAATGGGTTGCTTCTTTGATGCCCATGAAACCACTCCAGTTCCAAAATGAAAAGCATAGTTGGATGTGCTTTTTAATCATCTATACTTCCAACATTATCACTATCCATATAACCAATAAGTTTGAACTCATCTGAACTTGAATAAAGAATTCCATGATTCCTTGTTCCACATACATACCTCAAAATTCTTTTTCCAGCTTGCCAATGTGAATCTTTTGGAGATTCCATGAACCTTGATATGAGGCTCACACCATACATGATATCAGGCCTTGTGGCTATCAAATACATAAGACTTCCAACCAAATTTTTAAACAATGTTGGATCCACAAACGATCCTTCATCCTCTTTTCTCAACTTCAAACCTACTACAACTGGTGTTGGCATTGGCTTACAATTCAACATGTTAAACCTTTTCAAAACATCATTTGCATAATTTTCTTGTGAGATAAAAACTTCACCTTTTGATTGTTGAACTTGAATGCCCAAAAATAATGCATAAGACCAAGATCTATCATTTCAAACTCCTTCTTCATGGTTGATTTGAATGAATCTATACATAGATTTCCAGTAATGATCAAATCATCTACGTATAAACAAACAATTAAAATTTTACCTTGCTCATTTATCTTGGTGTATAAGGTAGGCTCATTGTTGCTCCTATTGAAACCATTCTCAATCAAATAAGAATATATTTTGTTGTACCAAGCTCTAGGTGCTTGCTTGAGACCATAGAGTGCTTTCTTCAATCTGTATACTTTTCCTTCATGACCTTCTATCTCATAACCTTATGGATGATTTACATAAACTTCCTCTTCAAGGAATCCATTCAAGAATGTTGATTTAACATCCATCTGATAAATAGGCCATTTGTTTTGAACTACAATTGCTAAAACCATTCTTACCGTGTCTAAACGTGCTACTGGTGCAAATGTTTCATTGTAGTCAACTCCATATTGCTGCATAAAACCTCTTGCAACCAGCCTTGCTTTGTGTTTATGTACTTTTCCATCAGCATTGTATTTTGTCTTGTAGACCCACTTGACTCCTATCACGTCCTTTCCTTTTGGAAGATCCATCACTCCCATGTATGATTCTTCTCTATAGCATCAATCTCATCATCCATGGCTTTTTCCCAAAATTCATTATTTATAGCCTCTTCATAATATACTAGATCTGCAACCTAAGAAAATAATGTAAAAACTGAAAATGAATTAGTTGTATCAACATTATAAATCTCACTTAGACTTCATGTGTTTTCGCTGCGAAGGACTATTTGATGCAGGACTGCTTTGTGGTGATGGAGTAGCTTCTAGTGTTCTCTTTAGTGTCTCTTGCATGGCTGATGATGGCTGAAATCTTGGTGACCTCCGATTGTAGATGGAGGTGTATCTTGTGCTACAACTTGTGGTGCATGTCCAAGATTTGTAGATACAATACCTTGTTTCTCTAAAATTTCATCTATCATATCATCATGTGGAATAGTTGTTGTTATACTCACTATTTTCTCTATACTTCCATCCCATGCTTCATTCTCAATAAATTGTACATCCCTGTTGATCACAACCTTTCCAGGATTAGATTATTTACAACTTGTATGCTTTTGTATTCTCTGAATACCCAACAAAAAATACACTTTTCTCCTTTGTTGTCTAACTTCTTCCTTAGCTCATCAGGTACATGTGCATACGCTACACAACCAAAAACTCTAAAATGTGAAACACTGTGTTTCTGTTAGTCCATGCTTGTTGAGGAACCATGTTCCTAACAAGTTTCATTAGACACCTATTCAAAATATAAATAGAAGTTGTTACTGCTTCTACCCAATAATCATTTGGAAGATGTTTTGCCTTCAACATGCTTCTCATCATCTCCATAATGGTTTTATTTTTCCTCTCTACCACACCATTTTGCTATGGTGTATACCTGGTAGTAAACTGCTTGTGTATACCATGATATCTGTAAAAATTCATAAACTCATTAGAAACATACTCACCTCCTATGTCCGTTCTGAGAACTTTGATGTAGTATCCAATTTGCTTCTCCACTAATGCCTTGAATTGCTGAAATATATTAAAGGCATCTGATTTATTTCTCAAAAAATAAACACATGTCTTCTTTGTGTAATCATCAATGAATTTCATAAAATAAATACAACCTCCAATAGAAGTTATCTACATAGGTCCACATAAATCTGAGTGTACAATCTCAAGTGGTGCACTTGCTCTTGTTGTTTTGCCAACTGGGAATGAATCTCTGTGTTGCTTCCCCAAAATACAACCTTCACATACCCTTTTTGGTTTTTGAATCAATGGCAAACCTTTAACCATATTCTTTCTATGTAATAAATTCAAACCTCCAAAATTCAAATGTCCATACCTTAGATGCCAAAGCCATGATTCATCCTTCATGATTGAATGAAAAGTTGATTGTGTTCCTTCAAAGCATAGGACTCAACTGTATTTTCATAGGAACCAACACAGGATTCACTTGCTACAGTGTAGACCTAATTTGCATTGGTGCAAGACTTTGTTACATCAGCACAGGACTCTATTACCTTAGTGCATGACTCTTTGTTTGAGCGCAGGACTCAATAGAAAGCTGATTTGACTTAGCGCAAGACTTGGTTACAAACTGAGATGTTGATTTTGCTGCAAACATATCTGATTTCTTCTTTTTTCCAAGTTTTAATATCAAAGGGAACATCCTATTGCTGCTCATCTTCACTTTTGCAATCAACTGAGTGTTAGGATCTTTGTCCACAATCACGCACTCATTATCTTCCATATAGACTTTGTATCCTTTTGTGTACGGTTGTCCGATACTCATAAGATTGTGTTTCAAACTGCAACATAGTAAACATCTTGCATACTTTTTCTCCCCCTGTCTTGATAGAATACTAACCGTGCCTTTTCCTTTTATAGACACAATATTGTTATTTCCAAGAGTTACATCACTCTTAACGAATCATCAAACTAGAAAAATCTAGATTACCGGTCATGTGATTACTGCAACTTGAATCCAAATACCATACATCACATGGACTCTCTTTTGAAAAATTACATTCAATAGGGGATAAAGAAGGTATTGCTTCAGCAATCCTTGTGCATGTAATAAACATAGGTTTAGAAATAGAACTTCCAACCTGATTTTGATTTTGCCTCTCCTGATCATATTACTTTTTCTTGCAATCATAAGCATAGTGCCCATACTTTTTACAATAATGGCACTGAACATGAGACTTATCTTGTCTCTGACCATAACTATGTTCTTGATTTTGTCCTCTTCCACCTGAGCTTGATGAACCGTTGTCACGTCCTCTAGATGGACTTCTTCCTCTACCTCTTGGGCTGAAACTACCTCTTCTTTTGCCATGACTACCTGATGTCTGAGATGCAAAAGCCTGATCTACACTTGCATGTGATCTATTCATCCTCTGTTCATGATTGATTAGTGATGCATGCAACTCATCAATAGAAAACTGACTCAGATCCTTAGTTTCTTCAATAAACAACTAAAGGATCAAATTTCGTAGGCAAACTTCTAAGAAATTTTTCAATAATCCTTCTATCTTCAAGAGTCTCACCATGGGATTTGATTTGATTGACTAAGCCAACTACATAAGTAAAAAATGATTCTATAGAATCTGAATCTTTCATTGATAAATTCTCAAAATCTCTACGAAGTAACTGTAGCTTGGCAGTTTTTACTTTCTCCTTACCTTGATATGCAACTTGTAACATGTCCCATGCGGTCTTTGCTTGACTGGCTACTACCACTCTTGGAAGAATGCTTTCATGCATTTCCTGATGAATATAGAAAATATCTTTTCCATCCTTCTTTCGTAACTCCTTCAAAGTATCTTTCTCTTCCTGAGAAAGTGCAGTATATGTTGTTGCATCTGTGGGCTCTATGTACCCATCTTCAACGATCTCCCACACGTCTTGAGATCTAAATAGCACCTTCATGGTCAACGACTAGTATTCATAATTCTTTCCATTAAATTGCGGTGTCTGCATGCCGGATGTAGAAGCCATAGCTTGTTACCAATTTAATAAGTTGCTGGAATAACCTCGCTCTGATACCAATTTATAGTAAATCTGCAGTCTTATACAGCAAACAACATAAAATAAATAAACAAAACAATTAAATAACTTTCATAAATAGAAGAATATTCGAACCAACACTATTGTGCGTAATCTCCATTAATAAAAGCTTCATCATACTCAGAGCTTAGCTCTTTAAAATCAAGTTGTGCATATGTAGTTGTGTGCTTTCAATGCACATCTTTACTTGCTTGTAAAACAATAAAAAACTGCTACTAATAAATAAGCTTTTACAACTCTTAAAATAGAGCATTCTAAAATTAAACTCTTGCTTTAAAACAGTTGCATGCTATGCAATAAAGCAGATTTATTATTTGAATTAAATCTAATCCTAAAAATAGGAATTTAACTAAAGCAAGACTCATGCTAAACTAAAGCAAATTAAATCTATTTTTAATCCTTCTAAAATAGCTACGGTTGGAATTAGCAATGCATGGTGCATGCATATTTCCAACATCCCAAAACTAGATTGATTAGATATCATTATTAATCAAGTTATATCTGTGCAATCGATTATGTGGGCGGACTTGTAATACTATGGATTTAAACGGGTTTTAGTTTTTATTACTTTCCTTCTCCATTTAAACTAGCATTAGGTTTTAGATGTTCTTATTGGCACAAAATGGAAATGTAATACGAAATATTCATTAACAATGCACACAAGTATGGTTGCGGGGGAACCATTGAGAGATAGATGCCACGAAGACATAACTAACCAAGTTGGTTTACAACTGCAATGTATTAATTAAGTATGCCAACATTCCCCACGTAATACATTGTTTTTAAACATCATATTTCCAGATAGTGAACCCCTCATTATTTCAAACATGGTAAAAATCTTTTATACTCTCCGCGTAGGATGCTCACCTTTAAGGTGGCATGCCATATTTGTTGGCTTCATGCTCTTGGTGACACATTGGTTTTTCCATCTAGGATTACCACAAACTTGGAAATGACATGAGTAGTACATCTCTCTACTAACACCTTTTGTGGTTTTCTAGATTACCACAAACCCCTATAGTTTTTCAGTCTGCAAGTTGACCACGAACCAAGAGGTGACAGGAGGTCTCAACTAAACACTTCACTAGTTTTTTGGATTTCCACAAACCCTTTTCCAAGAACCAAGCGCTAATTTAAAATTTTTTTGCTCCTCACAATGTTCTTCATCAGGGGGTACCAAACTAAAAAATAATACTCAAATTTTTATTGAAAAACAACACACGACACACAACTTACAGAAAACACACCAAATAATATCACCATAACAATGATGTGACCTTGTCCTAGGAGACTCATAAGAGAATGCCAATTGTCCTCCAACATTTGTATATCCTCCAGCCTCCAATAAGATGTTGCTACATGATTCCAAATTTCCTCTTGATTTTGTGCTTTGTTGTCTCATAGCTAAGCCTTGCAACAAACAATGTCTTGTATGGATCTCCCAACATATTTAGATCTTTATTCGAATCATATTTCTCAAGATCCTCTGTTGCCTTCTGAGAACCTCTCTCCACCCAAATCTTGTGTATCCTTGCGAGCCTCTCAGTCGGAGTTTCAACCTCTGGAACGAGGAGGGGCATATTCAGGATCTCTAGGATCCGCAAAGTTATTCACAAACTGGGTCATGTTATTGTATGATGGCGATTTTTTCTTCTCAGGGGGCGGCTTAAATTCAAGAGGAGGCCGTGGCTCAAAGAGCTTCACTAGACTGCTACTAATACCAATGGGATGGATTTTCCCTAGTAGTTTTAACTGCAACACAGTGACCCAGTTTTGGGCCTTGGCCTGTGCTTGAGTTGCGGCATCTTTGTTATGCATGAAGACGTCCCCATAGTCTTCCATAGCTCTGCAATAACACTAAAAAATACACGGTGTTATATTTTCCTCGATATCTCTTTACTTGAACAATGTCGTTGATACAAATATTGTTCGAACATATATATGTACCAAACCGAGACCGTGGGAGAAAAATCTGAATACCATCTTCTAGCGAGCCTTTGAGATCCAATGCACAGGACTAGAATGGCTCTAAAAATTACTGCTTCCTGGAAAAATAGGTCTTGCCACGTATTGATGGATGAGTTGGCTAATACAGGTCATATTTCCATGCATTGATGATTAGGTCTTTTGTGCTTGATCATTTTGCAAAGCATGTTTTCTCCCTCCGCCAGCAGGATAGCAAGAAGCCAAGAAAAGAAAGGGTAGCATCACCACCTTTGCATTGCACGCTTCTCATATTGTTCGTTACTCTAGCAATGTGTTGCAGGTTCAAACAACTGCAATAATATTAGATGCGGGGAGGGCAAGGTGGAAACCAGAATGGTTGGAAGCCAAGATATGCTTGTAAGTTCTTCCTCCACGCTTCAATGTGCAGCTCCCGCTCCCCGTTGCTATGATACCACTTTTGGCACGGAATGGGAATGCAATACAAAATTATTCATTAACAATGTAAATATATACAATGCACACAGGGACGGTTGCAGGGGAACCATTGACATATAGATGCCGCTAAGGCATAACCAACCAAGTCGGTTTACAACTGCAACGTATTAATTAATTATGCTAACTGTTCTGCTCTCAACGAGCTATTATGATTTATGGAAGATATTGACCCTAGTTATGTGATTTTGAAACTCTATTCCACTGTTAAAGGGACTTAACATTGAGGGAATATTACTAATATTTGTGGGGTTAAGTGGTTAAGTTAGATGACTATGGGCTTTGCTATAAATTGGGCACCTATTTTTGGATTTAATTGATTTATGATTAACTCTCAAACCCTATGATTTCTCTTGAGAAAAACATTGATGAATCTTGGTTGAACACTTTTTGTTAGTTTCTAATTGGACTTGGCTATAAAATCACGGAATGTTAAGCGGATGATTTCGCCCCCATTCTATCGGTTGAAAATGTTTCTTACTTAGTTCTACGACAAATGGTGTTGTTGGAATGTTCATATCATTTCTATGATAAGGATATGTATCACTGTGGAGAGTTGTATGTTGTATGAAACTTGTTAAATTGTTGGTCACATATGAGTTAAATCCTTAGATTAGGTGCTAAGATATTATAAAGATTAGTATGATAAAAAGGATTGGTTTAAAAACATGAAAAATTGTCTCATGAATTGAATCGGTGAAGAGACTATGTTTCCTTCCATTTCAACTATTCATAGAACAATAAGGTATAATGTCCAAAGTCAAGAAAATGGATGATTTTATTTGATGACATCGTAAGTGATAACATCATGAATATCATTATTATTTTGTTTTATCGGTACTTAATAATGATTTTTGCTAATTTGGATTGTTTGTTAGCCTAAATACTTCATAAGGTACATTTCATTTGATCAAGAACATTTATACTTGATGAATGTAATAAGATAACCTAATTCATTTAGCACATAACATAACAACAAGAATGTGAATGAATTAATCATTTCAATTCAATGAACTGGCCGACCAAGTGAACAATTGTAGATTCAGGATTTTTAGCCGAAGTGTTGAATTTTTGGAGGAGGACGATGGAAAGAAGAAACCATAAACCCATCAAAGTGTAAGGAAAGAGGATTGGGCAAAACCCTATCCCAAATGGTGATGTAGGAAACCAAATCTTGGATGACAACGGTAGTAGGAAGGAGGCTTCAACTTTGGAAAATGTGAGTTCAAACCTTAAAGGAGACAGAAGGAGCCAATGAATGGGATCAATGGAATCCCCGCATGTGGAAAAGGTGCGGGTGATGGATTCAAGCGGTGACTCATAATGGAGGCAGCCAAAAAGTCCTAAGATAGGAGGCACCGATCCTCCGAATTCCTTCAAAGAGGCATTGGGGTCTAAAGGGGGAAGCCAAGCTAGAAATCGGGGTTTCTTCATTGATTTAGCTGAGGAAGCCTTCAAACCGGAGATAGAAAAACCCGATAGTTGATGATTACTACAAGGCTCTAATAGAGGATGCCATCATAGGTTGCTTTAATAGACTTTTTCATCTTCTTCATCCTTGTATCAATGGGTGTTTGAGAACTAGACAAGTAAGTGTGAAATTTCATTTTTCTCAAAAGGTTTCTTCATTTTTCATTTAAGATATCATATAAGGATTATCGGTGTTTTTTGAGGGCCCTTGGTTTTGGGGCAATGATGGTTTGTATTTAACTTAGTGGTTCCCAGATTTTGATCCCAATACCCACCCAGTCACTATAACGCTGGTCTAGGTCAAGTTACCCACCTTACCTTTACATCTCTGGTATGCCTTGGAGGATATCGGAATGCTGCGGGAAAATTCATAAAAACAGCTTGGAGCAATTGAATAAGGAATGTGCACTTATGCAAGATTGTGTGTTGAAGTAGATTTGAGTAAAGGCTTGTCAGATCACATATCTCTAAAACTTGGGCATTGGCAGTGATTCCAACCCTTGGATTATGAGAACACCGCTTTTCGGTGTCAAATTTGGAAAAATCCTGGTCATTTGCACGCCTCATGCCCACTTAACAAAAATTCCAAAAATGTTAAGAAGGGTGCTTCAGGATGGGGAACTCGAGTCCAGATTTAGTTTCGGCCACGACATTCAAGGAGGATTCGAGTAAAGAGGTAAATGAAACTAGGATGGAAACAACATCGAGAAGAAGCTACAAATAAAAAGGAAGCTGATGGTGGCACGAAGCATGGGTATTCACCTAGAAAGATAGACTCGAGTCAAACAATTTATCAGATAGTGTGGAAGTGGCCGATGATAACAAACTAATGTTTGTTGTTACTTCTGATCAAGGCAAGTGGCACGAGGTGCCAAAAAGAAAAGGAAAGAAAGGAGAGATAGAAAATATTTTGGATTATTTCCCATCTCGGGGTGAGAAATAATTTCTTCTTTATGTCATCCTTTTACTCTAAGCCATAGTTGGGATCTTGTGTGGTGTTGTTTATTTTTTCAGCTTGCTTTGTGTTTGTATGGGTGAGGCCCCATCAACCCTCCAGTTCGAGCTCCAATCAAAAGAGTTTAAAAATAAAAAAAATCAATGAATCGGCCATGAATATTATTTTATCTATCCTACAGCTTGCGAGAACTTAATAGTAATATGAAGTAATTAAAGAACTAGATAACAGGTGACTCATCATGCATTAATTATTATTATTTTGTTTCGATGAATGTAATGACTATTTTTGTAATTGGACTAATGCGAAAGTATTACTTCGATTATATAAGGAAATTGGGCCTAATTTATTTTTTTATTATCTTGATAATCACTTTTGATTATGTATTATTGTTACTAATTAATTACTACTAATTGGATGATTATGATTGTGGCGGCATACTTATATCTCTTCTTAATAGTAAGCTTTCATTGTGAATTAATGTATAATATGTTAACACAACTGATTTAAGATGTCATTATGATTAAATTAATATGTAACAAAAATAGTAAGACAAAACAAGAAATACAACATAGTACTTAAAGAAGATAAGTATGTCAATAAGATATATTTGTTCATCATAGATAAACAAGATGATATATATATATATATATATAGACACACACACACACACACACACACACACACACACACACACACACACACACACACACACACACACACACACACATGTATATATGTGTATATGTGTATATGTGTGTGTGTGTGTGTGTGTGTGTGTGTGTGTGTGTATCTATATATATGTGTGTGTGTATGTGTGTGTGTGTGTAAGTTTATAAGTATGAAACAATGAGAAACATATTGTTGTCTTTTAATGTAACATCTTACATGTTTATGATAAAGTACATATATGTTGTAAATATCATATCAGTTTCTACTATACCCTAGTTGTAAAATAATTACAACGATATGGAATAAAGTATGAAGGTACATCATAATCATCTTAAGATATAGTATAGATGTACTTTAATAATCTAGTTGTAATAAAATAAGCAAATGACAATTAATGACCTTAAGTGAAAATTAACTTAACACTATGGATTAGTTTATCCTCATGCTTAACTAAACTGAATGGTGATCATAGAATGATATATTTTGACTTACATGTTGTGTGGTATGAGGTACATAAACTAGTCAGTGACTCAATGAGTTCACCATACACCTCTATCGTGAATTGGATAACATAATGAAACTCTGAATAATATTTCATTAGGATGAAAGAATAGAAAATTACAAATGAAGGGTAGGAATCATGATACGACATTTATGTCATATGATCGTTGTTTGTACCATCTCGGGATGGCTTCAAGGAGGGAAACAAACATGCAATGACTTAGGTCATTTGGTGAGCATATCATTTCCTATAGGGATCCTAAGGTGGTACTAACTATAACGCCGCTAAAATCTCCCACTTGAGACCCAAGAACAACCTAGGTTTATTTAGAAAAATTATGGAATAATTTTTTTTTAAGTGTTAACAACCAAAGTCACAAGGACAATTAAATTTAACTAATAAATTTTCCCATTATGAAAATTACTAATTCCACATGATAAAGAAATAAGTGTAATTAATACACACCTAGCTCAAATCTCCTCAAGGATTAATTTAATCACTAATTACATTGACATTATAGCTAAGTATTCCTTGATTAAAATTTTAGGGTTAGGGGACCAAAACAATTAAATACCCAAGGTATTTAATTCCACAAGATCCAAGATAAGAGCAAGGTTTAATTATAGGGGAAAAAAATACATAGTTAAATTTACCAGAGTAAATTAATTTTACTTACCCATTCTCATAACTCAATTAAGGATTCAATTTTATTTTTCACCTAATTAATGTAATTAAAAAAATTTGAAAACATTCCCATTAGATAGGAAATTTCCTCACCTTTCCAGTGATATAAAGAAGTCCTCCTAACTCCTCATAAAACTCAAGTTATGGGCCGACGGGTCTTGGGGTGAAAATTTTCCCCAAGAGCGGGCCTACGGACCTAGGGAAGAAAATTTTCCCAAGGAGGTCCTACGGGCCGTGGGGAGAAATTTCACCCAAAGGAGGAATGTGGACAAGTGGAGCGGGGAAGAAAAATTTTCCCCAAAACGTGGTTCGGCGGAGCGGGGAAGGAATTTAGCACTTTTTCCCTTTTGGGGCAAAAGGCAAAATTTACTTCCACATGCCCGCGAGCCCATGGGAGGCTTCATGCCGAAAAGCAAAAAAATAGCCGAAGGTACGCTTGAGGGATACGTGTCCAAAAACTTCAAACCAAAGGGAAGGTGGGTCATCGGAAGAAACTTAAGATCTTAATATTTTTGCCAAAAAGCGTTAAGGGATCAAAATGATCTGCACCTCATGACGCCCAAAGCACCATGTGTCAAAGTCGCATTGGTTGTGGGCGGAAGAGCGGGAAGAAACTTAAATTAATATGTTTTCAAAAAAATTAAGTTTTCGAAAATGATGTTTGCTCCTCCACCGTCGCCTCGTGATGCCACGTGTCAGCCAACCATTAGTTGTGGGTCAATGGGTGGCGGAGAAACCATTAGAATATTTATTAAAAATTTGAACCATTAAGCCTTAAAAATATCCGCTCCTACACCGATGCCTCGTGAAGCCACGTGGCAAAGCACTGATTGGCTACGAGTCGGCGGGGACGGGGAAACATACACAATTTTCCTTTTTATTTTTTTAAAGCACTAAGGTTAATAAGGATCCACGCCTCAACAATGCCCAAAGAAGCCACGTGTCGATCAATGATTGGTCATGGTGTGAGGATGCACGGGAATTTTAGAAAGTATACCCAAAAATTATTTTATCTAGCTTAGATTATTTTTCCGCCCAAAAATGTTTGAGGCCATCGGGCGGTGGGAAACTTCAAGAATTTTGCACTTTTGACAAAAAGGTGAAAAAGGTAAGTTTTGACCCGCGGCTCCGCCCAACAATATTTTATTAATTAAATTTTACATATAGTTTTTTTAGAAGCCAAAATGAAGTGAAAACTTCATAAGGCCATAACTTTTATTTGGGAGCTCCATTTTTGGAAAACGAGGAATTTTGGAAATCTCTCAAGTCCTCTTTGCACACAAAGCTTAAGATTTTAATTTTGATAAAGTTTGAGGGGTCGATTTTATGAAAACGGTCTATAGGATTTTAAAATGCAACAGGTATATTTGAAATTAAAAATTTTTGTTCAATTCAAACTTATTCCTTTCTCAACATGCCAAACAGACATGGAGGAGTGCTCTTGGAAGTTTGTGGAATAAATTTGTAAGGCTACAACGTTTGATTTAAATGTAATTCGATTTTACCCATTTTATATTGTAATATGTCTGCAATTTTCCCTTGCCCGATTTTGCAAAGTTTGAAAGATTTTCTTAATTGTTATTGTCGAATTGAATTTGTTTAGATTATATTATGTTGAATTTGTTGTTTCATTGGTTATTTCTATGTTACAATGTCATCATTCTATTCATTTCTAATGAAAATTGTAGAGTTTAATCGGAAGCCAAGCATGAGAAGGAAACAAAATTAACTCAATGGATCTTATTTCACTTGCCTTGCTATAAAACATATGGGTTCATTCCATGCTAGTTTCAAATAGATTTCTTTCCTTCAATTAAGTGATAGAGACAAGAATGCAACTTCTATTCCATTCAAATTATTCATTCAACAAAACAGAGTAATACATTTTCTTCACACGTGTTTCCTCTTTTCATTTACCCTTCTATACAACATTTAAATTCATTCCCTACTAATTTAAAGTATTTATCTTCCTTCAATCAAAGGTAGAACAAGAATGCAGTTTCAATTTCTTTTCAAACACGTACTCTTCAAAAGAAACACAGAGGATGAAATAATTTTGAATACATTTTCCACATTCAATCAGAGAGTTGCACAACATTTTCAAGGTAGATTCCAAACAATAATAACTTCATTTTGTAGAGGTAAAACAACGTCTATTCAAATTGGAATGATTTTCTTTATAATGATCAAATACAACTCACAAAGATACAAATCTTTCTCTTTACATTCCTTTTTACAATATAGGATACAGAGTATATCTCTTTCGAGTTCAAAAGGGATTTCATTTCCAAAACAAGATAACTCTTCACTACAAAATATATTACAATGTCATCCACTTGAAGTGGGAAAAGGTTACAATAAGAAATAATCTCAACAAGGACTATCAACTTGTATTTTTCCTATGCTCAAGTCACAAACATGAGGATCCTCCATTTTCCGGTTTGTTCACAACAAAGGCAAGGGAAAGGCAACGCTCTCCACCCAACCAATACATCCAATGAAAAGGATAATCCATCCTTCTTCATTGGCCCCTCGAGCCCGAACGCAATGCAATGCAATAAGAAATGTGTTTCAACTCATGGCAATAATAGGCTTCCACAACACACATGTAAAATCACATTTAAAACACATTCCAAAACAAATACTATGGTTTGCAACCACATAATACAAATAGAAAACAATACTCATGCTTCATCATGCAAGCCAAAGGAGCAAGAAACTATGGGGGTGCTTCTTATGCCTCCCAAGGGAAATGGGTATCACCACACGATTACAAACCGCTAAAATATAGTATATCAATCCTGACATGACATGCCCTTATGCCTACAAACCCTAAAATATAGTATAAGTACCCCTTATTCCTCACATATCCTTGTGCCTCCCAACCTCTTATGGCACCCCATAATAAGTAAAGAAATGCAAAGCTATTTCTTTATAAGGTGGAACCCAAATCCCAACTCCCTCCATACTTATACCTCCCCAAAACACTTATGCCTCCCCCAAAATACCCCATAGTCTTCTCCTACACCATCCCTAAGCAGTTTACCCAACCAGCCAACAAAAAAACAACACATTCAAACACTCAATCATTCACATAAGCATAAAAAAAGAGCATTCCAAGAGCAAGCTCTCCATGTTGGAGTTATTCCAGTACAAAACAACAATTTTATTCCAATGCAAGAAATCCAAAATATTAGCCAAGCACAAGAATTCAACAATCTTCAAACCCTTCCAAAGTAATAGTTTTCTAACAGAAAAAATAATTTGCCCAAAATGAAACATTCCAAGTTGAAGTAACCCAAAAAAAAGGTAAGGAATTCAAATTTTATAGAAGAGGGAAGAGAAGAGGATGAGGTGGATCCATGTAGGATGCCACTTGAACACACATCCTCAACCCTAGCACCCAAGTCAACTTCATTCTCCAATGCATATTAATTGGGTGGGTGAATAATATGACTGATTACTTACACACTCCAAAACAAACCCATACTCCATAAGGATAGAATTTTAAAAAGTAAGAAAGTGCAATTACAACTTGCAAAAATTACATAATGAAGGCTAGATTTTAACTCTCAACCATAGGTAAGCTTGGCATGTAAATTTAAGAGGTATGGGACAAGTTTAACTTGTCCCATAAGCCTCCAAAGACAGCCTCCAAGGACAAATCCGAAATTCAAAATAAGGTGGACTATTTCATACTCCAAAATTAACTTACATATCTCTTACAACATCACTTACACATATCTTACAAAATTTAATACAAGAGTCAACAAATCCAATAATTACTTTCTTAGGATCCAACTTGATTAATTTATTTAGAAATATGATTTCTCACATTATAAACCACAATTTAATTAAATAATGCAAGGGGAAAACACATCACTTAGAAAACACATACAACATTAACGAATGACCAATAAAAGAAAAACATAAAGTCCCTTGGTCACATTTGAAGGTGATCCCCCCCATGGGAATCCCTAACAACAATCAAACACACACAAACAAATACAAGTTTCCATGGTGACCTTGTTGAATTCATCTAGAATTCCAATGTGGTTGGTCTCAATCCCCGATGTTTGTTGTGATATTTTTAACCTGCAAAATACAAATACCTCCTTCGGCCTCATGGCTGCATCGAACATCCAAAATGAATATAATATAATTCCAAAACCATATATATATATGAATCACAACAACATCAAGGAAAACAACAATATCATTTACAATTTTATCAACAACTATATGATCATCAAATTAATTCCATTTTCTAGGTCTACTCAAAATATCCAAATATCACATGTCCGAACAACATCTATAATATAACCATGTCAAACAGTATATCAACATCGATGTATAAAATGTCTCCAATAAACATCATGCATCATATATGAATCAAAGTCAACCATAATCCAAGATCTAACATCTAACATCATACTAAATCAAAGCTATAATAATGTCCATAATATAGTCAACAGTATCATGACTAGTAATCAAAGTGTCGAAGGGAAGTGAGCACTACATCCTTAATGGGCCTTCCTTGTAACTTCTTTTGAGAACTTGTAAAACCCACTAGGAAGGTTTTTATGATACTTGTAATTAGTAAAAAAATCTCAAAATTTTGTTGTGATCCATGATTAGTTGATAGATTCGTAGTTCATACAAAATTAATGATGTGTTTTCTATGTTAAATGTCCCTTGTTTTCATGGAATTAAAAAAATGTGATGTGTTGATTTACCTCTCTCTCCCATAAAAGTAATAGTGTGATATGTTTACCCTCCCTTCTCATTAAACTTTTAATTGACAAGTTGACTCACCCAAACATCATAAAACTATAATTGAGGAGATTTGGCCTTGAAACTTAACAAATAAACTGGAACATAGAAAAAGGGTAATGGTCCTTGCTATAACTTGGGTAAATTAATGGAAGAAATAAAAACCATGTAGAGGAATAGAAAGGAAACATTGTCCATCTACCTTCCCTAGGGGTAAAATAAATACTTTTTCTCTTTTCCACCTTTACAGAATGGCGAGATATCATACCCCCTTAGTGGTCCTTATAACACAAACATGTGATATCATAATAAAAGAAAGATTTTAATCAAAGAAAAGTTTGTAAGGAATGTGCTTAGCAAGAAAAACTATATATAAATATATAAATATAAATATTTATATATATTCCATATATAATAAGTTTATTTATAAAGTGAGTAAGTTTATTTATGTAAGATTTATGTGAATGCAATGTATAGTTGTACCTATAGTTCTATCACCTACCCAGAATTGTGAAACACCTGGTGGTTAGTAATGTGTTCTAGTTGCTTAGTACCTTCTTGTTCATAGATGTATGTGCCTTTCTTGTGGGAAATTTGGGTCATCATACCCTTATCATCCCATAGGCTCGACGAGTGTGAGTTGTGGCCATTTTGAATTGAGACTTATCTCTTGTTTAAGAAGCAACCTCCTTGCGTGTGGTATTGTCCTTGGAGACCTAAGTTATTGTAAATTTAAGGAAACATATGTTAAGCATATAAAATAACTTTGGAAACTTTTTGTTCTTCATATTTTCTTGAGTCACTGTGTTATGTCGTTAGGATGGAAAGTGCATGATGATGTTACTCGCTTTTGTCACGATGCACCTTGGATTGTAGTTGGACCCCCTTGTTACTTGTTTTCTCCCTAGCTATCTTGAGTGCTCCGTAGTGTTTCTTGTGCTCTCTTATGGTTATTCTAAGCTTGAGCAGGAAATAAGATAAATAAATCCCATTGTGTTATAGTGTATGGTGCTTCTTGCATTGTTATGTTAGTTGCTGGTGGAGGTAGTTTTGCTAAATGGTTGTCGTCTCTTTATTTGGTTGGTGTGTTCAATTCTATAAGAAACCTTGTGGTCTTGACTTTTCTTAATATCACCATGAAAATATGATTGTACCCTCTCGATTTATTTAAGTACTTCCCATAAATAGTTCCCTCAATTGTAAATATTTTGTTGAGTTAGGTGCGCTTCCTTGTTGATTAACCTCATCTTGTGTGAGCTCAAATTGTGAGACCTTTGAGTAGACATGTTTTTCGTACAAAATTTCTGGTCATGGTTAATTCTACTAGCCTCGTATAAACAATGAAATTTGAAAGCATAACTTAACCTTAGTGGAAACCTTAAATTTTGTTAATGTAATAAGTTTTAGTCCATGGAAACTGTGTGGTCATTCTCAAACTCATGGAATTCTCCCTGTTATTTCTCTACTTGGTGGTTATTCTTAAGACTCTTTTGAACTCTTCATGTTATAATGTTATGTGTTGTATCTTGGTTGATAGCGTAAAGTTACTCTCTAGATTTAAATGTGCGTAGCCTTACATGCAAAATTTTTAGAACTCATCTCTTATAATCTCCTTCTTCTATTAAATTGCATTGGACCAGACTTGGGTTTTGTATACCCACACTTAGTCTGAGCAAAACAATTCCATAATGGGTGTGATCCTTTTTCTGTTGCATTGTTTCCTACCTCTCTCTCCATGACTTCCAGGAGGAAGTCAAGTCTAAGGGGAGGGGGATGTAGTGCCCACTTCCCTTCGACACTTCGATTCGGTCATGATATTCTTGACTATATTGTGGACATTATTATAGCTTCGATTTAGTATGATGTTAGATGTTAGATCTTGGATTATGGTTGACTTTGATTCATATATGATGTGTGATGTTTATTAGAGACATTTTTGAACATCGATGTAGATATACTATTTGACATGGTTATATTATAGATGTTGTTCGGACATGTGATATTTGGATATTTTGAGTAGACCTAGAAAGTGGAATTAATTTGATGATCATATAGTTGTTGATAAAATTGCAAATGATATTGTTGTTTTCCTTGATGTTGTTGTGATTCATATGTATATATGGTTTTGGAATTATATTATATTCATTTTGGATGTTCTGATGTGGCCACGAGGCTGAAGGAGGTATTTGTATTTTACAAGTTAAAAATATCACAACAAACATCGGGGATTGGAGACCAACCACATTGGAATTCTAGATGAATTCAACAAGGTCACCATGGCAACTTGTATTTGTTTGTGTGTGTTTTATTGTTGTTAGGGATTCCCATGGGGGGATCACCTTCGAATGTGACCAAGGGACTTTATGTTCTTCTTTTATTGGTCCTTTGTTAATGTTGTATGTGTTTTGTAAGTGATATGTTTTCCCCTTACATTATTTAATTAAATTGTGGTTTATAATGTGAGAAATCATATTGCTAAATAAATTAATCAAGTTGGATCCTAAGAAAGTAATTATTGGAGTTGTTGACTCTTGTATTAAATGTTGTAAGATATGTGTAAGTGATGTTGTAAGAGATATGTAAGTTAATTTTGGAGTATGAAACAGTCCACCTTCTTTTGAATTTCGGATTTTTCCTTGGAGGCTTATGGGACAAGTTAAACTTGTCCCATACCTCTAAAATTTACATGCCAATCTTACCTATGGTTGGAGAGTTAAAATCTAGCCTTCATTATGCAATTTTTGCAAGTTGTAATTGCACTTTCTTACTTTTTAAATGTAGTCCTTATGGAGTATGGGTTTGTTTTGGAGTGTGTAAGTAATCTATCATATTATTCACCCACCCATTTAATATGCATTGGAGAATGAAGTTGACTTGGGTGTTGGGGTTGAGGATGTGTGAAGTGGCATCCTACATGGATCCACCTCATCCTCTTCTCTTCCCTCTTCTATAAAATTTGAATTCCTTACCTTGTTTTGGGTTACTTCACCTTGGAATGCTTCATTTTGGGTGAATTATTTTTGTTGTTGGAGAGCTCTTGCTTTGGAAGGGTTTGAAGATTGTTGAATGCTTGTGCTTGGCTGATATTTTGGATTGCTTGCATTGGAATAAAGTTGTTGTTTTGAACTGGAACAACTCCATCATGGAGAGGTAAGAGCTTGGCTCTTGGAATGCTCTCTTTTTTTATGCTTATGTGAATGGCTGAGTGTTTGAATGTGATGTTTTTTTGTTGGTGGTTGGGTAGACTACTTAGGGATGGTGTAGGAGAAGACTATGGGGTATTTTGGGGGAGGCATAAGTGTTTTGGGGAGGTATAAGTGTGGAGGGAGTTGGGATTTGGGTTCCACCTTACAAAGAAATAGCTTGCATTTCTTTACTCGTTATGGGGTGCCATAAGAGGTTGGGGAGGCACAAGGATATGTGAGGAATAAGGGGTACTTGGGGGAGGCATAAGGGCATGTCAAGGATTGATATACTATATTTTGGTGGTTTGTAATCAGGTGGTGATACCCATTTCCCCTTAGGAGGCATAAGAAGCATCCCCCATAGTTTCTTGCTCCTTTGGCTTGCATGATGAATCCTAAGTATTGTTTGTTGTTCATATTCTTTGGTTTCAAACCACAGTATTTGTTTTGGATTGTGTTTTAAATGTGAATTTGCATGTGTGTTGTGGAAGCCTATTGTTGCCATGAGTTGAAACACATTTCTTATTGCATTGTGGTTGGGGCTCGAGGGCCAATGAAGAAGGATGGCTTCTCCTTTTCATTGGATGTCTTGGTTGGGTGGAGAGCATTGCCTTTCCCTGACTTTGTTGTGATCAAACTAGAAAATGGAGGATCTTCATGTTGTTGTACTGGAGCAGAGGAAAAAGACAAGTTGTCAGTCCTTGTTGAGATTATTTCTTATTGTAACCTTTTCCCACTTTGAAGTGGATGACCTTGTAATATATTTTGTGGTGAAGAGTTATCCTGTTTTAGAAATGAAATCCCTTTTGAACTCAAAAGAGATATACTCTGTATTCTGTATTGTAAAAGGAATGTAAAGAGAAAGATTTGTATCTTTGTAAGTTGTATTTGATCATTGTAAAAGAGAAGTTGTAAAATAAATCATTCCAATTTGAATATATGTTGTTTTACCTTTACAAAATGAAGTTATTGTTTGGAATCTTCCTTGAAAATGTTGTGCAACTCTCTTACGATTGAATGAGGAAAATGTATTCAGAATTATTTCATCCTCTGTGTTTCTTTGAAGAGTACATTTTTGAAAAGAAATTGAAATTGAAATTGAAATTAGTAGGGAATGAATTCAAATGTTGTATAGAAGGGTAAATGAAAAGAGGAAACATGTGTGAAGAAGATGTATTACTCTGTTTTGTTGAAATGAATAATTTGAATGGAATAGAAGTTGCATTCTTGTCTCTATCACTTAATTGAAGGAAAGAAATCTATTTGAAACTAGCATGGAATGAACTCATATGTTTTACAGCAAGGCAAGTGAAATAAGATCCATTGAGTTAATTTTGTTTCCTTTCCATGTTTGGTTTCCCATTAAACTCTACAATTTTCATCAGAAATGAATAGAATGACATTCAACAAAGAAATAACCAATGAAACAACAAATTGAACATAATATGATCTAAACAAATTCAATTAGACAATAACACTTAAGAAAATCTTTCAAAACTTTGCAAAATCAGGCAAGGGAAAATTGCAGACATTTTGCAGTATAAAATGGGTAAAATCAAATTGCATTTAAATCAAACATTGTATCCTTGAAAATTTATTCCAAAACTTCCAAGATCACTCCTCCATGTTTGTTTGGCATGTTGAGAAAGGAAGAAGGTTGAATTGAACAAAATTTTATAAGTTCAAATATACCTGTTGCATTTTAAAATCCTAGAGACCATTTTCATAAAATTGACCCCTCAAAATTTATCAAAATTAAAATCTTAAGCTTCATGTGGAAACAACACTTGAGAGCTTTCTAAAAAGTCCTCGTATGCCAAAAATGGAGCTCTCGGTAGAATGTTATGGCCTTCGAACTTTTCACTTCATCTTGGCTTCAAAAGCAAAAACTAACTATAAAATTTAATTAATAAAATATTGTGGGGTGGAGCCACGGGTGTGTGAAAATTACCTTTTTCACCTTTTTTCAAAAGTACAAAATTCACGAAGTTTCCCATGCCTGCCCACTGGCCCGAAACCTTCTTCGGGCAAAAAAATAATCTAAGCTAGAAAAATAATTTTTGGGTATCCTTTCTAAAATTCCCCGTGTCCCTATCATCCCATGCCAATCATTGGTGACTCATGGCTTCTTTGGGCATTTTCGGAGGCTCAAATAGCTATTAACCTTAGCACTTTAAAAAAATAGAAAATTGAGTATGTTTTCCATGTGTCCTCACCGCCCGCATGACTAATTAGGTGTTTCCATGTGGCTTCACGAGGTGTCTCAGATAGGAGCGGATATTTTGAAGCCTTAATGGTTCAAAATATTTTATGAGAAGTATTCTAATGGTTTCTCCACCGGTCTGTTGACCGCAACCAATGGTTGGGTCGACACGTGGCATCACAAGGTGACGATGGAGGAGCGGTCATTATCGAAAACTTAAGTTTTTTTGAAAATTCTTTGGCTAAAATTTAAAATTATCTTTTCCACTCCACCACCCACAACCAATGTGACTCGACACATGGTGCTTTGGGCGTCAGTGGAGGCACAGATCATTTTGTTCCCTTAACGCTTTTTGGCAAAAAGCTAAAGATCTTAAGTTTCTTTCAACGACCCGCCTTCCCTTTGGTTTGAAGTTTTGGATGCGTGTCCCTTATGGACCTTTGGGTAAATTTGTTGCTTTTCGGCGTGAAGCCCCACCATGGGCTTGCGGGCATGCAGAGGTAAATTTCACCTTTTTCCCCAAAGGGAAAAAATGCTAAATTCCTTCCTGCTCCATTGACCAGCGCTTTGAGAAAATTTGTCTTCCCCACTGCTTGTCCGCATTCCTCCTCTGGGTGAAATTTCTCTGTGCGTCCCACAGGACTTCCCTTGGGAAACATTTCTTCCCAAGCCCGCAAGCCCGCTTTGGGGAAAATTTTTTTCCCCAAGGCTGTCGGCCCATAACTTGAGTTTTATGAGGAGTTAGGAGGACTTCTTTGTATCACTAGAAAGGTGAGGAAATTTCCTATCTAATGGGAATGTTTTTAAAAAAATTAATTTCTTTAATTAGGTGAAAATCAAATTGAATCCTTAAGCGAGTTACGAGAATGAGTAAGTAAGAATTTACTCTGGTAAATTTAACTATGTATTTTTTTTCTCCTATAATTAAACCTCGCTCTTATCTTGGATCTTGTGGAATTAAATAACTTGGGTATTTAATTGTTTTGGTCCCCTAGCCCTAAAATTTTAATCAAGGAATACTTAGCTATAATGTCAATATAATTAGTGATTAAACTAATCCCTAAGGAGATTTGAGCTAGGTGTGTATTAATTACACTTATTACTTTAGCATGTGGAATTAGTAATTGTCATAATGGGAAAAGTTATTAGTTAAATTTAATTGTCCTTGTGACTTTGGTTGTTAACACTTAAAAAAATATTCCATATTTTTTCTAACTAAACCTAGGTTGTTCTTGGGTCTCAAGTGGGAGATTTTAGTTGGCGTTACACTAACAAGATTCATGTCACTTGAATATCAAGTCATGATACCTATAGCTTCGGAACTAAATTCAATTACTTATTGTAAATGTTAATACTTAAAATGGATGGTCGTAACTTAATACATAATCAACAGAAAAAAGAATCCTTATAACTATGTTGAGATGGTTGTGCGGTGAAGGGAAGACAAGTTTCATAGGCTAGTGTGTAGTCTCGTTGGCTTGCTAACGAAATGCCAAATAATTATGTCCATAGTAGTGCAAATGATTGATTACATTTTCTTTTCACCATGTCTTCTTGTTAGCGAGTGTACGAAGTCGGATGGAGGTTACTTGGTGACTTTCCTGTTGACACTAAGAAGATGTATAGGTTCTTTGAACCTATAATAAGGTTTAACCAAAGGTATACAATGTATATTGGCTTGTAAAGAGTGTTGAAGGGAGATTGAGAAGGATCTATGACCCTTTGTAGTTGCACATGGTTATCGTATGTTGTTTAGATGGATTTAAGAATATTAATAATGTTGGATTACTTAGTATAGAACTAAGTAAACATGTTATTCATTACAACATAAAAAGGAATTAAGGGAATTTTGAACTTGCTAATATGTTGGATTTAATATGTTGTGTGCTTAAACTAATTGAAGGCATAAAAGGTAATTAATGATTTATAAAAAAATTCCCTTAGTTTGTTGAAGTATAACATAGGTGTTACATTTTGGTGTCGAGTGAAGGTTTACATCTCTTGGACATAATGGGTCCTTACGCTAAAAAAAAAAATATTGTGTAACCACACAAAAAAATGGTTAGAAAAAAGAGAGTGTTGGGAATAACCGGGTTGTAGGTGATGAAGTAGAAACCACCGAAACTTGATGAGATATTTTCCGTCTACATGACACTCATATTGCATCATTGTTCTTAAACAACATGTAAATTTTGAGGATAATGAAATCAAATTTGAGGTACAACAACTGAGCGCCAAATCTAAATACGATAATCATAATGTAAATGTTAAAAATGTTAATTAGCATATCATAACATTGCAAATCCAAACCATCATGTGCACATAAGATCCTAACTAATAGTTGAGTTGTCAAAGGATATTAAACATATTAGACCGCATAAATTTGATGGGACAACCCTAGGTGACGAGTTGAGAATCGACTCGGCGAGATGGAAAAATACTTTGAGATAAGATATTTTTCTAAAGAAACAAAGGTTGTTTGGGGTGCTTATCAGCTCTCAAATGAGGCTTCCTCTTAGTGGGATAGCTGAAAGGTGGAATTGGAAGTTATTGTAGTCAACATAACGTGGGATCAATTCAAGTTTATTTCAAACAATGTTCGTTACCACAACTATGTTATGACCAAAAATGTTTGAATTCCAAACCTTGGTACTAGGCAAGATGATAGTATAACGGAATACTAGGAAAAATTTACTAAACTTCTAAAATATGTTCCACAATATTAGACAAATGAAAAATTATGGATACGTAAATT
Source organism: Taxus wallichiana var. yunnanensis (assembly GCA_018340775.1). Classification (NCBI taxonomy): domain Eukaryota; kingdom Viridiplantae; phylum Streptophyta; class Pinopsida; order Cupressales; family Taxaceae; genus Taxus; species Taxus wallichiana. The sequence continues at coordinate 203,358,951 of CM031236.1, forward strand.
CATCATGGGACTTAACCCAATCATTGGGGGTGAAGTTGATGTCCATGGTCCTCCTAAATTGGACATTTTTATTGAAAAGACCATTAGGAAGGAGCAGAAGCTACAAGCCATAGCTACTCACAAGGATGAGAAGTAGAATATGAGCTACAAATGACCGTCACCATTGTCACCTCAAAATAATTGGTGGAAAAAGGTTTGCAATAAGGCTTGGAAAGGTGAAAATAACACATCTCTTGATTGAAAAATTGATGGACAAGTATAGACACTAAATCACACACTTTGGGTACATTTCTATGTCCTGATCACATACCACTATTCATATGATTCCTAAGTGAGAAAAGTACTAATTAACCATTGTCTTTTTCCTCTTTGTTTTCTTTCTAGTTTCCTTCTTGGTCTTACACACCCTATTTCCCATTTTGAATTTCAATACTTCATCTTTTCGATTCTAAACATCAGCGCCTAGCCAAGACGTCAACACCAGGCACCCCCATCCCTCTGGGTGCTCCCGACCTCTTTGTATCTTGTTTGCCTCTTTTGGGCCTCTTCTAGCCGTTGGGCATCTTGTTTTCTTATGGGTCAGCCTTTTTAGTGGTTAATTACAAAATTCAAACAAGGGAATCATATAAATACAAAGCTATGTGACCATAATAAAGGACCAAGCACTAAGCATCTACTATCACCACCTAAGGTTGTATCCAAAAGCATTCTAAGAGCATCAAAGAATCCATCTAGCTATCAATGAACAGGATAATGTTGTTGGTAACAAAAACAAGTTTGAAAGGAAAAGGCATTTTTGTGAGTGTTTCAAGTGTGGTGGTGACTGTAATGCCCACTAAAATGACGATCTAAGAACATGCTACAACCCAACACTTAACTTGAAAATGAGACTACTTTTTTTTGTTTAAGTAAAAAGAAGATTTACAAGGGTGCTTAACCTTTAGGGTTTATTAACTTAACTTATACTACTTACTCATCTTTACGATTGAAGAACCAAGTCTAGTTAAAAGTTACATGTTTTCAAAATTATCTCTAGGGTCCATTAATCAATCATTCAAAAGGGAGGTACCAAGGATTAGTTTATTTGATTAAATATTTTCTTCTCTTTAAATATTGCTCAACCTGTAATATGGTTAACCTCTTGCTTAATTACTCAAGTTTCATTAGATCCTAATATTTAAATGTCCTTCTATTAAATTCCTACAACATACTAAGGACTAAGAGGGACATTACACCCCTAAGCAATTATATGGCCCCACTCACCATCTACACATACCTTAAGGCATTTTAAATTAAACATTTAAAATACATTTCTACCTAAGAAAAGTAGGGTGAATTCCCCACCCTTAGATCAAATCAATCTTGGCCACTAGATCCCGGGTTCCAAACTTAGCCCTAAAATCCTTAAGAAATTCTATTAAAATGTTTTCTCATTTTATTCTTCTCATTTTCTCTATTTCCTTTTTGTTAAATTTGTAGGTTGGAGAGGAGGAAGACATGAGAGCAAAGAAGGAGAGCCATGGAGGAGTCTACATGGTGATTTAGTCTAGGCTTAGTTTAGTTTTAGTTTTATCCATGTAATCTATTTCATTCAAGGATTGGGAGGGATTTCCTCTACCAATCTGGTATTTATTTTCAATTTATTTGTACATTGGGTTTCAAATTTGGGGCAAACCCTACCCCATTATTATAAATGAAAGAATGCTTTTAGATCCACCATTGTATGTTTTATTGTTCAAATCCATAGGATTAATCATTTTTTTCTTTCTTTGGAAGATAACACATAAATTTTACATTTTATAAATTGGTGTAAACTAGATAAATTTCACGCACGAGCGAGATCCGTGGAGTTCTATCATAAGTGACAAAACCGCTGCCCAAAGCGAGACCGGTGATTCTAGGACCGCCGCCCCGCCTAGGTGACAAAATATGCAATGTCACCCCTACGGAGTGGCGTTTCTTAGGCGCCACCTTAGCACGAGAGGAGGTTATGGGACCACCGCTCTGCAAAGGGCGGTGGTCCTATTTCTTAAAAATAAAACCTTTATGCTGAGATTTTCCCAAAACTAAAAGTTACTAAAAGATGTAAAAATGCATTCTGAGTTTGTTTGTGTTCATTTAGAGTTCCAGATTTGATATTTAATGCTCTTTTATTCATTTCTTAGTTAAATATACTCATTTTAAAGTATTATCAACTCTAATAAAACTCATCTACTTACAAGAATAATTCCATTTGTTTAACTAGATTCTTCTTTCCATTATAAGAGAAAAATAAATCTATAACTACTTATACATTATTATTTTTTCTATGTAAAGAACTCAACATTTCTAAATACAATATAATCAAACTTGTTCTCTCTTTCATTTCACTATAATGTACATACATTCAAAATAGCTAACATGACTTTATTTTTCCATTCAAGTTTACTTACGAAGCAAGTTCATCTCTAACAGTTCATCTCATTTAACTACACAATGAAAGTATACTTGCTTTTCCATTGAAAAATAGCTCATTTCCTTTCACACAAAGAACTACTTTTCTCAAAATACAACCAAGGTTTCAATAAGAGAATTTACTTTCTTTTCTATTTCTAAAACTAGTTCTACAATACAATCTTTCTTCTTTCCTTTCATCATACAAATATTTGAATGCAAAATTTATCTAAGAAATTATTACAAATTATTCCACTCAAGGTGGGAAATAATACAAGAATGAAAATAAAGGAAACTATAGTAATACAAATTCCTCCACTCTAAGTGAAAACAATGAGTTTCTTCACAAGGATAGTGTTATCCAAAATGTACCCCTTGCTCATTTTGTGGCTAACTCCTTTCATTCTTCCCTCTCTTGTGCCTCAGTCATAATTTTTTTTTTTCAGGCACTCAAAACCTTTTGGAAATGGCACCATTGGATAGAGCTCTTTCTCAGCTTTCCATAAAGGTAAAGTTTTCCTCCTAACTCCATGTATTTTTGAAGTTATGGCTCGGTGGAGTTTTTGTGGGAAATTTTCCCTTGGAAGGCCCGCAGCCAATGAGATGACGCCACGTGTCCGAGGAAGTGGCGGGGGTCGGAGAGAAAATTGGTTTTTACCAAGTATTTGGCAAAGCTTTCAAAAGGGATATTTTTCCCCGCAGCCCACCGATGAATCAGATTATGCCACGTGTCCAGGGGGAGAAAATTGAAAATTTTGACTAAGTGTTCGGCGCATGGAAATTTTGAAGGAAAGGCCCGCGCCCAATCACATTTTGCCACGTGTCCTATGGCATCGGACCGGCGGAGCGTGGGGGAGAAGTTAGAATAATGGTGAAGTGTTTTGCCAAATTCCAAAAGGAAAATTTTCGCCCTGCCGGCGCCCGCAACCAATCAAAGTAGGCCACGTGTCCTTAATCCTCAAACCGGTGGAGCGCGGGGAGGAGATTGGGATTTTTTCCAAAAGGATTGCGCAAAAGGAAAAATGTTTGTAGAGGGTCCACGATGAATGAAATTGTGCCACGTGTCCTGGAGCGGAAGGTGGGAGTATTTGGGAAATTTTCCCAAAGGAAAAAGAGGGAAATTTCAAAGGGAAAAATCGCCCCCGAACGCAAACCAATCACATCTTGCCACGTGTCAGGTGGCGGCAAAAAACTCAAGACAAGCCCGCATGGAAAATTTAAAGGGTAAAGCCCGCAATGAATCACATTTTGCCACGTGTCTAGGTCAAAATATGGATCAAACAGCGATGGAAAATTTAAAAGGAGAGGCCTGCATCCAATCAGCATGCGCCACGTGGCCTCAACTCATCGGCCCGGCGGGGAATTTTTAGAAAATTTTCCAATGGCGAAAACAAAGGAAAATGAAGCATTAAAGGCCCGCGCCCAATCAAAGCATGCCACATGGCACTTGGAATGGTGGAGTGTGGGGAATTTTTGGAAAATTTTCCAAATGACCAAAAAGTGAAAAATTTAAAAAATTGCCCGCCAATCCGATTTGGCCCTGTTTTTCCCTAAAATTTCAAACGGCCATATCTTTCGATCAGAGCTCGATTTTTGCATGTTCTTTATATCAATGGAAAGATGGTGAAATTCTCTACAAGATTCTAGGGTCATTTTTGCATTTTTATGGATTTTGAGAGAGAAAATTGAAAAACACCTCGGCACATGATCATAGGACCAGAAATGACGTTTCAACCACCATTTTTAATGAAGAATGGCTCGCATTCTCTCCCAGCATGGAGGAAAATGTCAGGGATGGGCCTGTAAGGATGCCCATGTTATTTTACTACATTTTTGGTTGGTGGTTGAAGCTCTCCCATGTTTTCCCGTGTTTCTCTCCTGGGGTCGTGGTTTGCACTGTAAAAGCCAGATTTGGCTCATTTTTCAAAGGTGGAACATTTTTTCATGTATTGCAGGCTCCCTCTGTCACTTTGAAAGTGATTTTTGTGGAAAAATAGACCTTTTCCAAGACTACAACCTATTTTGCCTCTCAGGTGTTGTAATGCAAGTGGTTTTTGATGTAAAAATGACAATACAGGCTCTGTGAATGAGTTTTAATCCTCTGTCTGTGTTGTTTGATTCATTTCTGACCCTCCATTATAGTTATCAGTTTGTGCATGAAGTTTTGTTGCATTTTTATGAACTATGTCAATTTGTAGAAGTAAGAAATGCTCACCACTCCTTTGGTGTATCACCTTATTAGCATTAGTTTTTCATTTTTTTGCATTCTCTATCTCTGTCCACTTTGGAATTTAGAGTAGGATTTTGAGTTTGAAACCTCTATATAACTTGCAAGTAATACATCTGATCAGAGGAGTTGAGGAACCAGCCTCTAAACTGGAGATTCTTTTCCCATTTTACAAGTCCCACACTTGGGGAGAAGATTCAATGTTGTGCAATCACACTGGATGTCCAAAGTGTCAACTAGAAGTCTGATCAACATCGGGGGTGTTGCTATTTTGCAACAATAGTTTTGGCATGCTCGGTGGGACCTTAGAGGTCTTCATCTTCATTGCAACAAATTGATGTGCATTTTTGCAAGTTTCTTGCTTTAAAAGAGCCCTAAATTGCACATCTGGTGACTCCAAGGGTGAAGAATCAGCTTGTTTTAGCAGTGCAGACCTGAAAACTCATGAGAAGAATCACCACAAGGTCAAGAGTTGGAGAAGAAGAAGTGATGTTTGAGTATCTATAGTTATCTCCAAGAAGAAGGAAAAGAGGGAGGAGAATTCAAAGGTCTCCATCTCCACCAAACAGAACTCTATCAACTCCTCCACCTAGTAGGCCTTTCATTCAATCAACAAGGGTTCTAAGGCCAATCAGAATGGCACAAAACAACCCCTATGTCAATTTCCTTTGAAGAACCCACTTACTCTCAACACACAAAATCCAATCCCAGTTGCAGCATTGAAGAACATCCCATACTTTACTGGAGAGAATCAGACCACTCCTGGTGATCATGTTAAGGATATTGCTAATATTTGTGTAATCCATGAGATCAATGAGATGCAAGTTGCTGTCAAATTGTTGGCATCTTCATTCAAAGGGAAAGCTTTGCAATGGTTCAGGAGTCTTTCCTCAGGATCTATCCAAAATTGGAACCAGCTATGTATAGCCCTCCATGAGCAGTTTGGAGAAAAGGGAGATAACTTGTCCCTTTTGGAGCAATTGACAACCATCAAGAGAGCTCCCAATGAGCAGCTAACTGACTTCAACTTCATATTTCAAATGACTTGGGAGAGAATTCCAGTGGCAGTAAGGCTAGCAGCAGAAGGTGCTTTTCTATATTACCTTAAAGCTTTAAATTCTGATATTTCTATGTTGATTCAATCCATGGGAGGCACAACTATCCCTGTTGCTTATAGCATTGCCATTAGAGCTGAAAATTGTTTGATTCAAGCTGGCAAGCTAGCTCCTAGGCCTCCAATGCCACTATTTCCAAGTTTAGAGAGCCCAAACACTAATCAAACACCTAATTTAGCTCCTATTCCCACTCCTAGAAATCAGAATTCAAGTGAAGCTTCTACTTCATCTTCTAGTGCCTCAAATGAACTTCAAGAAGTCATGAAGCAATTGTAAAATCTAGGTAATGAGCTGGTTACACTCAAGAGGCAAGCAAGCCCAAGGTTTTAGACCTTCTTTCCAGCCTCAAGCTCAGCCTAACAGGCAGCCATACCAGCCTCAAAGACCACCCAATCCAGTTGCAAATTTAAACCAAGCAAGACCTCCTACCAATAGACCATTTCAGCCCTATAATCCCAATGCTACATCTGCCTCTAAGGCATTAGTGCCAGTGCAAAACAACATAGCTCAAGAGTATGATTGGTGTTTCCCATGCAATGAACCTCACAACCAATCTATGTGTTTCAACGGTGCCTTAAATCAAGCATTAATGGTGACAACTACTAGTGTGGAGGGTGAAGGTAGTCAAAGAAATAACCAGCAACAAGAAACATTCCAAGCAGTAATCAGCTCCAAATGATACCACACTTGTAAACTGGCAGGCAGAAGATTTTTGTGGCATGAATCAAATAGTTTCCCAAAGTGTTGTAGCCAACACAAGGTCAAAAAGGAGAAATTTGGGTGAAGAACAGCCATTGGCTCCAAGTAATCCACAACCTCCTACTACTCCACAAGTTATTGGCAAGCAAAGTGCAGTCCCAAACACGCAAGGACTACCTAAGACAGCTCCTAGGCCAACTCAAATGCCAGTTGTTGCTGCCCATGTGTAAGGAATGAATGTGTAGGCCAAGGGACAGCAGAGAGATGCTTCATCTCCATTCAACATCATTGATCAGATGAAGAAGACAAATGTAAACATATCAATGTGGGAATCACTATCTATCCCAGGCCAAAGAGATTTGCTACAAGCTACCATGAAGGACTGGTCAACTTCAAATCAGCAAGTCCAAATGCAAGAGAAGGTGCTCACAAATGCTGCCCAACTGAGGGGAATCATGGAGGACAGCAAGGTAAAATGTTGAAGCCCCCTCCATTCTATGTTTCATTGATCATTGGAAATCAATTAGTACACAATTGCATGATTGATTCGGGGCAAGTAGTTCAGTAATGCCCAAGCAAATAAGTGATCAATTGGGAATTCAGTATGAAGTCATATCCAAAGGGGTAGTGCAATTGGATGGGACAGCAGTAACAATAGTTGGAGTGATAAAAAACTTGAGTCTTACCTTGCATGCCTACCCCAACGTTGTTGTTTTGCAAGATGTCTCAGTAATAGACCTTCCACCACTCTTTGCCCTATGTCTGTCAAGGGATTTCACATAGCCAAGATTGGAGGTTACTTATCTGCTGATTGGTCACACATGTTGTTCAGAACGAGATATGGAACCAAGGCCACAATCAGATCTGAACCTATTGCAAACTTTCACATTGAGCCTTACACTCCAAGCCAAATCAATACCAATTGTTCAGTGTTTGATCAAGAAGATTATCCAAGCACTGATGAAGCTGACACCAAGGTTGGAAGTATCCCAGATCTAACTCTTGATGAATGGGCAAACAAGGTGCATGCTTTTGATCCTTATCAAGAAATAGAAGAATCTGAGTTAGGAGTCTATTGCATGCATGAAGAAAATCAGCCTATTCCTAGCATCACCAAGCCAGACCACAAGGATGACAATGAGGTATGGTAGTTGTTTTTTGATGGATCAAGGAGTAGACAAGGTGCAGGAGGGGGAGCTATGCTTGTTTCACCTCAAGGAGTTAAGTATTATTCATCTTTTAGATTTCAGTTTGCATGCTCTAATAACACTGTTGAATATGAAGCTTTGATACAAGGATTGCATTGGTCAATCAAGAGAGGGATAAAGAACTTGCAAGTCTTTGGTGACAAGTGAGTTGATTGTCAACCAAGTTAAGGGGCAACATGCTGTCAAGAATGATCTACTCAAGTGCTACAAAAATAGGGTGTGGGACCTCATTGAAGATTTTGAGGGTTTTGGCATAAAATCCATTCCTAGAAAAGAGAACCAAGCTGCTGACAAGCTTGCAGCAGTTGGGGCAGCCTTTGACATTGTTGAAAGCATCAAAAAGACAAGGTACAACCAAACATCCACGTGATTGTGAGGCCTTCAGTACCAGACAACAATGTAAGTTGGCAAGTGTTTGAAAATGATCAGCAAATCATCCATTTCTTGCAAGAAGAGGTTGAGTTCTCAGCTAAAAATTAGGAAAAGTTGGAGCAGCAGTATGGTGACCAAGTGGTACAGCTGAGAACCAACAAACTACCAAAGGGACTTATTACTTTGGAGTCCATTTTCAATCCTAATGATCAGTTTAGGAAGGAGAAAGCAAACATCCAAGTCAAGGGAGAAGATTCAGTGTCCATCTCGGTGGAAGAAGGCAAATCACTCCAAATTGGTAAGATGACAACTGAACAAGAAAGGTATGAGTTCATACAACTTTGTCAAGAATTCCCTGATGTGTTTGCTTGGAGCTATGAAGATTTGAAAGGTTTCAATCCCAAGTTAGCTCAACACACCATTGAATTGGATCCAAGTACTAAACCCATTAGACAAAAACAAAGGCCAGTCAATCCACACATGGAGCCTCTCATGAGAAAGGAATTGAATAAGTTGATAGAATCAAGAATCATATTCCCTATCAAGCATTCTAGTTGGGTGGCCAACTTGGTTCCTAGTTAGAAAGAAGAGTGGGGAAATCAGATTGTGTGTTGACTTCAGAGATTTGAATAGGGCATCTCTCAAGGATCATTACCCACTTCCTTCCATGGAGAAGATTTTGCAAGTTGTTGCTGGCTCTGAGAGGTTTTCATTACTTGATGGCTATTTGGGGTATAATCAGATTATGGTGAAGGAAGAAGATCAGTTCAAGACAGCCTTTACAACCAAATGGGGAACTTATGCATATAGGAAAATGCCATTTGGGTTGTCCAACGCTGGAGCTACCTTCCAAAGAGCAATGGACATGGTGTTCAAGGGTTTGATTAACAACATTGTGTTGATATATCTTGATGATATCACTTTTTTCAAAAATGCAGCAGACCACCTCTTTCATTTGAGACAAGTGTTCCAAAGGTGCAGAAGATTTGGAGTATCCTTGAATCCTAAAAAGTGTATTTTTCTAGCCCATGAAGGAAAACTCCTTGGCCACATTGTCTCCAAAGAAGGATTAGCAATTGATCTAGAAAGAGTTGAAGCCATAAAAGCACTACCATTGCCAAGCCACAAGAAGGCCCTTCAAAGTTTCTTGGGGAGAATAAATTTTGTTGGAGGTTTGTCCCAAATTTTACAGCCCTTGTCAAGCCTATCACCAAGATGTTAAAGAAAAGCATGGCTTACAAATGGATAGCAGAAGGCAAGGAAAGTTTTGAAGCAATCAAAGAAGCCATCTCTCAAGCCCCAACTCTCATCAACCCGGATTTCTCCAAGGATTTCATCCTCTATGCATTTGGGGGTGATGATACTATTTCTGCAATTTTGGTACAATAGAACAAAGACAATGATGAGCAGCCAATTGCTTTCTTCAGCCAAATCCTGGAGGACTATGAGGTGAGATATTCTTTCATTGAGAAGCATGTTCTTGTAGTAATCAAGAGCTTGAAGAAGTTCAAGCATCTAGTTTCAAACAACAAGGTTCAATTGTTGGTTTCTCATGTGGGAGTTAAAGACTTCCTCCTCAACAAAGACTTGAATGAAAAAAGGGCAGGTTGGATTACTCGTGTCATGGAGTATGACATAGAGATCAAAGTCACCAAGTTGGTCAGAGGAAAAGGATTGTGTGAGTAGCTGATTTTGAGCAAACAAAAGGAAGCATGCAATGAGAAGGAGGTTGTTTTGGCGTTGCAAGACAGCCATGAGCAAGGAAGCACTCAAGAGGAAAATAATGGTGTTCTCACTCCTTGCTGGACCCAAGACATAATGCACTTCCTAAGCACAGGTCTATGCCCTCCAGAGATGAACAAGACCAAAAGAAGACACTTCATATTGCAGGTTGTCCCATATGCCCTTGTTGATGGTGTTTTGTTTAAAAGGGATGTGAATGGAGTGCTGTTGAGATGCATTGGTACAAATCAAATTCATAGGGTGTTGGAAGAGTTCCATGGTGGACCAGCTGGTGGTCATTTTGCACCAAGAGTGATAGCTCTAAAGATCATGAGGGTTGGCTATTATTGGCCCAAGATTTTCAGTGATTGTTATGCATGGATCAAGAGGTGCAAGAATTGTGCATTCTTCACAGGTAAAGAGAGGCTAGTTGCCCTTCCATTGCATCCAATTTCAGTTTACCAACCATTCATGCAATGGGGCTTGGACTTCATTGGAGTCATTAATCCCAATTCAAGCCAAGGACACAAATGGATTCTAACAAAAACAGATTATTTCACCAAGTGGACTGAGGCAGTAGCACTCAAGGAAGCAAATGAATCTAGCATCCTGGATTTCTATGAGGGAATATCAACTGATTTGGCATACCTGCTACAATAATATCAGATAATGCATTGGCATTCATTGGGTCCAAGGTGACTGAATGGGCTGTCAAGAATGGGATCTACCTAAGCACTTCATCAAACTATTACCCTCAGGGTAATGGCCAAGCTGAATCTACAAATAAGAACTTGTTGAGGATCATTAGGAGGACTCTTGATGAAAATCAGAGATCTTGGCATACTAAGTTGAAATCAGCCTTATGGGCTGATAGGATAACTCCCAAGAGATCTACAGGTAACTCTCCATTTAAGCTTGTTTATGGGAGAGAGGTAATTTTGCCCATGTCACTTGAGTTTCCAACATTGGAACTCATGAAATAGTTGGAGTTGTTGGAGTTTGATCCCATGGAAGTCAGATATGCAGAATTGATGGAGCTCAAGAAATCAGAAATCAAGCATTCCGAAAGCAATGGAGAAGGATCAAGCTTTGATCAAGAAGACCTTTGATAAGAAGGCCAAGGATAGATCTTCCAAGTTGGAGATCTAGTGTTAAAATGGGATGCAGATAGAGAAAAACTAGGAAGGCATTCAAAATTTGATGCCATTTGGAGTGGCCCATACATGGTCACAAAGTGTAAGGACAACAATGCTTTCAATTGTCTTCATTGGATGGCGAAGAACTACAGATTCCAGTCAATGGAATCCATCTAAAGCATTGCTATTGAAGGGAACTCTCCACCTTGTACATATTAGCTTAGATTTCCATTCCTCCAAGTGCTTATGCACATTGTTTTGTTGTAGTTAGTTTTGTTTTCCCTAAGTGCTTTGGCACAAGCTTGTTGTTCTGGAAATGTGTTTACATGCCTTGCTCCATCAGATGATGTTCCACCCTCCACCTTCCTCCTTGCAGTGTTCTAGTCAGTTGGGGTACCAAACAGAGAATTTGATGACTCCATGCCCAATGGATTGCTTCAGGAAACTGGTAACTTCATCCAGCAGGTAGATGACCCCTCTGAGTCACCAAAATTGTTATCCAAAATGTACCCCTTGCTCATTTTGTGGCTAACTCCTTTCATTCTTCCCTCTCTTGTGCCTCAGTCATAATTTTTTTGCTTTTTAGGCACTCAAAACCTTCTAGAAATGGCACCATTGGATAGATCTCTTTCTCAGCTTTCTAGAAAGGTAAAGTTTTCCTCCTAACTCCATGTATTTTTGAAGTTATGGCTTGGTGGAGTTTTTGTGGGAAATTTTCCCTGGAAGGCCCGTGGCCAATGAGATGACGCCACGTGTCCAAGGAAGTGGCGGGGTCGGAGGAAAACTTGGTTTTTTACCAAGTATTTGGCAAAGCTTTCAAAAGGGATATTTTTCCCTGCAGGCCCACCGATGAATCAGATTATGCCACGTGTCCAGGGAGAAAATTGAAAATTTTGACTAAGTGTTGGCGCATGGAAAATTTTGAAGGAAAGGCCCACACCCAATCACGTTTTGCCACGTGTCCTATGGCATCGGACCGGTGGAGCACGGAGGAGAAGTTAGAATTTTGGCAAAGTGTTTTGCCAAATTTCAAAAGGAAAATTTTTTCGGCCCCTGCCCGCCCCAATCAAAGCAAGCCACGTGTCCTCAATCCTCGGACCGGACCGAAGGAGCGTAGGAGGAGATTGGGATTTTTTCCCAAAAGGATTGCGCAAAAGGAAAAATGTTTGTACAGAGGGTCCGCGGTGAATGAAATTGTGCCACGTGTCCTGGACCGGTGAAAGGTGGGAGTATTTGGGAAATTTTCCCAAAGGAAAAAGAGGGAAATTTCAAAGGAAAAAATCACCCCCGAATGTGAACCAATCACATCTTGCCACGTGTCAGGTGGCGGCAAAAAACTCAAGACAAGCCCGCATGGAAAATTTGAAGGGTAAAGCCCGCAATGAATCACGTTTTGCCACGTGTCTAGGTCAAAATATGGATCAAACACCGATGGAAAATTTAAAAGGAGAGGCCCGCGTCCAATCAGCACGCACCACGTGGCCTCAACTCATCGGCCCGGCGGGGAATTTTTAGAAAATTTTCCAATGGCGAAAAAACAAAGGAAAATGAAGCATTAAAGGCCCACACCCAATCAAAGCATGCCACATGGCACCTAGAATGGTGGAGTGGGGAATTTTTGGAAAATTTTCCAAATGACCAAAAAGTGAAAAATTTAAAAATTTTTCCCTGCCAATCCGATTTGGCCCTGTTTTGCCCTAAAATTTCAAACGGCCATATCTTTCGATCCAAAGCTTAGTTTTTTGCGTTCTTTATATCAATGGAAATCTGGTGAAATTATCTACAAGATTTTGGGGTCATTTTTTCATTTTTATGGAGTTTAGAGAGAGAAAATTGAAAAACACCTCTGGCACGTGGTCATGGATGAAATGACATTTCAACCACCATTTTTAATGAAGAATGGCTCGCATTCTCTCCCAGCATGGTGAAAAATGTCAGGGGATGGGCCTGTAAGGATTCCCATGCTTGTTTTACTATGTTTTTGGTTGGTGGTTGAAGCTCTCCCATGTTTTCCCATGTTTCTCTCTCTGGGGTCGTGGTTTGCATTGTAAAAGCCAGATTTGGCTCATTTTTCAAAGGTGGAACATTTTTCATGTATTGCAGGCTCCCTCTGTCACTTTGAAAGTGATTTTGTGGAAAACCAGACCTTTTCCAAGACTGCAACCTATTTTTCCTCTCAGGTGTTGTAATGCAAGTGGTTTTTGATGTAAAAATGACAATACAGGCTCTGTGAATGAGTTTTAATCCTCTGTTTGTGTTGTTTGATTCATTTCTGACCCTCCATTACAGTTATCAGTTTGTGCATGAAGTTTTGTTGCATTTTTATGAACTGTGTCAATTTGTAGAAGTAAGAAATGCTCACCACTCCTTTGGTGTATCACCTTATTAGCACTAGTTTCAGTTTTTTTTTTTGCATTCTCCATCTCTGTCCACTTTGGAATTTAGAGTAGGATTTTGAGTTTGAAACCTCTGTATAACTTGCAAGTAATACATCTGATCAAAGGAGTTGAGGAACCAACCTCTAAACTAGAGATTCTTTTCCCATTTTACAAGTCCCACACTTGGGGAGAAGATTCAATGTTGTGCAATCACACTGGATGTCCAAAGTGTCAACTAGAAGTCTGATCAACATCCGGAATGCTGCTGATTTGCAACAACATATAATTCTCAAGGTCTCCAACAACACTCCAAACTCCACAACTCCAAGCAAGAAGGCTCCATCATGCTTTGGTTGATTCACAAAGAAATGGGGGAGGCAACACTATCCACCCAACCAAGACATCCAATGAAGAGGAGAATCTATCCTCTCCATTAGCCCTTGAGCTCCAACACAAAGACAATGGAAGATGGTTTCAATACATGGCAACTACAAGCTTCCACAATACTTAAGGAAATAGTTTCACATCCATTCCATTCACATTCAAACACAACCACAACATAAGTAAGAACAACACAACAAAAACAACAATATAACAAGGCTTATCAAGAAAGCCATAAGAGCAAGACCTATGGGAGGGCATTTATTCCTCCCAATGGGAATGGGTGCCCACCTTAAAACCTCTAATGCATGTCTCAAATCCCCTAAAACTCTTATGCCTCCCTCAAGTACCCCTTATACCTCCATATACTCTTATGCCTCCCTCAATCTCTTATGCCTCCCTCATAACAAGGAACAAGAAGAAATGTAAGCATTCCTCATACAAGGTGGAGCACTTAACCCAAATTCCCACCAATAAAAAGTTAAACTCTTATGTCTACTAACAATAATACTCCCCATAGTCTCCTCCTTCTCCAAACTTAGGAAATCTACCCATACCCAATAAGCATTCCAAGGAAAAACAACACTCAACACAAACATATAAACACAAAAATAAAATGAAAAACATAATTTAATCATGGTAAAGCTCCTACCTCTCCATAGTAGATCTTGTTCCAAGAATGAAATTCCAAGCTCCTCAAAGAAATAAAGCATCCAAAAGCTCCAACAATCCACAAGCTCCCTCAAAAATCCTCTAACTCTCCAAAATACAAGAGCACAAAAATAATGAAGTAACACCCAAACAAGCCAAAAGATTTCAATAAATAGAAAGAGGAGAGAGGAGGAGGATGTGGCTCCAAGTAGGATGTCACCTCATTACCTCTCCACTCCACATCACCTTAGTCAACATCATATTCCAATGCATAAGGGTGAGTGCACCTAGTTGGGGGCTAAAAGGTGGACAAGAATCCAAAAAAAAGTAAAACATGCTTGCATTTTAATTTGTTTGGCTCGGGAATCACCAAAGCATAATGCGTATACGTTATATAATGTGTATGTGTTATGCTTATTATAAATAAAAAATAGGCCCGAGCCTCTATCATCGAGCCTCCCTCAAACGTGAGTTTCAGAGCTTAACTGTGCCCTCACATTTTTTCATTCAATTGGATCTCAAGCTCAAAGGATCGATTCTGGATCACCGAGAAGATCTGAATCGACGATGGCACCATGGAGAAGAGGTAAGCACAATTATTTTCTCAAAATTTCATTGAAATATGATAATTATAGATTAAAATTTGAATTGAATACATATTTTTTATTGTTACAGTTAGAGGTCGAGGGAATCAACCACAACCAAACCTGTTATTCCTGTCATCCCTCCCGACACTCCCATAATTTCTCAACATCCCTCGGGTAGTCAAGAAGATTTAGCAGCCCAAATAGTTGAAAACAAAATTGAAATTGAGGATTTAATCAAAA
This sequence comes from Taxus wallichiana var. yunnanensis, assembly GCA_018340775.1. Classification (NCBI taxonomy): domain Eukaryota; kingdom Viridiplantae; phylum Streptophyta; class Pinopsida; order Cupressales; family Taxaceae; genus Taxus; species Taxus wallichiana. The sequence continues at coordinate 203,374,100 of CM031236.1, forward strand.
CAATGAGGGATGCACAATCTAAACCCCCACCATGCCTCTCTTGCAAACACATTGGAGGCATTACTTGTTCAAATTGACATGACAATGGGGAAAATTGATCATTGGAAAACTTACAGAGAGGGTTGTAGGGTTTATTATTCCAACAAATTGTCATATGTGGATGTAAAGAAAAAGAAATTTCAAAATATATCATATGTGCCTTATTCATGGACCCCCACACTAATTTTCATGTTCCGTTGACATGTAAATGATTTCCCATCCATTGGTGCAATAATAATTTGATTAAAATTATTTTTGGGACCGATGGTGGATGGTGTTTGATTTTCCACCTTGTAATAACAACGAGGTGCCACTATACTTTTTGAGGAAACTCTATTGCAATTTTATCCTCAATGAGATCCCAAATTATTTTGATTTCCGAGATTTCAAGGTCGAGGAAAACGATCTGCATAGGATCGACCAAGTGCACAACGTGCACCTATTCAATAGGGTAGATTCCCCGCATAGCCCCCTCACCCTGAGATTGTCCCTCAAGTAGTGAAGGAGACAGTAGAGATTGATACACTCCACGTGCTTCAAGGGCTATCTGTGACCCTTGTTCGACATATGAGGGAGATTTTTGAGCCAGATGCTCGCGGAGGTACACAAAGTATTCCCTCAGGGAGTATTAGCATGAGGCCACATCTTTTCTCGTCATGTGGTAGCATATGTTTGGGGCCCGAGGAGGATGATACTTTCATGCGTACTGATTTTGGTGCACCTGGTGCTAGGGGTGAACATGATAATGTCACTATGTCAGATGTCCTTTTGAGTGAGACATTTGGATTACATTCATTGGCATCACCTTTGTAGGTAAATTTGTTATGTTTTGTTATGTGTGTTACAAAAAGTTTGGAGTACCTGATTTACTTATATATGTTAAATTTTTGAAATAATTGTATTTGTACATGTACATGCATTGATATTACAAAGCGCGGGAGGCACATCTTCATCCTGACCATAGGCGGCGAGGACCATGCATACACATACATTCACAAGAGGTAATTTAGAATGTTAATTATGTAAAATTTTCACATACATGTGTGTGTGTGTGTGTGTGTTGTATGTTATATATATATATATATTAGTTTTGAAGTCAAATATATGTATGTTCTTATATGTCCATCTAACTCATGTGATATACATGTTTGATAAAGATGTTGACTTCACTAGACACCCCACCATCTCTGCGACAAGTAGATAAAGGTGTTGTCGTTACGATTTCATCTATAAAGAACTCACTGAGGTATTCAAACAACATGTAAATTTTGTTAAATTTCTCGTGTAATTCATATTATGTTAAATTACATGTTAGTAATGTCTTTCATTGTAGAATTATTAAATTATGTTAATAATGTCCTTCATTGTGTATATGCAGGAGTTACTGTGATAGTAACAACCCTGTTCATTTGATTCACAGGCGTGGTGGGGTAAAAACAATAGTTCTATATTGATAAAATTAGTTAAAATATTGTCATTATGTAGATACATGTACTTAGCTCTATTTTCCTAATTCTCGATGTTAGATTTTCTCGATCTTATGTGTATGTAGGGAACTTCAACCCCTCCATTTTGACTTGAGGGCACGGAATCCTCCATCTCGTCATCTTCGTACTCCCCATTCGCATCGCAGAGCTCCCGATGACTCATCTGAGTGTGAGATGCAAATTTGGTGTGATCGAAAACTTGTGGTAAGTTTGTGTATTTATGTTAATACTTTCATTCTAGCATGGTCTTAAATACATGTTGAAAACATATATAAATTAAGTTTTGAAAAAAAACATTGTTTGCATTTACAGGCTCATCTACAGGTGAGTATTCAGTGGAAGAGGACTCGAAGCATGGGCTCGGATGATCCAAATTCATCTCATGGATCTCCATCTTTGTCTAAGGGAGGGCCTTCTTCGAGCAAGGCCAAGAGAGGGATAGATTTTGATGAGTAGGAAATATATATGTCTTACACATGACATTGTTTTTGTATGCCTATGTGCATGGCATTGTATGTATGCCTATATGGCATTTGAACTTGATGGTATATGACCTATTTGGGCATTTTTGTATTTATTATGCACATTAAAATACTATTTGGAACTTGATAATTTTGTATGAGACCTTACATTTCTGAGATTATTTTCGCATGAATCTAATATGATGTGCACTTGACAATATTTAAGACATTATGGATTATTTTTTCATTTATTGGTGATGTACATGTACTAGCATTTTCAATGTATAATATGCATCAAACTTTGGAAATCAATATTTATATAATGTATGTATATAAAGAGTTACCTAATCTGAGTAATTATTCATTCAATTTATCAATGTGTATATGTGTATTTACCTTACTTGCGCTTCTTCTTGCTCATGGTCTCTTTGTACTAGTTCCTATCTTATCATGCACTTACTACATTCTTCTATGCTTCGTAGTCTTCTCCCTGTTAAAACACCCGACAGTCATCACAATTTGATGCCTTTCATCTATTGATATTTTGAGAATGTCTCTCCATATACATTACTCCAATGCTTGAGAATGTCTCTAGATGCAATGACATTCTGATTCAAACACTCAATGATTCTTGATTGTCTAATCCTATCCAATTCATGTTATTACCTTTAAATCTGTAGGCATTTCAAGTTATTTGGAAATCACATCACACCCTTCACTAGGCTTGATGACTACCCCTATCCTTTTAAGGCACTTTTGAAAGCATCCATGGGTTTATCATAACATAAATTATCAATGAATGGAAGGTCACTAAGCCGTAGGCTAGCTGACTCCCATCCAAAACTAAACAAGAAATATTTACTAGGTGATTGATAACTCCCATGTGTTCTTAGACATACCCCTATCAAATTCATTCTTAATCCAATCTAGTCATTCAGGGCTCTTAAGCGACTACGCCCGGACGGGGTACCCGAAAGCACATGGGGAGCATAGGGAACCAAAATGAATGCTCCACTAGCATTCACCAGGCCACCCTAACATGTTGGTGTAGTTGGTTTGGTCCCACGAGCTTCCGTTTGCAAACTACAACCTCTGGCAGCCCTACACTGACTTAGACTGCACTATTTCTCGTGTTTGCAAACAATAGCACAACGAGAGAACCAGATGGAGATGGAGAAAACCGTGAGAGGCTTTTGAAGAGGTCCCCACCATGGATCATGTCTGGATCTCGATGAGACATCTCTAGGTGCCACGGAGTCCGAGAAATCACCCGTCAAAGATATGGCGTGATTGGGCCTTAGGGATCTTAAGGACTACGCCCAAACGGGGTAGCCCAAAAGCATGGGGAGCATAGGGAACCAAAATGAATCCTTCACTAGCATTCACCAGGCCACCCGACGATGTTGGCATAGTTGGTTTGGTCCCACGAGCTTCTGTTTGCAAACTACACCCTGGTAGCTCTACAATGACTTGCACCGCACTATTTCTTGTGTTTGCAAACAATAGCACAACGAGAGAACTAGATGGAGACAGAGAAATCTGTGAGAGGATTTTGTAGAGGGCACCGACATGGAGCTCTAGATCTGACGAGACGTCTCTAGGTGCCACGGAGTCCGAGAAATCACCCATCGAAGATATGGCGTGTTTGGGCCTTAGGGCTCTTAAGCGACTACACCCAGACGAGGTAGCCTAAAAGCACATGGGGAGCGTAGGGAACCAAAATGAAGCCTCCACTAGCATTCACCAAGCCACCCCGACGTGTTGGCATAGTTGGTTTGGTCCCACGAGCTTCCGTTTGCAAACTATACAAGCCTCTAGCAGCCCTACACCGACTCGAGACCGCACTATTTCTTGTTTTACAAACAATAGACAGATGAGAGACCGGATGGAGATGGAGAAACCACAAGAGTATTTTGTAGTAGGGCCCCGACATGGAGTTTTGATCGACGAGACATCTCTAGGTGCCATGAGTCCGAGAAATCACCCGTCGAAGATATGGCATGTTTGGGCCTCATGGCTCTTAAGTGACTACGCCTGACGAGGTAGCCCGAAAGCACGAGGAGCATAGGGAACAAAAAAATCCTCCACTAGCATTCACCTAGCCACCCCAACATGTTGGCGTAGTTGGTTTGGTCCCATGAGCTTCCATTTGCAATATACACCTCTGGCAAACCCTACACTGACTCAAACTACACTATTTTCGCGTTTGCAAAACAATAGACAACGAGAGAACCGGATGGAGATAGAGAAAAACCATGAGAGGATTTTGTAGAGGGCCCCTAACATGGAGTTCTTGGATCTAACAAGACATTTCTAAGTACCACGAGTTCGAGAAATCACCCGTCGAAGATATGGCGTGTTTGGGCCTTAGGGCTCTTAAGCGACTATGCCTAGATAGGGTAGCCCGAAATCATGGGGAGCGTAGGGAGCCAAAAAATCCTCCACTAGCATTCACCAGGCCACCCCGATGTTTTGGCATAGTTGGTTCGGTCCCATGAGCTTTCATTTACAAACTACATCCTCTAAGAGCCTCTACACCGACTCAAACTCGCACTATTTCACACGTTTGCAAACAATATCACAACTTGAGAGAACCGAATGGAGACAGAAAACCGTGAGAGGATTTTCATAGATGGCCCCAACATGGAGCTCTTAGATCTGATGAGACATCTCTAGGTGCCATGAGTCTCGAGAAATCACCCGTCGAAGATATGGCGTGTTTGGGCCTTAGGGCTCTTAAGCGACTACACCCGGACGGGGTAGCCCGAAAGCACGAGGAGCATAGGGAACCAAAATGAAGCCTCCACTAGCATTCACCTAGCCACCCCAGATGTGTTGGTGTAGTTGGTTTGGTCCCATGAGCTTCCATTTGCAAACTACACCCTCTCGATAACCCTACACTGACTCAAACTGCACTATTTCACGCATTTGCAAATAATAGGATAGTGAGAGAACCGGATGGAGATGGGGAAAAAACCATGAGTTTTTTTCATAGTGGTCCCCGACATGGAGCTCTTAGATTTGACGAGACACGTCTCTAGGTGCCATGGAGTCCGAGAAATCACCCGTCAAAGATATGGTGTGTTTGGGCCTCAAGGCTCTTAAGCGACTACGCCCGGACGGGGTATCCCAAAAGCATGGGGAGCATAGGGAACCAAAAAATGAATCCTCCACTAGTATTCACCTAGCCACCCGACATGTTGGCATAGTTGGTTCGGTCCCACGAGCTTCCATTTTCAAACTACACCCTCTGGCAACCCTACATTGACTCAAACTACACTATTTCACGCATTTGCAAACAATAGGACAACGAGAGAACCGGATGGAGATGGAAAAAACCATGAGAGTATTTCATAGTGGACCTTGATGTGGAGTTCTTAGATCTTACGAGACATCTCTAGGTGCCATGGAGTCAAGAAATCACCCATCGAAGATATATGGCGTGTTTGGGCCTCAAGGCTCTTAAGCGACTACGCCCGGACAAGGTAGCCCGAAAGCACGGGGAGCATAGGAACCAAAAAATAACCTCCACTAGCATTCACCAGGCCACCCCGATGTTGGCATAGTTGGTTTGGTCCCACAAGCTTCCATTTGCAAACTACAGCCTCTGGCAGCCCTACACTGACTCAAACTACACTATTTTACGCGTTTACAAACAATAGCACAACGAGAGAACCGAATGGAGACGAGAAAACTACGAGAGGATTTCATAGAGGGCCCCAACATAGATCTTTCAGATCTGACGAGAGACATCTCTAGGTGCCACAGAGTCCGAGAAATCACCCGTCGAAGATATGGCGTGTTTGGGCCTCAGGGCTCTTAAGCGACTACGCCCGGACGAGGTAGCCCAAAAGCACGGGGAGCATAGGGAACCAAAAAAATCCTCCACTAGCATTCACTTGGCCACCCCAACATGTTGGTGTAGTTGGTTGGTCCCACGAGCTTCCGTTTGCAAACTACACCTCTCTAGCAGCCTCTACACTCGACTTAAACCGCACTATTTCATATGTTTTACAAACAATAGGACAATGAGAGAACCGGATGGAACAGAAAAACCACGAGAGGATTTCATAGTGGGCTATGACATGGAGCTCTTAGATCTAACGAGACGTCTCTAGGTGCCATGGAGTCCGAGAAATCACCCGTCGAAGATATGGTGTGTTTGGGCCTTAGGCTCTTAAGCGACTTACGCCCGACGGGTAGCCCAAAAGCACGGGGAGCATAGGAACCAAAATGAAGCCTCCACTAGCATTTACCTGGCCACCCCAATGTGTTGGCATATTTGGTTTGGTCCCATGAGCTTTCCGTTTGCAAACTACACCTCTATAAAGCAACCCTACATTGACTCAAACTGCACTATTTTACACGTTTGCAAACAATAGACAACGAGAGAACCGGATGGAGACGGAAAAAACTATGAGAGATTTTTGTAGAGGGCCCTAACATGGATATTTTAGATCTAACAAGAGACATCTCTAGGTGCCATGGAGTCTGAGAAATCACCCGTCAAAGATATGGCATGTTTGGGCCTCAGGGCTCTTAAGTGACTACGCTGATGCGGTACACCGAAAGCACGGGGAGCATAGGGAACCAAAATGAATGCTCCACTAGCATTCACTTGGCCACCCTGATGTGTTGGCATAGTAGGTTTGGTCCCATGAACTTCTGTTTGCAAACTACAACATCTAGCAGCCCTACACTGACTTAAACTGCACTATTTCGCGTGTTTGCAAACAATAACACAGTGAGAGAACCGGATGGAGATGGAGAAAACCATGAGAGGCTTTCATATAGGGCCCTAGATGTGGATCTTTTAGATCTAACAAGATGTCTCTAGGAGCCACAAAGTCTGAGAAATCACCCATCGAAGATATGACATGTTTGGGCCTCAAGGCTCTTAAGGGACTACGCCTCGGATGGGGTAGCCCGAAAGCACGGGGAGCGTAGGGAACCAAAACAAAGCCTCCAATAGCATTCACCTAGCCACCCCGATGTGTTGGTGTAGTTGGTTTGGTCCCACGAGCTTCGTTTGCAAACTACACCCTTTGGCAATCCTACACTCGACTCAAATCGCACTATTTCACGCATTTGCAAACAATAGGATCAAAGTGAGAGAACCGGATGGAGATGGAAAAAACCATGAGAGATATTTTTTAGTAGGGCCCTAACATGGACTCTCAGATTTGATGAGACATCTCTAAGTTCCATGGAGTCTGAGAAATCACCCGTCGAAGATATGGCGTGTTTGGGGCCTCGTGGCTCTTAAGCGACTACGCCCGACGGGTAGCTGAAAGCACATGGGGAGCATAGGGAACCAAAAAAAGCCTCCACTAGCATTCACCTGGCCACCTCAATGTGTTGGCGTAGTTGGTTTGGTCCCACGAGCTTTCGTTTGCAAACCACACCCTCTCGGCAACCCTACACTGACTCAAACTACACTATTTTACGCGTGTTTACAAACAATAGGATAGTGAGAGAACCAGGATGGAGATGGAAAAACCGTGAGAGGATTTTGTAAAGGGCCCTAACATGGAGATTTAGGATCTAACGAGACATCTCTAGGTTCCACGGATTCTAAGAAATCACCCGTCGAACATATGGCATGTTTGGGCCTCAGGGCTCTTAAGCGACTACGCCCGGATGGGGTACATCGAAAGCACGGGGAGCATAGGGAACCAAAACAAATACTCCAATAGCATTCACCTAGCCACCTTGATGTGTTGGCGTAGTTGGTTTGGTCCCACAAACTTCCGTTTGCAAACTACAACATCTAGCATCCCTTCACTGACTCAAACTGCACTATTTCGCATGTTTGCAAACAATAGCACAACGAGAGAACTGGATGGAGATAGAGAAAACCACAAGAGGCTTTAGTATTAGGCCCCAATGTGGAGCTATTGGATCTAACAAGACATCTCTAGGATCCACGGAGTCCAAGAAATCACCCGTAGAAGATATGGAATGATTGGGCCTCATGGCTCTTAAGCGACTACGCCCGGACGGGGTAGCCCAAAGCACGGGGAGCGTAGGGAACCAAAAAAATCCTCCACTAGTATTTACATAGCCACCCCAACATTTTGCATAGTTTTTTTGGTACCACGAGCTTCTGTTTGCAAACTACACCCTCCTGCAAACCCTACACTGACTCAAACTACACTATTTCACGTGTTTGCAAACAATAGGATAGTGAGAGTGAACTAGATGGAGATGAAAAAACCGTGAGATTATTTTGTATTGGGCCTCAACATGGAGCTCTTGGATCTAATGAGACATCTCTAGGTGCCATGAGTCCGAGAAATCACCCGTCGAAGATATGGCATGTTTGGGCCTCAGGGCTCTTAAGCGACTATGCCTGACGAGGTAGCCCGAAAGCACGGGGAGCATAGGGAACCAAAACAAAGCCTCCACTAGTGTTCACCCAGGCCACCCCAATGTGTTAGCATAGTTGGTTTGGTCCCACGATGCTTTTTTTTTGCAATCTACACCCCCTCTGAAACCCTACATTGACTCAAGCTGCACTATTTCACGCGCAAACAATAGGACAACGAGAGAACCGGATGGAGATGGAAAAAACCATGAGAGAATTTTGTAGAGGGATCTGACATGGAGATGTTTCATCTGATGTAATGTCTCTAGGTTCCACGGAGTCCGAGAAATCACCTGTCGAAGATATGGCATGTTTGGGCCTCATGGCTCTTAAGCGACTACGCCTGGACAGGGTACCCCGAAAGCACGAGGAGCGTAGGGAACCAAAATGAATGATCCACTAGCATTCACCTAGCCATCCCAATGTGTTGGCATAGTGGTTTAGTCCCACAAACTTCCATTTGCAAACTACACATCTAACAACCCTTCATCGACTCAAACTGCACTATTTTGCGCGTTTGCAAACAATAAGACAACGAGAGAACCGGATGGAGATGGAGAAAACCACGAGAGGCTTTCACAGGGCCCCAATGTGGAGCTTTCAGATCTAATGAGATGTCTCTAGGTGCCACGGAGTCCGAGAAATCACTGTGAAGATATGGCGTGTTTGGGCCTCAGGGCTCTTAAGCGACTATGCCCGGACGGGGTAGCCCGAAAGCACGGGGAGCGTAGGGAGCCAAAAATAATGCTCCACTATGGTTTACTAGGCCACCCCGACCTATTGGTTATTTGGTTCGATCCCACGAGCTTCCATTTGCAAACTACAACCCTAAAGCAGCCCTACACCGACTTGACCGCACTATTTCGTGTGTTTGCAAACAATAAAGACAACGAGAACGGATGGAGAGACGGAGAAAACCAGAGGATTTCATAGATGGCTTTAACATGGAGGGTTCAAATCCAATGAGACATCTCTAGGTTCCATGAAGTCGATAAATCACCCGTCAAAGAAGCATATGGCATGATTGGGCCTCGGGGCTCTTAAGCGACTACGCCCGACCGAGGTAGCTCGAAAGCACGAGGAGCATAAGGAACCACCAATGTTCAATGATTTTTCATAGGATGCAACAGCTATGTAGACTATGAACTTAGTTTTGTTGGGGATACCACCAATGTTCCACTGTTCATTTTAATAGAATGAATATCTTCAATCAAACAGAGAATGAAGAGCCTGAATTTTTTTGGACATTACAAAAGGTTGTTTGTGCTCAAAAAGAAGCCTGGGAAGGCCATATAAATATTCAATCTTCAACTTTAGATGACAATGAACATCATGAAGAAAACCAATTAGGTGAAGATGTCACTATGATTTAAGAAGAAATGCCTCCAAAGTCATAAAGATTCAATTTGATTACCCAAAAACATCTGGAAGAACTTAAAGAGAAGATACGAGTGGAAGAAAAGAAAAATGGGAAGTGTGGAAGGATCACAACTCGCTGGAATTTGAATATCTATGTGATGTTCTTCGATAGAATCATGGATAATCTTAAGGACAACATGCCAAGTTGATTATTTTTATTAATCTTGGGATGCTTCAACTTCACAAATCAAACCGTAGTTCCAAATGCTAAGAGCATAGTCTTGGTAAGAAAAACTATAATGAAGTATTGATAACCTCGAGCGTAGTCGCTTAAGAGCCCTAAGGCCTAATCACGCCATATCTTCGACGGGTGATTTTTAGAATTCGTGGCACCTAGAGATGTATCATCATATCCGAGAGCTCCACGTTAAATCCATCTACGAAATCATCTCGCAATTTTTCATCTCCATCCGGTTCTCTCGTTGTGCTATTGTTTGCAAACGCGTGAAATAGTGCAACTTGAGTCAGTGTAGGGATGCTAAATTTTGTAGTTTACAAATGAAAGTTCATGGGACCAAACCAAACTATGCCAACACATCGAGGTGGCTAGGTGAACGCTAGTGGAGCATTCATTTTGGTTCCTTACGCTCCCCGTGCTTTTGGGGTACCTCGTTTAGGCGTAGTCGCTTAAGAGCCCTGAGGCCCAAACACGCCATATCTTTGACGGGTGATTTCTTAGACTCTGTGGCACCTAGAGACACATCTCGTCAGATCCAAGAGCTCACATCAGGCCCTCTATGAAATTCTCTCATGGGTTTTTCTCCATCTCCATCTCGGTTCTCTCGCTTTGTCTTATTGTTTGCAAATGCATGAAATAGTGCGAGTTTGAGTCCGAGTATAGGGTTACTAGAGGCTTTAGTTTGCAAAAGGGAAGCTCATGGGACCAAACCAACTATGCCAATACATTGAGGTGGCTTGGTGAATGCTAGTGGAGCATTTTTTTGGCTCCCTACACTCCTCGTCCTTTCGGCTACCTCATTCGGGCGTAGTCGCTTAAGAGCCCTAAGGCCCAATCACGCCATATCTTCAATGGGTGATTTATCAGAATCCGTGACACCTAGAGATGTCTCATTAGATCCAAGAGCTCCATGTCAAGGCCCTCTATGAAAGGCTCTCACGGTTTTCTCCGTCTCCATCCGGTTCTCTCGTTGTGTTATTATTTGCAAACACGCGAAATAGTGTAATCTGAGTCAGTGTAGGGCTGTTAGAGGCTGTAGTTTGCAAACGGAAGCTCATGGGACCGAACCAACTATGCCAACATGTTAGGGTGGCCTGGTGAACACTAGTGGAGCATTATTTTGGCTCCCTATGCTCCCCGTGCTTTTGGGCTACCTCGTTCGGGCGTAGTCGCTTAAGAGCCCTGAGGCCCAATCACACCATATCTTCGACGGGTGATTTATCAGACTCCATGGCACCTAGAGATGTCTCATTAGATCTAATACCTCCATGTCAATGACCTCTATGAAATCCACTCATGGTTTTCTTGTCTCCATTGGTTCTCTCGTTGCTATGTGTTTGCAAACGCGTGAAATAGTGCAGTCTAAGTCAATGTAGGGCTACTAGAGGTTGTAGTTTGCAAACGAAAGCTCATGGGACCGAACCAACTATGCTAACACATTGGGGTGTCCTGGTGAACACTATTGGAGCATTTCTTTTGGCTCCTTACGCCCATGTGCTTTCGGGCTACCTCGTTCGGGCGTAGTCGCTTAAGAGCCCTAGGTCCCAATCACGCCATATCTTCGACGGGTGATTTATTAGACTCCATGGCACCTAGAGACATCTCGTCAGATCCGAGAGCTCCATGTTGGGGACCTCTATGAAAATATCTCACTTTTTCTCTGTATCCATCCGGTTCTCTCTTGTTGCTATTGTTTGCAAATGCGTGAAATAGTGCAATCTAAGTCAAGATATAGGTATGCTTAGAGGCTGTAGTTTGCAAACAGAAGCTCTTGGGACCAAACCAACTATGCCAACACATCGGGGTGGCCTGGTGAATTCTATGCAGCATTCTTTTTGGCTCCCTATGCTCCCGTGCTTTCGGGCACCCCGTCGGGCGTAGTCACTTAAGAGCCCTGAGGCCCAAACACGCCATATCTTTGACGGGTGATTTCTCAAACTCCATAGCACCTAGAGACATCTCATTAGATCGATAGCTCCATGTTAGGACCCACTATGAAATTCTCTCATGGATTTTTATGCCTACATCCGGTTCTCTCGTTGTTTTATTGTTTGTAAACGCGAAAAATAGTGCGGTTTGAGTAAGTGTGTAAGGTCAGGGCGAGGGTGTAGTTTACAAACGGAAACTTGTGGGACCAAACCAACTATGCTAACATATTGATATGGCCAAGTGAATACTATTGGAGGCTTCTTTTTGGTTCCCTACGATCCCCATGCTTTCAGGCTACCCCGCCTGGGCGTAGTCGCTTAAGAGCCCTAAGGCCCAAACACGCCATATCTTCGACGGTGATTTCTCGGACTCTGTGGCACCTAGATACATCTCATAAAATCCAAGAGCTCCATGTCGGGGCCCACTACGAAATCCTCTCGTGGTTTTTTCCTTCTCCATCTAGTTCTCTCGTTGTCCTATTGTTTGCAAACGCGCGAAATAGTGCAGTTTGAGTCAGTGTAGGGCTACCAGAGGGTGTAGTTTGCAAACGGAAGCTTGGGACCAAACCAACTATGCCAACACATCAAGGTGGCCAGGTGAACACTAGTGGAGGATTCATTTTGGTTCCCTACGCCCCGTGCTTTTGGGCTACCCCGTCCGGGCATAGTCGCTTAAGAGCCCTGAGGCCCAAACACGCCATATCTTTGACAGTGATTTCTTGGACTCCATGGCACCTAGAGACATCTCATCAGATCCAAAAGCTCCACATTGGGGCCCTCTACAAAATTCTCTCATGGTTTTTTCCATCTCCATCCGGTTCTCTTTCTATTTTTTTGCAAAACGTGAGAAATAGTGTAGTCGAGTCAGTGTAGGGTATTTTGCTGACATTCAGTAGTTTGCAAACAAAAGCTCATGGGACCAATCCAACTACGCCAATATGTTGGGTGGCCTAGTGAACACTATTGGAGGCTTCTTTTTGGTTCCCTATGCTCCCCGTGCTTTCGGGCTACCCCATCCGAGTGTAGTCCCTTAAGAGCCTTGAGGCCCAATCACGCCATATCTTTGATGGGTTATTTCTCGAGACTCTATGGCACCTAGAGATGTCTCATCAAATCTGAAAGCTCCATGGTGGGGACCTCTTCAAAAGCCTCTCATGGTTTTCTTCTTCTCCATCAGGTTCTCTCATTGTATTATTGTTTGCAAATGCGTGAAATAGTGCATGCCTGAGTTAGTGTAGGGATGTCGAGAGGTCAGTAGTTTGTAAACAGAGGTGGTGGGACCGAACCAACTATGCCAAAACACATTGCGGATGGTCTAGTGAATTCTATTAGAGCATTAATTTTGGTTCCCTATGCTCCCCGTTTTTTTGGGTACCTCGTCTGGGCATAGTCGTTTAAGAGCCCTGAGACCAAAACACCTTATATCTTCGATGGGTGATTTCTCAGACTCCGTGGCACCTAGAGATGTCTCGTTAGATCCGAGAGCTCCATGTCAAGGCCCCACTACAAAATTATCTCACGTTTTTTTCCTTCTTGATTTGGTTCTCTCGATGTCCTATTGTTTTGCAAACGCGCGAAATAGTGTAGTAGTTCGAGTCGGTGTAGGGTGTCAGGACGTAGTTTGCAAATGGAAGCTCGTGGGACCGAACCAACTATGCCAACATGTCGGGGTGGCCTAGTAAATGCTATTAGAGCATTTTTTTAGTTCCCTAGGCTCACCATGCTTTTGGGCTACCCTGCTCAGGCATAGTCGCTTAAGAGCCCTGAGGCCCAATCACGCCATATCTTGACAAGTGATTTTCGGACTCCATGGCACCTAGAGATCGTCACGTCAAATTTGATATCTCACACTCCATGGTTTTCTCCATCTCCATTCAGACTGAGTCAGTGTAAGGTTGTCCATTGCCAATCACCTGAATAATATAGGTGGTTCATACAATATAGGTGGTGAAATGAGAATTTTAATAAGATATTTTTACAATATAGGTGGTGAAATGATAATTTTTGTTTGTTGTTCCTTTCTAATATTTAATTTTTCTTAGCTTCACTTGGCTTCGAGAATAATAAATTCTCTACTGATAGTGCCAACCACGTGAAGGTGGATACTTTTTGGCACCACTAACCTACATAAACATGTTAGTAAGCAATTAAATAGAATTTTAAATCATACAAAATTTTAAAAAATCATTTAAGTAAATATTCAAATTAAATTCATGATGAACATACCTTTACAAATTCAATCCAATGAACCACAAGGATCAACTCTATTCTTGATACAGTAGCAAGAATTGCTTCATGATCTGATTCACGAACCTTCCATAGATTTTTGTTTAATGGCCGACCTCAATATTTGATCAATTTAATATTTGTTGCAAGGACCAAATGTGAATAGTGAAGTATCTTCCGATGTATTTCATAGTCTTCAAACAACCAAATGTTTTATTTTTTGATAGGATATCATCGAAGCCAAGTTCCAGTGACTATCCCTGATCCAATGGGATACTCAAGGTCTTCACCATCAATGACTGTGGAAGTCAAAAAAATCCCATCTACACAATGAGATAAGAAGTAGCTTGTTCCCTTTTCATTAAATTCCGTCATAATAACTGCAAAAACGTGCCCTATGTATCAAAAAGTAAAACTATTAGTCAATTTATAAATACATTAAGAGTTGACCATTTAATAATTTATAAATCTAAAACATGGTGTGTACATATATGTATGTACCTTTACACTAAATCGAGACTTGGTCAAAGTCGGGTGATGTTGTCATTTGATTCAAGACCTTGCAAGTTAATGCTCGTGGAACTTGATGTGTGTCGAGTGGAATTAGAGGTCTACAAGTCCATTCATCCACCCACTGCTATGACTCACATTCATTCCATGCAAAATCAATGCATGATATACAAAAACATGTCATGCACCTAGTATAAATAGTCCAAGCATTTGCATCTGAACTATGGAATGAGTGCATAGCACTTGATCTTGCAATTGTCATATAATCTTCAAAGTTTGTCAGATGTTGTTGCTCTATAAACCAAAAATATCTATGAACCGTTGATCTCTCTTGAGATTCATGGCCCATATTCTTGACACACCAATCAACAATGCTTTTTACATATGTAAATTTAGCACCATCCTTGAACTTTAACTCTTCTCTTGCAAGTGTTATTTTCACACATGCTCCTGCACCATCATGCTCTCCTTTTCCATGCCCTACCTAGTAAAACTCCATATATGTTGTACATTTGTTTCTTTGTGCATCCTACTTAGCCAATAAAACATCCATGCATTCTTGAATTGTGATGTGCAGTTGTTCGACCAAATGTAATGTTGATCGAAACTAATGTTCCTCTCATTCAAGTTTACATAAAACACCTGGAAACACCCTTGTACATATTCTGTATAATGTGTCCGATCATCACTAATGTAGAAATGATACTCTCTTAATATTTTTCGATCTTGCTCAGTGCTTTCAAGAGAGTGCATGAATGTTATATGCATGAAAATAGAAACTTGCACTAAGTTATAATATTGAGACTGAACCTCCATTTTTGGCTACAATGTGTAATTCTCTACGAAGTCAACTACTAAAACAATAGTGCTAAGTGGGAATGTCCTTGCTTAACTTGAATTGTTCATCTAACCATCGAGCTCTATGTGTGTGCCTTGCATGCTCATAAAAATTTCTCTCTAAATTTGACCATATATTCTGATACATGTAATTGTTTTGTAACAAGCTCACACCTCTTAGATTCTTTTCCATCTTTTAATTGATATGCCACCAATTTATATTTGGTGAAATCAACCAATTCTTTTCCTATTGAATATGTACTCTCCTCATGGATACAACTTTTCAGATTTGGCAAGCCACCGCATACATTGCACATTCCATCCAAACATGTTTTGTTATAAAAAAATTATCTTGTTGATTTTTCACAAAATATTGTCAAAATAAATTCCCTTGAAGATTTTTGTGGGACATTTATTCCACACTCCTACAACATGATTTCAGTATGCAAAACATGACGTATTTGACAAAAAACATCATAATGCATTGAAAATTCAACATGATGCCTGCAACAACAAATGGTACGTGAGTGATTGATTTTCACATAAAAGGGTTTAATCATTTAAAATAATATTTGGCTAATGTTAATTTGTGGATTTTCATTTTTAAACTTAGAGAACAATTCTGTTTGAGTCATATCTAAGAAATGTTTTACACACAATTCACGATTACGAGAACTTATTCTTCTTTTTACTGTATCTCTTCTATTTGGTGACACCCTTGTGTTCTCATTCCAAAATTTTACAATTAATTCTTTTAGAATATCAGATGTATTATTGTATTTTCATGGAATTCTGCTAGAGAAAGCCCAATAGTCAGTGTTATTGACTAACTCAAGACGTTTACGTCTCTCTCTTTCTTTCATTAGTGTTTTTGTTTAGCTTCAAAGCACTGCTTGTTTTTCTAATCAAGCATTTATTAACTATTTTATCACTTACTATACAATTAGTTAGTGCACGTCGTGTAGCATTACTATCTTTGGTGCGTCTTTTGCCACCTATATGTTGGTATGCTTTATATATGTTTTCAACAATGACGACATTTTGATCAACAACATTAAATGTTCTTAACCCGTGGTCTTCATTATATGTTTCATCTTAATTAGTTTCATCAATGAAACAAATAATTGACATCTTTGTGTGTCATTTAAATTCTCAAAGTAATTATCCCAAATTCCACTAGTTTTTCTTTTCGCATTTCTTTCAAACATTTTGTTAGCATTGGTTTTATAATGTTTTCATCAATTTCAATTAAGTGAATTGGTTTTTTATGAAATGGAAGGAGGTGTTCTTAGAGGTGAAGATTCGTTTACAAGGTTACTTTCTTCATTTAGTGTTTTCATACAAATTTCGGGGTTAACATTTGGATTCTCAAGTAAGGGTTCAACAATTGGATTCATATCAATTTCTTCATCCATACCAACATTATCATTCAATTCAATATCATTATTCATTGAAAAATCATTATTCTCTACATTTTCATTATGTATTTCATCCCAATTTTCTAATACATTAGCTACATTTGATATAGCGGATGTACCTTGCCTTGCTCGAAGTTTTTTCATTCTCTTCAATTTCTTTATTTTCTTCTCTTTCAATTGCTCTGGTGTATTATTCTTGACTTTCCTCTTGTCCTTAGCTCGACGTTTATCACCCATGATTAGAAAAAAATAAACTAGAGGGGTAGGGGACAAAATGACATACTAAAAATCATGCAAGAATGTAGAGAATATCAGACAAAACAGAATGTTTGCATAATTCTTATGAAAGAGATGAAAGGAACATTGGGGGGCCACAATATATAAAACAAACAAAAATGTGTATGTGTTACATAATGCATACGCATTTTATGTTTTCTCTTTTCCCAAACCATGCCTCAAGGCTTGGGATCCGGTTCGATCCCCAAGCCCGAGGCATGGACCTACACAAACACAACAAACATCAAGTTTTTATAAGAAAATGTAAAAATGACACTTCCTCTATGATAAATCAAAATATAACAATTGATCCATTTAAAAAAAATAATATTACGACGTAGAGCAGTAGTCTCTTCTTTCTAAAAATATAATTTTCTAAATATTCGACTAATATAAGGTTCCCATATTATTTATTTTCTAACTATGCCTTTTATAGCTATTTTTGAAGTGTAAATATGTCTATCTTTCATGGTGTATCTTTTTTTTAGGTGATCAAAATTAAAAAAATTATACTAGCCCAAACTAGGCATAATTCTATACATATTCAAAAAAAATCTAATTTTTGATATTTTTGAGGTACCTAGGGGGGTAATGGTCGGAGCTTTGTTGTTTTACAAAACACAAAATTTTTGTACTAGAAAAATCATAAATAAAAAAATATTCGCTAAAAATATCTTTAAAAAATGGAGCTCAAACTAGATGCTCCTAGATATCATTCTACCAAAGGGTTTTCAAAAATACTAAATGTTGCTCAAAAAAGCAGTGGGGGCACGAAAGTCACACTATTATGTTTTTAACAAAACAGGAGCATTTGTTGGTATTTTAGTTTTTTAACCCACTTAAACTTATTTTTTTCAATAAAATTTAGTAGCTTAGAAACTAGACTCAAAATGCTACAATTCATATTTCTACAACATTTTCCAATTTTGAGTGTAACTATTTCAAAAAACTCGTACAAGTTGAATTTTTTTGAGAAAAATACGTTCACTTAAGACCCCCTTTCGCCCCCAACTTGGTGCACAGGACAAAATTAAATATTTTAAAGAAAGTGCAATTAACATTTCACCTTTTTCTCTTCCCAAAACACCTAATAGGGCCTAATTTTTGACCCCCCAACCCATAGTTAGGGTTGGCATAGACATTTAAGAGGTGTGGGACAAGTTTGACTTGTCCCACAAGCTTCCAAATTTGGCCTCTAAGGCCAAATTCGAGTTTCCCATGAAGGGTAGAGTGTACTACACTCAAGACTCAAGCATACAACACTCAACACAAAATCCAAGAGTAAATCAAGTCTAATAAATGAACTCCTTTTTTTGTCACATCTTTAATTAGTTTAGGACAAATTTAAATTAGCTTAATTAAGACACTACAACCCATTAATAATAAAAGGGTAAACATACATCCAAAAATCTAAATAATTAAAACAAGTAAATTACATTACTAAAAGAAAACACATACTAACATTAATAAAAGAGAACTAATAATAAAAGACAACACATGACCCCTTGGTCACAATTTTTCCCTAACCAAACTCATATATACACACGCAATTACATGTTGCCATGGTGACCCTAGTTGAATTCATCTAGAATTCCAATGTGGTTGGTCTCCAATCCCCGATGTTGTTGTGAATATAAATATACCTGCAAAATAGAGAATACCTCCTTCGGCCTCGTGGCCACATTAAAACATCCATGCCAAAATATGTAATATAAATCTAAAATCATCTATATACGAATTAATACCATCTAGGAAAATTATGAATCATTTACAAATTTCTAGCAACATTTCTATCCAACATTTCATCCATGTCAAAATGATCACAACATTAATCCAATTATCAAAGGTCTACTCAATATGACTAAATATATCACATGTTAGAAATATATATAAATAACCATGTCAAAAAGTATATCAATATCAACATCAAATGTCTCTAATAATCCACATGCATCATATATGAAATGAAATCAACAACAGTCCAATATCTCTAACATCTAGTATCATGTTGAATCAAAAGGCTACAATAATGTCCATAAGTGTAATCGATAATATCAAAATCAATAATAAAAAATGTGTCGAAGGGAAGTGGGCACTACATCCCCCTCCCCTTAGACTCAACTTCATCCTAGAAGTCACTAGAACAGGTGTGGGAACTGCACTCGAAGAAATGTAGCATCCTCCCATGTAGCTGTAGTCTCATCATATCTATCCCACTGCACCCGAACCTGGTCAATCTCTCTTTGCGAAGGCCTAGGGTCCTGCACTCTATAATGCGGACGGCTCCACCATCACCTAGCCCCTGATCCTACACCTATAATGTGGTCCAATCTAGCATGTGAGAAGGATCAGAAATATATCTCCTAAGCACAAAAATGTGAAACACATCATGAATGTGAGACAAGCTAGGTGGCAATGCTAGACGATAGGCCAAGGGACCGATGCGCTCCAAGATCTCAAAGGGACCCACAAACCTAGGAGAGCAAGCTTATAACCTTTTCCATAATGGATAGGCTCTTATGTTCTCGACACAAAGAACACCTTCATGCCCACCTCAAAACTATGATTTATCCTATGTTGGTCCGCATACTTCTTCTACCTATCATGTGCCTCCTGCATAATCTCTTTCGATCAAGGTAAAAACTGCTGCTCCATATCCTGTAATAATGCTAGCCCAAGAGAAACCATGTCCTCTAACTCTATCCCAACTAAGAGGTGTCCTACACTCTCTGCCATATAATGCCTGAAAAGGAGCCATGCCTATAAAACTCGAAAACTATTATTGTAGGAAAACTCCACCAAGTACAGATACTCCTCCCATCTCGACTGGTGATCCATAACGTACATCCTAAGCATGTCCTCCAGGATTTGATTCACCACTTAATCTATCCATCTATCTTCAAGGGTGATATGTTGTACTGAAATTGATCCTCATCCCGAGAGCATGCTACAAGGTGGTCCAAAATGGGAAGTGTACAAAGGATCGCGGTCACAAATTATCTTCCATGGAATCTCTATGTAATTTGACAATCTCATCAAGATATACCTGTGCCACTACACTAGTTGTGTAGGTGGTCTTCACGAAGAGAAAAATGAGCCACTTTCATCAATTTATCCACCGTGACCATGATGGCATCATGGTGGTATCTCGACATCGGTAACCCAACAATGAAGTCCATGGAAATGGTGTCCCACTTCCACTCCGGTATGGCGTGAGGAAAGAGAAGGAAGGCTAGCTGGATGTTGATACTTGGCCTTCACCCTCTGACACTCTAAACAACGTGACAAAACCGAGCCATGTCTCTCAAAGTCCTCTCTAATAGTATAATCTGTCTCAAAAGTTACGTGCATCTTCTTCACCCCGAGATGGGCTGAATAAGGGGCACGATGAGCCTCATCAAAATGTCCTGTCTCAAGCCTCCATCTCTAGGGATGTATATCCAACCTCTATGTCTGAGAAGGCCATCTACCTCTAATGAAAATCCATCAAATCTCCCCTCAAGGGGTCTCTGAGACTCAATCTCTACTCTAGTTGCAAGGTAGAAGCTGTCATGAGGAAGCTGCTGCAAAATCCTATGCTCCACAAGTCTGTAACTACTGAAGTAGCCATAGCCACATGTCTCCATCTACTTAAAGCATCTGCAACCACATTCTCCTTCCCCTTCACATGCTCTATCTCCATATCATACTCACAAAGAAACTCCATCCAACGCACCGCTGACGAGCGTTGAGATTGAGATTGGGCTACGTGAAGAGGTGGTGAAGACTCAAGTGATCAGTCCTGAGTGTAAATCTTGGCCAAGGAGGAAATGTCTCCACCACACTAAGGCGTGCACAACTATTGCAAGCTCAAGGTCATGATTAGATAATTGAGCTCATAATCTTTGATTTTGTGAGACTCAAAAGCAACTACTCTGCCCTCCTACATCAACACACCTCCAAGTCCTGCCAAAGAAGCATATGTGCAAACGTAGAACTCACCCTGAGGATGCAGTACGCAAGAATAGTCATCGTATGGCATTCCTTCAGTGTCTGAAGGCCTACTCACATCTGTCTGACCAAAAAAACTTCTTCCTTTCCATTGAAGGGAAGTGATGGGGTGTGTAATCTCAAGAAAAGTCCTGAACAAATCTCCTGTAATATCCTACCAAACCCATGAAGTTGCACACCTCGGTCACACTGGTGGGTGTTGGCCAATCCATGATAGCTCAAATCTTGGAAGGATTAACTGCATGATACCTTCCCCAGAAATGATGTGGCCCAAATACTACACCTCTGTCTGAAAGAACGCACACTTCTCCTAGGTTCCATAAAGATGCTGCTCACGAAGACATTGAAGAACCTAGTGAAGGTGCTCCTCGTGCTCCTCACGTATGTGAGTAAATCAGAATTTCATCAAGGAAAATGAGCATGAAGTGATCTAGAAAATTCCTGAATACCCCATTCATCAAGCTCATGAACACTGTGGGGGCATTCGTTAGACCAAAAGGTACCACTGTGAACTCATAGTGGCCATATCTCATACGGAAGGTGGTCTTATGAATATCTACCTCCGTAATCCTCAGCTGATGATACCTGACTTCAGATCTATCTTGAGAAAACTGTGGCCCCTTCATCGATCAAACAAGTCATCAATGCGTGGAAGGGGGTAACGATTCTTGATCGTTACTTTGTTCAGTTGGGTAATCAATACACAACCGCAGAGATTTGTCCTTCTTCACAAAAATCACCAGTGCACCCCAAAGGGATACACTAGGATGGATTAGGCCTTTCTCCGAAGGCCCTCAAGCTATAACTTGAGCTCACATAGCTCAAAGTAGTCATCCGATAAGGAGCTCGTGAGATAGGCTCTGTGTACCTGGAACCAAATCTATATGAAAATCTATCTCACGTGGGGGAGGTAACCCAGTAGCTCCCTAGAAAAACATCAAAAACTCTCTCAAGATGGGATGGTCATCAAGGGATGGTCCACTGGACTCATCCTCAGATCTGTCACTAACCGTAACAACATACATTTGACAACCCCATCGCACACACCACTTAAGCTGCATAGTGGAGATGGTGTGAATAGAAATGGGTCTCCTAACCCCTGCTATCATTGACTCCACTCCTAGATCATCTGTACAAGTAATAGTCTTATGGTAATAGTCCACTCTAGCTCTGTGTGTAGACAACCAGTCCATGCCCAAGATGACACCATAGGAACCCAAAGGAAGGATTCAAAGATCCGAAGTAGTGGTGAAGGGTCCCAAATCCACTACACACTCCTTAACTAAGGAGTCTATAGAAATTTTGGCTCTAGAAGCCATCTCAACATCCCAACTATGACCCTACCTAATTGCCACCAACCTACAATGCTCTACTAAGGATGGTGTAATAAATGAATCAGAAGATCCAAAATCAAACAATATAGAGGTGGAAACACCACCAATACTACTGTCGTCTCTATCACGAGTACTCTGGTGCTCATCCTGGTGGTTCTCGATCACTATGCATAGATCTGATGACTCGTGCCATATCTCCAATAGTAGGCTCTGAGATCTACATCTTACCCTTATTGCTAGGGTTATGTGGGAACTCTCTCCAATGGTGTCTAGCAACACCATAACCATAATAAATTGCCTGGTCCTCTCTAGTGGGATGTAGCTCCACTGGTACTCTAGATGTCTGTGTTGTGGATCCTAACAACCCAGCTATGGACTATTGAGGTCTCTACTAATGAGCTCCTACTGACTGAGCTCTTTGTGCACCTTGTGTCTGATGGGACCTCTAGGAGGAGGCCCCATACTCCCCCCCTCGTGTGTCAAAATCTCGAGGAGGTATGTAAGGTGGGTGGAGTCTCACTGATGTTGAGGTGGCTTGAGGTGGCTAAAGGAAGATTGTCCCAAACTCTATCCACCATGGGAGGAGGAACTAAACCCCTCGATCTATATCCTACATCTACTGGATGTGGCTCCGAACTCTATCTCTAGCTTCTGATTGTGTCTTCCCCATGTCTCCTCTATAATATAGGCCTTCTCCATGGCCTCTGCTAATGTCTATGGGTAATGAATGTGTACCACACCACCCAAATCCAAATTCAAGCCCTGGATGAACCTGTGAATCCATGCACTGCTCATCCTGCATATAGTCAACATACTGGAGTAGATCCAGAAATCGACTCATACTTGGCTACAGTCATAGATGCCTGGCGAGAGGTCATGAAACTCATCTATCCACTATTGAATGAACCTCTAGGAAAATACCTGCTCCTAAAATGCTCCTCAAAAATCTCCCAGGTAACTGTCTTGAGTCAACATGGAGCTTCTGCTCCTCGGTCCTCCACCAGACTCCTGCTCCATCCCTCAGAAGATGGATCGCAACACAAGCTTTCATGTTGCTAGTACAAGGGCAGAGCTTGAAGCATCCGCTCAAGCTCACCAACCAGGCCTCTTCTGAAAACCTCATGTATCTCTAGAATAATGAGATGGTCGTAGCTTTAGGATCTCCCTGATATGGTCTGCACTGATGACTGACGAGCCCTAGGTCTCTCTGCATGCTCCTCCCTCTGTCTAGGCTCGAGATATATCCCTATGTCCTGAAATCCTATCTCCATGCCCTCTCTGTGGTGACTCTTCCCTAGGTGACTCCATGTGGAAGTTCTCTACCCCATGCTCCGTTGTATCGAGGAGATGCCCTAGCCTCAACTGATGGCTCTATATCCTGTCTAGCAAGTCATCCTCCTAGGGACCCTCCACGTATAACAACATTGACGTCCTGAAGTGTCTGTAAAATCTGAGGAAGAATGGCCACTACTCCCTGATCTGGTGGTGGTATACCTAGGTCTATATGAAAATACCCCTCATCTAGTCCACGCCTCCTGCATAGACCAAGGTGAGAGTTAGTTCATCATTTTGGTTTTGTTTCAGTTTTCTAAGTTTTCTAAAATTACCCAAATATCAGACTAGTGTGGTTTTCTAGATTTAAAGAAACAAGTTTGCACTAGGTTAAAAGTTCATGTCTTCATGTTTTCTAGGTGTGCCCAGGGTCCAAGCTTTGAACCCATGACTCTGATACCAAATGTAACACCCCGCTAAAACGACATTCTAAGAACACGCTACAACCCAACACTTAACCTGAAAATGTGACTATTTTTTTTGTTTAAGTTACAAAGAAGGTTACAAGGGTGCTTAACCTTTAGGGTTCATTAACTTAACTTACACTACTTACTCACTTTACGATTGAAGAACCAGGTCTAGTTAAAAGTTACATGTTTTCAAAATTATCTCTAGGGTCCATTAATCAATCATTCAAAAGGAAGGTACCAAGGATTAGTTTATTTGATTAAATATTTTCTTCTCTTTAAATATTGCTCAACTTTAATATGGTTAACCTCTTGCTTAATTACTCTAGTTTCATTATCCTAATAGTTTAAAATTCCTTCTATTAAATTCCTACAACATACTAAGGATTAAGAAGGACATTACACCCCTAAGAAATTATATGGCCCCACTCACCATCTACACATACCTTAAGGGATTTTAAATTAAACATTTAAAATACATTTCTACCTAAGAAAAGTAGGGTGAATTCCCCACCCTTAGATCAAATCCATCTTGGCCACTAGATCCTAGGGTTCCAAACTTAGCCCTAAAATCCTTAAGAAATTCTATTAAAACATTTTCTCATTCTATTCTTCTCATTTGGTCTATTTCCTTTTTGTTAAATTTGCAGGTTGGAGAGGAGGAAGCCATGAGAGCAAAGAAGGAAGAGCCATGGAGGAGTCTACATGGAGATTTAGTCTAGGCTTAGTTTAGTTTTAGTTTTATTCATGTAATCTATTTCATTCAAGGATTGGGAGGGATTTCTCTACCAATCTGGTTTTGTTTTCAAATTATTTGTATATTGGGTTTCAAATTTGGGGCAAACCCTACCCCATTGTTATAAATGAAAGAATGCTTTTAGATCCACCATTTGTATGTTTTATTGCCCAATCTAGTGGTTTTACTCATTGTTTTGATTGCTAGAAGTTAACACATAAATTTTACATCTTATAAATTGGTGTAAACTAGATAAATTTCACACATAGGTGTGGATCCGTGGAGTTTTGTCATAAGTGACAGAACCGCCACCTAGAGTAGACCGGCGGTCCTGGGACCGCCTACCCTTAGGCAGGTGACAAACCATGGACCGCCACCTACGGACGGGCGGTTTTGAGACCACCACCTTAGTTTGAGTGGTGGTTACAGGACCACCGCTCATAGGGTGGCGGTCTGTTTGAAAAAATAGAACCTTTATGCCGAGATTTTCCCAAAAACTAAAAGTTACTAAAAGATGTAAAATGCATTCTGAGTTTGTTTGTGTTCATTTAGAGTTCTAGATTTGATATTTAATTCTCTTTTATTCATTTCTTAGTTAAATATACTCATTTTAAAGTATTATCAACTCAATAAAACTCATCTACTTACAAGAATAATTCCATTTGTTTAACTAGATTCTTCTTTCCATTACAAGAGCAAAAAAAGAAATCTATAACTACTTATACATTTTTTTTTTTTGCTATGTAAAGAACTCAACATTTCTAAATACAATATAATCAAACTTGTTCTCTCTTTCATTTCACTATAATGTACATACATTCAAAATAGCTAACATGACTTTATTTTTCCATTCAAGTTTACTATGCAAGAAAGTTCATTTTCTAACATCTCCTACATTTCCTTCTCTCACATTTACAATACACAACTACACAATGAAATTATACTTTCTTTTCCATTGAAAAATAGCTCATTTCCTTTAACACACAAGAACTACTTTTCTCACAATACAACCAAGGTTTCAAATAAGAGAATTTACTTTTCTTTTCTATTTCTCAAACTAATTCTACAATACAATATTTCTTCTTTCCTTTCATCATACAAATATTTGAATGAAAACTTTCTCTAAGAAATTATTACAAAGTCTTCCACTCAAGGTGGGAAATAATACAAGAATGCAAATAAAAAAACTATAATAATACAAATTCCTCCACTCTAAGTGGAATACAATGAGTTTCTTCACAAGGATAGTTCTCAAGGTCTCCAACAACACTCCAAACTCCACAACTCCAAGCAAGAAGGCTCCATCATGCTTTGTTTGATTCACAACAAAATGGGGGAGAGGCAATGCTCTCCACCCAACCAAGACATCCAATGAAGAGGAGAATCCATCCTCTCCATTGGCCCCCGAGCCCCAACCACATCACAATGGAAATGATTTCAACACATGGCAACAACAAGCTTCCACAATACTTAACAAAATAGTTTCACATCCATTCCATTCACATTCAAACACAACCACAACACAAGTAAGAAGAACAAAAACAACAAAAACAACAATATAACAAGGCTTATCAAGAAAGCCAAAAGAGCAAGACCTATGGGGAGGCCACTTATGCCTCCCAATGGGAATGGGTGCCCACCTTAAAGCCTCCAATGCATGTCTCAAATCCCCTACAACTCTTATGCCTCCCTCAAGTACCCCTTATACCTCCATATACTCTTATCCCTCAATCTCTTATGCCTCCCTCATAACAAGAAACAAGAAGAAATGCAAGCATTCCTCATACAAGGTGGGGCACCCAACCCAAACTCCCTCCAACAAAAAGTAAACTCTTATGCCTCCCTACAATAATACTCCCATAGTCTCCTCCTACTCCAAACTTAGGCAATCTACCCATACCCAACAAGCATTCCAAAGGGAAACAAATACTCAACACAAACATATAAACACAAAAAAAAAGACATAATTTAAGAAAGGTAAATTCCTACCTCTCCATAGTAGAGCTTGTTCCAAGAATGAAATTCCAAGCTCCTCAAACCAAGCAAGCATCCACAAGCTCCAACAATCCACAAGCTCTCTCAAAAATCCTCTAACTCTCCAAAAAAATACAAGAGCACAAAAATAATGAAGTAACCCCCAAACAAGCCAAAAGATTTCAATAAATAGAAAGAGGAGAGAGGAGGATGATGTGGCTCCAAGTAGGATGCCACCTCATTTCCTCTCCACTCCACATCACCTTAGTCAACCTCATATTCCAATGCACAATTAATAAGTGGTTGAAGGAATGACAAGAAACTTACACACTCCATCTAAGCCCACTCCCCTAAGGACAAAATTAAATATTTTAAAGAAAGTGCAATTAACATTTCACCTTTTTCTCTTCCCAAAACACCTAATAGGGCCTAATTTTGACCCCCAACCCATAGGTAGGGTTGGCATAGACATTTAAGAGGTGTGGGACAAGTTTGACTTGTCCCACAAGCTTCCAAATTTGGCCTCTAAGGCCAAATTCGAGTTTCCCATGAAGGGTAGAGTGTACTACACTCAAGACTCAAGCATACAACACTCAACACAAAATCCAAGAGTAAATCAAGTCTAATAAATGAACTCCTTTTTGGTCACATCTTTAATTAGTTTAGGACAAATTTAAATTAGCTTAATTAAGACACTACAACCCATTAATAATAAAAGGGTAAACATACATCCAAAAATCTAAATAATTAAATCAAGTAAATTACATTACCAAAAGAAAACACATACTAACATTAATAAAAGAGAACTAATAATAAAAGACAACACATGACCCCTTGGTCACAATTTTCCCCTAACCAAACTCATACACACACACACAATTACATGTTGCCATGGTGACCCTAGTTGAATTCATCTAGAATTCCGATGTGGTTGGTCTCCAATCCCCCGATGTTGTTGTGAATATAATGTACCTACAAAACAGAGAATACCTCCTTCGGCCTCGTGGCCGCATTAAAACATCCATGCCAAAATATGTAATATAAGTATAAAATCATCTATATATGAATTAATATCATCTATGCAAATACGATATCACTTACAATTTCTAGCAACATTTCTATTCCACATTTCATCCATGTCAAAATGATCACAACATTAATCCAATTATCAAAGGTCTACTCAATATGACTAAATATATCATGTAAGAAATATATATAAATAACCATGTCAACATCTAGTATATCAATATCAACATCATATGCGGGCAAAAAAATAATTTTTGTTCTAGTTGTTGTGACTTCTACAGGATGCAAGTCTTAAAAATGTCAAAATAAGCGTGACTTCTACACATAGGGCGTTGGGTAAAAATAAGATATGATACCAATGTTTACAAATGGAGCGATGAGAAGACTGAATGTATTTGATTTATTTGATGCTCTTACAAATGTAATAACGTGGATATATATACACATGTCCACAAGCTACATGAAGACCAAGGGACAATGGAAACGTGGAAGGTCAGAGTCAAATAATGGAATAAGAATCGGTATCCCAACATGGTCACACACACACAAAAGGTAAGTATTTCTTACCCTTTTTAGTCTCTTATTTTGTATGTGCATGTTGTATATTGGTCATTCATTGTTATAGACTAGAGTAGATGTATGTTTGCTTTAGTCTATTACATTGTCTTATTATATTATGCCCCTTGGCTTTATCCACCCCTTAGTTACTCTTATCATGAATCCTAAAAGGATACATATTCATCTTAGTTGTAGGATTTGGAAACCTATAGCTATCTTATGTTTAGGGTCATCATCCAAGTAGAATTATGACACTAACGCTCCCTAAGCACCTTTATATCCGTACATGTCCAATATTAGATTAGATCCCTATATTTGAGAACCCAAATGAAAACCTATCTTTTACCCATCCTACAAAGGGAAAATTTGTTAGAATTTTATGTGCTCATCGATTTGGTGAACCTCTATTTCATTCGATAAAATTAACATCATCTTGTGGATTTTGGGTCCAGTTCATCAACTACGAAGGAATGCCCTTAAAGATGTTTTGTTGTAATCTTTTTGGATAAAAGGCAACATCTTGATGTACTAAAAAAGTATTTTTGGGTGAAAAAGATGGCCCTTTGAATTTCAAATTCATTTAGAGAAATCATGGTAAATTGTACAAGAGAAATGGCCCTCCCAGTCACCCTCTAACTTGCAAAAACATTGGAAATAGTGATTAGCTTCTACCCACACTTTACAGGCAATGTATCGAGCACCTCTCTCGTTTGAGGAGGAATCAAATCGTGAAGTGGTTGGTAAGATAGGGACGAGATCCCAAAACAAAGATAAAACCTCATGGCTAAATGGCAAACCAACATCACACTAGCTCGAATCTACATCCAAGGGTAAAGAGAGTAGATTGACAATTGAAATAAGGAAAATGAAAAGCGAGAAAGCGACACAAGTAGGATCTCAAAGAATGTTGTGTGATGTCTTGGCCCACTTCAAGAATACGGTAAATAATGACTTCCCTTTGGGGTGCTTATAATGACACTTTTGTTGATTTTTCTTATATGATACTTACCTTTGGGCCTTTTTTCGAGTTTTGTAGCTTGTTGGTCCTTTGCTCTCTTTTGATGTTCGTTGTTTGTTGTTGTTGCATCGTATTATTGTGGGGATTGAGCCTTTGGTTATGTCCACGCCAGGTCATAACTTTGGTTAAAAGCATTTACTTTTTAATTTTAAAAACCATTATTAGTCTTTTCCTTTGACATGGTGTCTTAAAATTTGGACATGCTCATTTTTTACCCAAAAATCTTTAAAATGTATTTATCTAGTTTGTGATTGGCTAAAAACTTTTACCCCTTATTCCCACCTTCACGTAAATTGAGGCACCATGATGTCATCATATTTATTGTGGTTGTCATTTCTACATTTTTAGAAATAATTCACTTTTTTGAATTTATTGCTTAAAATAATTGACCTATTTTATAACTATGCACTCTTTTGTCTCTTATAATATTTACAAAAAAATTAAAATTGTCTTTTATGTATAGACTTTATGGTACACATTTAAGTGCTTTTTAAATTGGAGTGCATATTTTCTAGATAATTCCACCTAAGTATTCCAAAGGACTTCTTTAAAAACATAGACAATAGTGCCACTTTTTCCTTATATTACACCCTACATATATTTTATTTTATTTTATTTTAGCTAAAAATAATATTATAATGACTTTTTAAAATCAGTATAATATTGTCTACTTTAAAATAATTTAATGCTAATTATTTTAAAACAATAAATTGTTATTTATTCTCAAACAATTCAACAATTCAATATTAGGGTGGGGACTAGTTACAATGAGACTCTTGTACATTTGTCAAGAAAAAGTAATGTACATTAGTGAAATTAATGTAAAATAGAATATGGAAAACTATTTAATATTTGTATAAAACCTTTTAAAACTGCATTTCAATGCGCTTTCAATAAAAAATAGTTCTTTCTATGATAAGCAATGATACTACTGATGGTATGCCCTATGAAACCCAACGTCAACAAATCTTTATGGAAGAGCTCAAATCATTTAAAGTTCCAAATTCCAATACCAGATTTGATGAAATAGTTAGTGAAGGAAGTATGCCTCCAATTTCTAAATAGGCCATGCCACATGGACTATTTTAAGAGACCACACATACTCGGTGCCAGGGTTAAATTTGACGGCCGTTTAGACGTTTTTCATGATTTTAGCCGTAAAATACTTGCAAATATTTGAAATAACCGTCACATGTAACTTGCATATTTTAAGTTTGACCGTCATTTTTATATAGATTTATATGTAAAATATACTTGTATATTAAAAATAGTTATATATATATATATATATTATTAATAATATAAAAATAACATTATTTTCCATATTTGAAAGGCAGTATTTAAAAATTACCGTCACCTAAAAATTGTTTGACAGGCATAGGTGGCCGTCAAATTTAACCCCTGCTCGGTGCTTTCCCACACTTTTTCTTATGTCACCCATTACACGGAGATTCAATGCTGCCCACCTACTGTTTTTCCTTGTACTTATGTTAAAGAAGAATTAGGTGATCCAGATTCCACCTTCCCTCCATTTTATGCATAATTCCATGATCCATCTTCTGCACTTGCCTTCTTGTCGTGAAAAGCGATGAAAGGATGATAATTAAAGAGAGCCAAGTGTAAACAATGCGTGTAGTTCGGCCATTAATTCGGAGAGGCAACCAATGCATGCTGCCATGAGTCGGCCAAACTGGTTGCCGCTTTCTTCAAGGCATTAAATTAGCCCATGTGCATATTTTGACTTCCCACTTCTTACACGGACAAAGCGCTTGTCATCTGCTGGAAAAATAATTCTCTGTAAAAGAGGGGTCATGTAGGAAACGATTCAAATTGCTGGTTTTGGTAAGTATTTTGAGAATCGCAGTCGCCGCCCAACTGTATTTACCATCAACGACAATGAGGTCGGTGCACGCCAAGGCAACCATCAACAACAAACCGTACACAACTCCTCCTGCTGCTGACTCAACACCATTAATTGTTCCCAACGATATCCCCTGTCAGTCGACCAAATATGATCGAAACTGACATTCCAGAGTTATAAATCAATACTTGCAGGTCTCTTCTACTTAGTGGTAGCCCATTCGGCAATAACAGCATCTGTTGCAAAGCATTTGAAACGCTCTGCCTTACTTAAGTAGTTATCTCGGTAAGTATCGTATGACAATGGACACGGTGGAGTTTCTTCGGGGTAAAACCATTCTTATCGTTGGTGCCACTGGTTTTCTAGGAAAAGGTATTCCTCTTTATGATGTTCGCTGGTTTTATTAAATGTAAATTGGTAAAATATCTGTCTCGTTATTTATTGTGCAAATATTCGTTTATTGAAATTCAATGAAACCATATACAGTTTTTGTGGAGAAGATACTGCGAATACAACCAGATGTGGGGTGCATTTTTACTATCGTGAGATCTAAGAATCTGCAGTATGCCCAAGCCAAACTCCATAATCAGGTATGATATGCCCATAACCATTAATGAATGAATGAAAAGAAAGATTTTAATGAGGCCCACCACACAAAGGAATGTAAAGGACCAAGAGTCTAGACCTAAAAAATTTCAAAGTTTTTTTTTCCGAATGTGAGATCTTCACATATAAATCTTGACCAGGAAGCCAGCCAGTTACTATAGCACATTTAATTGGAACAAGATTTTGTTTTTCTTGGTAGGTGATATCCACAGAGTTGTTTGGGCTTTTACGAGAGCGTTACAGGGGCACAGCTATGAGGAATTCATGAGGAGAAAACTTGTTCCTGTTGTCGGAGACGTGGCAATGGACTATCTGGGAATTGAAGAAAGCGTCAGGGATGCGCTCTGTCCAAAGATCCACATTGTTGTCAATGCCGCCGCCACTACGAACTTTTCTGAGAGGTCTGATACTGTCATAGATACCTACTTATTTATATGGACGAGTTATAAGAAACATGGACTGCTTTGTAAATAGTTATGGTGTGTATATTTTCCTCTGCAGGTACGATGTCGCCATGAAAGTGAATGCATTGGGATGCAGGAACCTCATCAAGTTTTGTAATCGTTGCTGCAATCTCCAAATGCTGTGCCACACTTCTACTGGTGCATACAATATCAATACCCAATATTTTTTATAAGAGACTGAATATTTATAAACAAAAAATATACTGGATATGATCTCATCAAATCTCGTTTACATGGCAGCTTATGTTAATGTTGGAAGCACGGGCATGGTCAGAGAAGAAGTTTTGAAAATGGGAGAAAAACATGCATACAATAGTGAAGCAATATCACTCTCACAGATAGAGTCCGAATGCGATTTAATAGACCAGACCTTACAAGAATTTAAGATTGTTTCAGATCAAAATTGGTCCGTGGAAAAGGAGTCCAAACATATGAAGGAATTAGGCGCGCAAAGGTAGTCACTTAATGCCCTCTAGCCTCTCCTTGTGTCTGAATCTGGCTCCGCATACCCACGTCACCGTATAGATGTTTTTCAATTACAGGGCAATAAACTTTGGATGGCCAAATGCATATGTTTTCACGAAAGCAATGGGAGAGATGATTCTGGATTATTTCAGAGGGAAAATGCCAACTGTCATCATTCGTCCAAGTATAATCGAGAGTGCCTTAACAGAACCATTTCCCGGATGGATGGAAGGCAACAGGCACTAAAGCTTCTTCTTCTTCTTCTTCCAAACTCTGGTTTTTCCAAGTTGGTGTTTATGTGTTTCACTAATTTCTGATCTCTTTCATTCATTCTATATGGCTGCAGGATGATAGACCCTTTGATAATTGGTTACGGAAAGGGACGAATCTCATCGTTTCTGGCTGATCCGCATCTGATTCCCGACGTGGTCAGTGATTTTAGTTTGGTTGGTAACAATAAATGCGACATGTTATAACTGTGTTACTCTCTGTTCTTGTTCTAACATTGTTGTTCATCAGATTCCGGTGGACATGGTTGCAAATTGCATGATAACATCGATAGCGAGGCATGCGTCGCAGCCTGGTATATCTCTATATCACGTGGCTTCCTCCGTCGCAAACCCATTAAATTACAACATTGTTGTAGACGCCACGTACAACTACTTTAAATCGCATCCCTGCACGGCTAAAAACGGAAAGATTGTGAGGGTGAAGGAACCGCATTTTCTAGAAAGCATGTCCAGCTTCAAACGATTCATGACTCTCCATTACAAAATCCCTCTCCAGGTAAAAAATTATAGATAATATAAATTCATTCTATCTGTTGAACGGTGGCTGCTGAAACGGTGTGAAAATTGCAGTTACTCCGGATTGTAGACAAGTTTCTGTTTGGCTTGTTGAGAGCGCGTTACAACCGCTTACAGGAGCAGTACAGATTTGCAATGGGGCTGGCTCACATTTACGAGCCCTTTCTTTTCTTCAAAGGAACGTAAGTTATCCATTCACGTCTCCACTCTAATCATTATCTCCTATGTTTTGAAATGTTTTCACTGTAACTGAAAGCTGTTTGCTCTCCCAATCGTTGTCAGGTTCGACAACTCAAATGCTGAACTCTTGTGGAAGGAAATGTCGGAGAAAGATCGAGAGAGTTTCAATTTTGATATGAAGTGCATAGATTGGAAGAATTACTTTCTCAATTGTCATATTCCCGGGTTAGTAAAGTATATTATGAAGAGATGAAGTGAAATGTTTGTGCGGAATTAGTGGCGTAAAATGCGATGCAATAATGTTATAGGAGTTATATCCAAAGAAGCATTTAGTGCAGGAATCTCCACAATGCTTCGAACACGGTTTTACAACTCACAAGGGTAGCTGCGTGCCTTAAAGATATGATAGAAAGTTATAATTTTTTAATTAATGTATTCTTGAATAAGAGATGTTCTTTCGACTTATGGAATTATAATAATATATTTTTGTTTTTCCTTATTGCCGACAACTAGCCATATAGCCATATAATACTTTTATTAACATTTCTTGACATCTTCTTAAATGTCAATTCTTAATGATATATGTGTTTTGTAAGTTAAAAGTTATTTTTGGGTATTTGTCTTCAATGTCTCCTATTTATTCATATATTTCTGAATGTCAATTTTCCGTGATGTATGTGTTATCCAAAATCTTAAGTCATTTTCAGACGTTTGTCTTTAAATGTCCCCTATTATCAAATCAATATATTATGTATTTAAGGAAATTTTATAAAAGAAATTGTATATTGGGATTGTAATAGTATAACATCTCCAAGCTATTATTCATTATTGTTGATATAATCCATTTTATAATTGCATATGAAGAAATATATAGGTAATTGTTGATTTTTAAGTTAATTAAGTTATTAGCAAGAGAAATGTAAAATAATTGTTATTAATTGTATAAAATGCCACAATAAATATCTAATAGTCCAAAAAATTAATTAACTACCTTAGTATTTTATTTTATTTTGATAACCTAGGATATCGGAAACTAACTCAGGGACCAATCGGCATGTCTAACGAAACAAGCGCCTAATAGGAGAAAGACCCATAATGGCCCCACTAATCCCTTGAGGGAAGTCACTAGATCCGCACCATTGCCAACCTTATAGGGTACATCCAGGTAGAGAGAATAGACCTTGGGACCTATATGAGCGAGAACCCATATTAGTAATGATCAAATTTGTTAAGATGTTAATTAAATACAATGTGATAAGTTAATCCAATCATTAATAATTAACTACTTCAATTTTTCACACTATTTTTTTGTTATGCTCAATTTCAATTTATTGGTTACTAGTTTTTTTAGAAGGTTCATTGTTAATATCTATATTTGATTTAATCTTAAACTAGCATGCATGTTTACATTATACTCATGTGTGGAAATTTTCACTACTTCAACTCTAAGCAACATTTTAAGTTACGATCCTATATAGCCAACATCTTAATGTTTTTATGACAAGGTGAGTTGTGAATTGACTTGAGGAACAAAATATGTAGCTCATAATTACATCACAAGATAAGCACACAACACTACTATAATCTTTCATTCCTCAACAAAATAAGGGGGAATTCAATCCTTACAATTATAAGCACACATCTTTGTTACATCACAAGATAAGCACACATCACTGTTACACTCTTTCATTCCTTATCATTATAAGGGGAGATTCAATCCCCAAACTAATTATGTTTTTTGAGGCTTACATAAGGACTTACAAAAACTCGTTCAACTTGGTCTAAGATTTTATGCATTGATATGCATTCTAACATCAAATCTCTTGTGACTAATAGTTATGATGCTCTTATTCTAGCTACTCTATCTTACTAGAAATTACAACCACTATTGGAAGCATCTTTCAACTAAGTTCCCATTTCTCTATGAAAGTGGTGTATTTTCCTATTACATAAACCCCAACACAATACTACACAACCCATATATTGAAAAAGATACGGTAAACATACATGTTTTTTTTTCAAGAGGCCCATATCTCCATCAAAATGTGTGGATGAACACATTAATATGTTAGTTTAGAACCAATATATCCACTATATTGGTGTGTTCACTGTGAGTTATAAGTTTTTTTTAGCTATCTAGCTTAATCTTGTCTTGATTCGACCATAACCTATGATGGAAGCTGTGAATTACAAACTACTTGCTACAAAACTCTTCTTCATGGTGTTGAAGTTGTTTAATAGATTGTGTCCACATGGGAGAGTCAAAGGGTACTTGAATATTTGAATGAGACCTTGTCCTCATAATATCAATATACCTGCAAAAATAAATCACTTTAATCATGATTAAAAATTCAAAATCAAAATAGACACAAAGATCAATATACAATTAATTTATTTTTATATTAGGTTCATAAACATATCATGATCATAAGGCTCCTTCATACATATATTGAATACTTTATCCAACATGTGTATAAAGGAGTCATGCAATATACATTGGGAGGTCTCTCGTTAACTTACTTTAAAACCCTTGTTCTTACATTGTCTAACATCTAACTTGGGATGTGCTAGGATAGCTTCTTATAGATAAATCCCATCAACAAATCCAATTTTTGGTATCAAATAAGGCACTTACAACCCTTTTAACTGAGTTAGACAAATGTCAAAAATGCCCCCAATGATTCTCTAGCTCGCGCACTTCAAGTGTGTTGGTTTAATTTCTACATCTGAACTATTTAGTCATTAATATTTAAACAAAATAAGATCTAAATTGCGATAGATTTCAACTTTAAAAATTATTTTCAAAATGAAACAATGAACTAAATAATATATTTAAGAATTAACAAAATTCAACTTCACAAAACATTCTAAACATCAAATTACAAGAAAATATTAACTTTAATAAAAACATTAAAATATTAATGATACAATATAACTAATATGGGTGATAGTGATGAGCACTTGATGATTCATATAATGGGAAATGACATGGTTACAGGTGATGGAAATGAATATATATAATTACTCTTCATGAATCCTTTTTAATATTAGGTCTAACAATGCAAGACAAAAACTCATATAATCCTAAGAGAAATGTCTTTAACATTAATATTGTAGTAGACATCCACAAGTGTAAATTGTATTACAATTTAGATGAGACATGATTAAATTTAATCTTGGGATTTGATGAGATATGATTAAATTTTATCTTGGGAATGGACTTGATGTTTACCCTATTAATAATATATTCCAAAAAACCATAGCGAAAGGCATTCAAACAAACTTAGTGGATGTTAAGGCCAACTGCATACTACGAATTTTTAAATAATTTATAACGAAATTCATTTAACACTAGTGAATTTTCATAGGAAATTCAATGAACCTCATCAATCAAATCTTAAATGGGAAACAACTAGTCACAACCAATTATGTCAGTCAACAAGACATGACATTGCTTTTTTACCCATTGCACATGATACCATTGGGAAGGTGCATTTAAGGAGAATATGGACATTAAGGGTTAAGCTAAAATATAAGAAGGTCATTTAGTTGTTTAGATGTTTTGAGTGATCTATTCTTGAATCATTTTCTTAGTCATATTTAATCACTCCAACTACTACTTTGTTTACAATATTTAATTAATTGTACTTGTGCAACAAAATTACCCAACTATTTATATTGGGACTTCCTATTGTAAAAATAATCATTCACATGAGATATGAAGAATACTCAAAAATTAGCCGTGCATGATCTTGAGTTCTATTACTTTGTGTATGTCTTAGGTATCTATGGTAATGGCTTGCAAAAGTGACATGTATGTTGAGTGTTCTCTCATAAAACAACATATTCGATACACAAGACCTAAATATGAATATTGAACTAATGAAATGAAGTTGCAATGCACATAGGCATTGAACAACTTAGTTACGATAGACAATCACATTGTTGGCATATTACATTTTCCTCACATAAATCTCCCTCTCCTAATGAAATGAAGTTGCAATGCACTTAGGCATTGAACAACTTAGTTACAATAGACGATCACATTGTTGGCATATTACATTTTCCTCACGTAAATCTCCCTCTCCCACGTGACATGTGACCTTCCAGGTCCTTATAAAAACCATCCAATGCAATTGGATCTTTTCTGATTTTGTATCGTTGGTATCACAGCGCTTCATTTCTAGCGACCTGGACGGTTTATTGGAATTTTGTTAAAACCTGTTCTCTCCTGTTTTTTCCTCCTGCATGGAATCTTTTGTATTGGTCTGTTTTATTATGCAAAACATTACAGACCTGCGTGGAGCAGTTGTCAGACCTGTGCGTGGGAGGAGCAGATTTCAAAGCACTTGGTTTACCGTTTACATCTAAAGAAACCTGTTTAGAACTTGTGTGGAGTCGTTTCTTTCTCTTGGACCAACGACCTACGCAACAGACCCGCCAAGAAAATGTGTTCTTATGGAGCATTTTTCTGAAAAAAGACATTTGGTGTTTGAGCTGAATATAGTGCAAAATTATTTTTTATTATAAAGCTCCAAACATGCATGGCTATAATTTGCAGACATGGTCTTCTTCTTGTGCGTGCAACAAAAACTCAGAGCATATCTGTGTGGAGGAATGGATTTTGTAATATCCATTAGTCACAAGAAAATCATGCCCTTAACAAGCGACCACGAAAGATCCTCCAGCGTGCTAAATAACCCAGATTCAACATAAAAACAGAGGAGCAAACTGTGAATAGCAGCAATAGAGAGAAGCATGGAAATCCTGTGACATGAATGTCAAGTATGAGTATCAATAAACATTTTATGACAACCAAAAACCAGTCAACAAGGTAAACCCTGTGATCCAGTGCAGCAATCTGAGCACATGTCAATTGTGCCGGGAGATGTTAGAAGCACTGCAAACAACTATGGAGATGTGTAGCTCTTGAGAGACCGAATTCAAGCCCTAGAGATCATTGATTTCTACTTTGCATTGCTCAAAAGTTTTCACAATATCGACAACTTGCAATTTTAGGACATAGTGTGTCAAGGACTACTTGACTGGTTCCTATTCGACATTTGGTGCTAGGCATAGAAGATTCATGGCAAGCTTGAAGAAGGCTACAATGCAGATGATGAACACGAGATAAAACACCCATAGGAGTATCCGTGTCTCACTACACAAACTTCTTTGAGCTCACTTTCATTCTCTTCTTCATTTGTAAGCAATTGAATTTTTCTTTTATTTTTGGCATCATGTCTACCCCCAAATTGTTGTTATCTGATGCTCATTGGCTCAAAGAACCAAACTATGTTTCCTAGAAGACAAATTTGCACACGATTCTCAAGTTTTAAGAGCTATAGGAAATCTTTAGTGACACGGTGATGCGTCCAACTAGTGCTGATGAAAGGACAAAAATGACAAAGCTGATGCAAAAGCCTTGATGTTGATCACTCTCAGCATTTTCGACGACATTCAAACACATGTATGGGATATGTGATGACATCAAAGGAGGTGTGGGATACTCTCTCCACCATCCATGAGGCAAAGAACCAAGCAAAGATCCTCCATCTCTAGACAAATATGTATATACTCAGTATGAAAGATGTCAAGAAAGTAGAGGAATTCTTACGTCATGTACTAGAGATATGAGAAGATTTGTTAAAACTCAGCGAGAAGGTGAAGGACAAAGTGTTGATATCCTAATCACTTTGAGAGCTCTTCCTTCCCATTTCTAGATGTTTTCATGACATTGAACATCACCAAACAAGTGGTGTCATTTAAATAACAGTGAATATGCTTCAGCAGGAAGAAGCCATCTAAATAGTGTGCACGGAATTTGAATACAAGGATTTGATCTCTAGACAACAGAAGATTCACAAGTCTCGAAGGGGATAACAAGAGAAGTAGTCCCGAAACATCCATAACAACAAAAGAAAAAAATCGTTGGTATCACATTTGCATGAAAAATACACATGACATTGTTAACTGTTGGTAGAATGGCCTAACTCAAGGTAATTATGACAACGAGAGCACATTTGGTTATATTGATACAAAGAAATCCAAACATTATCCTCACCATAAGAAGCAAAAAGGACATGCCGTCATACAACAAGATGATAACTCGGAAGAAGTACTAGAATCAAAAGATGGTTATGTTGATGTTTCGAAGCGACTTTTATAAAAACATTGTAATAAGTGAGGGAATGTTGGCATATAACATTTTCCTCACGTAACTCTCCCTCTCCCATGTGACTTGTGACCTTCCAGGTCCTCACGTGTCTCTTCATTTCTCCCTACACTCAATCTGATTGTATATATTTATCTGTTTGGTCATTCTAAAAACCATCCAATGCAATTGGTTCTTTTCTGATTTTGTATCACGAATGAGATAAATCTTCATAATAAGTGGAGATAACAAGTAAACTACACTATTCTAACCTAGTCTACTAAATTAAACTAATTAGATCACACTAGAACATTGTATACCTAATTGGATTGACACAATAGACAACTATGATAAACAAATAGTTACAACAACACTTTAAAAGGTGCTTTATTATGAAAATAATTATCTAATAAAATGTTACAATAACTAATAAAATACTTATTTTATCACCCCCTTTAATTTTGCATTTATTACATTAAAAATAGACAAGAAATCTTTGATTTGGTTTACATGCAAGTGTTTGCAGTGAAAAGTTTTGCATGTGGTTTAATCGGTGTGATTTAACAAAAATAAGCTTTTTTATTAAACCCTAGATAGGTTATTTCAGAGTCACAACGATAAATAAATTAATTAAGTACATGAAGAGACACAAGCAATAAGAAAAGTAAATGAAACCCTAAGTGCAATGAAGAGTTAGAATACTTAGTCAATTTCACAATATTCCTAGCTAGTGTGTGAAGGTGGAAGACTAGTAAAACTAGAACATAGAAGGTCACAAATAAACCCAAAAAAATTCAAAAATTCGGGAGGAAGCTGGACCGGGAGCCTAAAGCGAGATTATGGCACTGGGCGCTAAGATCCCTCTCTGGACACTAGGGTTTGCACAGAGCTCAAAAAGGATATCCACAAGGTGGCTAAGTTTTCATAATGCTTCGTTATCTGTCACTACTATGTCACACCAAGTTTGTAGATGGTGTTGATAACTTTGTGATAAAGATATCACCTAAAAACCCCAAAAGACATCAATTCCTCGAAATAAATGAAAATGGGGAGTCGATCGACTACGACACCACCCGACCGAGTGAACTTATGATCTGGGTGATGCACTACATTTCAAACTCCATATAGTTCTATGTGTGTGTGAGTGTAGAATCATGCCCTAAGTGGCTCTTGTGCAAGATGCACATGATAGCAAGAAATAACTAGATGTAAAAGATGTAAATAGATGTGTGCATGGAAAAATGAACTTCCCCTCCTATGAAGTGTATGTAGAATAACCATCCCTTATCCCTTGGATGGTGTTAGATGGATGCAATGATGCTCTTTAGATGCTTGTGAATGCAACCTTAGGTGGTGATAGTAGATGCTTAGAGCTTGGTCCTTTAATTTGATCCCATAACATTGTATTTATATGATTCCCTTGCTTGAATTTCATAATTGATCACTAAAATGTTGACCCCTAAGAGATAAGGATGCCCAACAACTAGAAAGGACCCAAAAGGAGTGAACAAGATACAAAGAGGTCTAGGGCACCCAGAGGGGATGAGGGCACCTGGGCGCTGGTGTCCAGAGCTAGAAAAGGTGAAGTATCAAAGGTTAGACTAGGAAGTAGGGTGTGTAAGGCCAAGAAGGAGACCAAAAAGGAAACTAAGAGGCCAAATATAGTGATCAATTAGTACTTTTCTCCCTTAGGAAACATATGAATGCAATGCATGTGATTAGGACCTAGAAATGTACCCAAGTGTGTGATTTAGTGTCTACATTTTCCCCCACTTTATGTTGTTGAGTGAAAGCTTGGTAACATAAAGTAGATAGATATGTGTACCTGATAACCATGTAGATTGATGATGAAGAGTGTGCCGAGAGACAAGAAAAAGCATGGAGTGATAAAAAAATTGAAGCGTGGAAGCTAGAGAAGAGGAAGTAAAAAGTGATGATGACCCTAGGGGTGAAAGCGTATGTGTATATGTCACATTGTACCTATTTTTGATGTCATGATTGAAGTTTGATTGATGTGTGATTGATGTGACTACCACTTCGCATAAGGATGGACATGTAAAAGAGAAGAACGAACAAGTAGTTAAATATATGTATATAGAAAATTTTCAATCTCAATGTATGAAATGCATATTAAAAGTGTGAAAAGAGCTAAAAATAGAAAAAGGAACATGTGCACCTGATATGTGATGATTGAAAGAGATAGAAAGGATCTTGAAGATGTTGTATTAGAATGATTTTTTCAGGCGATCTCACGCCAAGGTGCGAGTTTTTGGGGCGATCTTACACCACGACAAAAGAAGTGTAGGGAGAAAGGTTTGGTGTCATTATCCATCCTTGGAATGTTTCCTGAAATTTATACACCACTGCAGATGGTGTGATCCTTTCTTATTCAAGTTCGATCTAGTTTGATCCCATTCGATGTAAAGAAAAATGTAGATGAAATGTAAACTGGTTCTTGCTAGAGGATTGTGTTTGTACTATGCCAATTGCTTTGACAACCACGTTGATATGAGAAAAAATGTGTATCTCGTGCCCTGGTCATAGGCACCTAGGTAGGGATAAAAGTTCCTAGGAATCTAAGTTTGTATCTAGGCACTAGTGTCTATGTTGGAATAAGGACCCAAGTCTAATCTGAGCCTTATCTCGAGACTCCGTAGAATGTGTTGAGTTTGTTCTTAACTATGTTGAACCGTGAGTGTTTTTCTCAATGGGGTGACTAATTCACCTAATAGATGCCCCGCCCGCATTTAGGTACATGCAATGTCGCTAAGAGGATGCAGTCCAAAAGAGGACCCCATGTTGAACTGATACTAGTATGTAGGAGGGAATGTGCTTGGTAGAAACCAAGGCACATGCAAACAGTGGCTAGGAAACAAGTGTTAGTGCAAATAAACATGCATATAGATAGCGAGTGTAAGCTAGTGAGCAAGAAGACAATGTAGACCACAAAAAGGGTTGCAAACATGGGACATCACTCATAATGTCGTAAGACAATCAAGGCTGAAGTGGCCAAAATCATACAAACAGTGATCAAGACAAGACATAGGACAAATCCCACAAACAATAGCATGCAATAGAAAATAGAGACAGAGCAATAGAGAGCAAGTCATCGGACAACCATGGTGGCAAATAGTTCCTGCAAGAGAAAATTTACACATGAAGCACCTGTTAGCATGTTAGAAAGATATAAAGTATGTCAAAATCATGTATGATCTGATAGAGTAGTGTGCTAGTAGAAATAGGAAGTAGTATAAAATGAAATGATAACACCTGTAATGTGTACAAATGTGGATGCCCCCAAGAGCTCAGCTCTCAGATCTTGGTAAGAGGTACAATGTCAAGCATCCATGTTGTGTGTAACGATCTGTGTAAAGTTTGTGATCACAACTAGAAGGCAAGTGAATGTGCATGTGTATATAGAAAATATAATGACATACAATGTATCCATCTAACATAGTAAGAAAAGTGTAACATGCGAGTATAAGAAAGTAAGAACAATGTGCAACCAAGATATGTAAGTATGTTGTGAATGAGTGTGATGGAATGGTATGTAGTGTGAGTGTGATAGGATCCACATGCCCCCGAGTGTGTATGATGAGGTTCATTTATAAATTACCCTTTAGCAGTCAAGAATGAACCATAGAACAAGAGTGCGTCATCGAGAAATGGTTTGAACAAAGTGTGTGCCGAAGGATTCGATCAATATAGCACAGAACATGTTTGTAGAATGGTGCAATGTGATGTGCAAGAATAATATATTATAAATATTAAATGAGATGCTAGAAAACATTGATTATAGAGCGTGGATCATAAGATGTATAAAGATGTGCATGAGACACTAGAAAATATTGATCATGAAATGTAGAAAGATGCTAGAAAGATTGAATAAGATGTTAGGGATATTGATCATGAAAAGTGGAGCATAGCATGTAGAAAGATGTGAATGTGTAGAATGTAGAATGATGCAAGTGTGGTGAGGTTCAATTCAGATTTATACCCTCAACAGTCAAGTATGAACCATGAGACTAGAGTGCATCATCAGGTAATTTTGTGCACTAGAAAGATTCAATCATGCAACATATAGTGTAGAATAGAATAGTATGACGTGTG
Source organism: Taxus wallichiana var. yunnanensis (assembly GCA_018340775.1). Classification (NCBI taxonomy): domain Eukaryota; kingdom Viridiplantae; phylum Streptophyta; class Pinopsida; order Cupressales; family Taxaceae; genus Taxus; species Taxus wallichiana. Next base: position 203,418,267 of record CM031236.1, read on the forward strand.
AGGAGAATGAGCTAGAAAGATGTGAATTAAAAATGTGTAGTGTGTTGTATGAGAATGTGGCGCTAGAAAATATGTTATCTAAATGTGTAACGTAGAATGATGTGTAGTGTGTAGCAATAAATAAGATACTAGAGTGCAAAATGCGTAGAATATGCGGTAGTAGTAGATGTAAGAAAGGTTTATAAAGTGCAGAGTATGTATGATCTATAAAATTATATGTGAGAATAAGGTTTTGTAAATGTGTATAGTGTGAAATGTATAGTGTGTGAGGTTCATGTGTATATTATGCCCTCAACAGTCAAGTGTGAACCATAGCACAAGAGTATGTCATAGGGTAATGATGTTACAAGTAGTATATCAAGTTGTACATGATTTCTCGAAGATATGAAATATGAATCACAAAACATAATAGTAGTAAATGATAGTCACCTATCAATGTGTAGACACAAAATCATGCACTTTAGGCATTATTTAGCCTAGTCTTATATTACTATTTAGAAGGTTATCAAGTGGATAAACTACTAATTAAGATGAAATATATATAAATCTCTAAGACTATTATCTCCTTCAAAGGCCAAGGCCAAGCAACATCACGGATTTGACAAGACACTCAGAGGCAGATAGATGATTATGTATGTCGTTTTTGTCGGGGAAGCAATCTATCTGACTCTTTAGCACACAGGATTTGGAAGGAGTGGGTAGCACCTTAAAAGGATGTGATCTTATCCTAACTATTTTAGGTTGTGCCTTTCAACCAAGGTAAGAGAACCTATTTTGTAACCTCTGTTATTGAAGAATGTTGGTAAATCCTTCTTTTGCACAAATTTTATAGAGAAGACCTTGGGAAAATATGATCAACACACCAAATCTGACTCTCACGAGTTGTCACTTCCAGATTATGGAGATATTTTCAAAACAAGGAAAAGGTTACTAAAGACATTGGGAATCTTGATTGTTTTTGCATGTTTTGGTGGTAGAAATTATGCATTTGCACACACATAAGACAAACAAGGGGTAGTACAGGTAGGATTGGTTGTTTTTAAATGAATTTTTGGTGGGAGGTGAGGCAGAATGAACTTGATTTGCCAGATCTTTGAGATTTTTTTACAAAATGGGGAACTTACACAACAAAATGCTTCAAGATAGCTAAAATGTTCCTTTAACCAGAATGTGTGCTTCAATGGAGGCCCAAATCAGCACATGTTTTCACACAAACTATGAGATTCTAGCATGAAGGCTCGAGTTAGAAGACTCAATAAAACATCAAAATCTAAGATCAATCACGCCTGAGGTACACCCAGAGGCTTACAAACAATCTCTATCAATAGATGAAAGAAAAGTGATTTTAAATCATTTATTTCATTCCTAGATGAAAGCTCTTCTAAAAATGAAATTGCAGATGCCACTAAACTATCACAAGGATTGAGATTTGTGTGATTGAGAGGGATTTTGATACAAGATTGCAATGGGAACAAGAAAAACCATTTGTAGACATTCAAAAATGAAGCAGACACAATTTTTCCTAGAGTCAACATGGAATAACTCAAATTTGATTAAACTTATTAGCAGGGGAAAGTTTCTAGAACAATCTCAGAGCTTGTCAATGGTTGTACACTCGTAACCACCTTGACATGATCAAGTTTAACACAAAAGAGATATACAGGTTTCTCAAATAGTCCCTCAGGAGAGACGGGCTCTATCAAGATTTTCTCTTAGAAAATCAGTTCTGACCCCTTACACTCCAACCATTTGCATGATAAATTCATGTAATTTATAACATTTTACAACAGAGCCTTTTCCCCCACAACCAAAAACATTCAAAGCACCATTGCGTGTTGTGACTCCCAGAATCAGATTTGCAAAAAAGTTGTCAGGTGTGCAGAGGGAAAATCTCTCCAAATATTTCCAGCATTCAATTCTTCACCTAGTAGAACACTCTTCCCTCATTGCCACCTACTTCCACCCCTAATCTATCAAATCTGGTTCTTTGTGTGCCCAGGAAGAAGAAGACTGGAAAATCATATCGAACCCGATAGCCACATTTCATCTTAATGGTAAAAGACATCTCCAGATCTTCCTCACCAAACTTAGATATCAAATTAACTCCCTTCCCTATTTGGTGTGCAATAAATATCAAGAAATCATGAAAAATCGCATCTCTAGGAGCTCTGGAGTAAAAATGGGAAAAATCAGATACAGATGCACAATGCCATTGATTTCTATTTTGAATTTGGACCATCCACGTGGGAGATCCACTTTTAAAATGGGCCTGTGGGTTCCTTTTTTCCTTTTACAACTTTTGGAAAAATGTAAATTTTTCACATTTTCTCCGCACCTCCGCCTTTGAGAAATGAGCCGACACACGTGTCCTAAGGTGGGTCCCAAAGGAACCATGGCCAAATTCTGCTATTTCACCTCCTTTTTGGAAAAGGGAAATTTTCCAAGTTTTCCCCGCAGCTCCACCCTTCCGCTTTTAGTTTCTGATGTGGGTCCCAGTGGAACCCCGCTTCCTTTTCACACTTTAACTCCCTTTTTCACAAAAGGAAAATTTTCCAAATTTCCCCAAAAGTCCGCACCTCCACCATTGACTGGAACAAAATTTTGACTATCCTTTGTCAGCCTATGGGCCATTTTGATGTTTTAATCCTTTTGATGACAAGAGAAAAAAATCCAAGTTGCCTCCGATGGTCTCCGCTTCCCCCCCTTTGACTTTTCAAAGCCAACCTTGACCTCTCTCTTGTTGGGCTTGCATGGCCATTTTGATATTTTAATCCTTTAAGAGGCAAAAATCCAAGTTTCCCCGATGGTCCACTTCCCACCTTTTGACTTTTCAAACTGCCACGCATCACAATGGCGCATCTTGAGATGGTCCCCAAAAGTTGAGACCTTGAATGAGCGGGCTCACCACGTGTCCTGGCCCGAAAAATTTGTTTGAAGGCTTAAAGCTCAATGGAAGGTGCCATGTGTTAGGTCCGAGGAAATCTCCTTTGGCCATTGAAAAGTCCAAGAAAAATGCAAAGTGAGCAGAGGCCTCCAAGTGTCCTCCTAGCGCTTCTTTAAAATAAAATTCAAGGGCCGGTCCTCAAACATGTGTGGTCCCTCCACGTGTCCCAGGCCTCTCAAAACCTTTTGAAAAAAGACTAAGTATGGGAAGACCCGGCGGAAGCCTCCACGTGTCTTCATGGCACAATTTCAAAATGGTGCCCAAGAGCGGAGACCCGAATGAGCGTGGGCTCACCACGTGTCCCCCATCCCACCAAATAGTATTGGTTGCATAAAATTTTTGTCTAAGTCTGGGAAGAGCAAAGTGGAAACCTCCACGTGTCTTCCCGGCGATAACTCCAAGGCCAACCCAAAAAGCAAATCCTCAAATGAGCATCGTTCTTCCACGTAGACAAGTTTTTTAAGTTGAGGTGATTCACAAAATTTTTGAAGTACCTTACCGAGCCCATCCAACCAAAAGAGGCCATGTTTTCCTGTTGATGCAAGGATGTAAATTTGACTGGGAGAAATGCCCGTCAAACCGTAAAATGTGGAAAAATGACCATTTGAGCCGGAGATGAAATTTTCTCCAAGGATGGAGAATTTAGAAATGTTACAAGGCTCAAATACATTCCTCCGAGCTACATCCATTCATTTTTCTTCAAGTATTTAGGGAAAAAATGACAAGGACAACAAATCCGACTGTGGAAAAATGGAAAGAATGGGACAACCCTGAGTTTTTACACCCAAATACAAGACCTTTTCAGATGAACAGAGAAATGAGGAAACAATTTTGGATCTATACGTGATCCTTGGTCCAAGAAAGGACTGATTATGGAAACAAAAGGAAGGTGGAGACTTTTCAGGCACAATATGGGAAGATAAAATGTGACAGAGACCGTAAATTGATAGATTTTTAATGGCAAAATGGGGTGAGACTATTTTGAGCACCAACATCCGACTCGGGGATGGGCACTCCCTGAGTGCCACAAGAACAAAGGTAGACCAAGTGCCAAAAATATCCATTGGGCAAAGGAGTCAACTTGCAGAGCATAAAACCTAGAACCGTCTCCCCAAAAATGAATAGAGAAACAACAAAACTAGGCCACCAAGGACCAAAACAAACAAAAACACAAAAGACAAAAAAACAAACCAACAAACTATACATTGTATCAGATGAGAGCATCCTGATTCTGGGGAATCAATCCAAGAAATGCTTCAGATGCCTACCATTAATAGGAAGTTTGAGAAATTCCCCATCCAAATCCTTCAAGAAGAAGGTATGTTCACCAATCCTAATATCAATGGAGTAAGGGCCCATCCATAATGTGTCAAATTTTCCATGCTTGCCCTTATCTTCATGCCTGCTATCCCATAGCAAGCACAAGATCTCCAACATTGAAAGCTCTGGGAGTGACCTTCTTGTCAAATAACTTCTTCATCTTTTCTCTAAACTTTACATGCCTCTGGTGAGATGCCCTCCTTTCTTCATCAAGTTCAACAATCTGGTTAATGCGGGCATCATATGGACTTACTTCTTGATCTTCTAGTTGTTGAATGAACTGATATGAGGATAATTGCATATGCAGGGGCAGCAGGGCCTAAGTTCCATACACCAACTCAAATGGACTCTTTCCAGTGGCTCTCTTAACAGTAATTGGTCATCCAGACAAAAACTTCAACTGCTCACCCCATTTTCTCTTGTTCAGCTCCAAGGTTCTTTTGATAATCTTCAACAAGTTTTTATTACTGGACTCAGCTTGTCCATTTCCTTGGGGATTATAATTAGAGGCATATGTCAAATTGATCCCATATTCTTTGCACATTGCCACCAAGGGTTTAGCTCTAAAGCTCATGGCATTTTCAGCAACAATTTTGACTGGCACCCAAACTTGTAGATGATATGGTTCAACATGAAGTCCATGACAATTTGGTGTGTTCTCTCTTGGTGGGGATTTCCTCCACCCACTTGGTGAAGTAATCAGTGGCTACAAGAATCCACTTATGGCCAACACTTGAAGGGTCTAAAATCTCACCAATGAAATCCATTCCCCATTGCTTGAATGGAGCTTCAATTGATATAAGATGCAAAGGAAGGGAGCCTGAAGCTTTCAGTCTTCCAGAGAAGTGCTAGAAACTCTCACATCTTCTAACCAAAAGAGTTGCATCCTTGAAAGAGTTGGCCACCAATAACCAGCCCTCAGGATCTTGTGTGTTGTGACTTTTCCAAGCAAAATTCCCCCACAAACTCCTCCATGGAGATCAACAATTATCTTGGGGGCTTCATCTTCAATAATGCACCTTAAGAGGACTCCCTCAGGGTTCTTCCAAGCTAACCCATAATCAGTAATGACATATTTCTGGGAAGCCAACTTAAGGGCCCTTTTCTAGTTCTTACTCAAATACTCAGGGTAGTATAAATGTATGAGATAAAAAATCACATCTTTGTACCACTCATAACTCATCAATTTTTCAAAACATCTACCCTTTCCTTCTTCTACCTCATTTACCTCAATAGTTTGCAAGTTTCTCTCATCCATAAGCTTAGCCAAGCCCAAACCTCTCACCAACTTCGTGGTTTGGATATCCATGTCATATTCTTGCAACTTGTTCACCCATCTGCATCTTTTTCTTGAGACCTCCATCTCTGATAAGATGTCTTTGACCATGGTGTGGGGAACATAAGCAACAATTTTAGAGCTCAAAATGTAAGGCCTGAAAACCTTTGTTTCTTTTACCAAGGAAAATTCTTGTTTCTCCATAATAGTGTATTTCAGCTCACCCCCCTGCAATGCCTTACTAAAAAAGGAAATTGGCCTCTCATCCCCTTCATCATCTTTCTACAACAAGACAAATGCAATAGTGTTTTCTAAAGCAAAAAGAAAATAGTTGGAAAGGCTTCTTATAATCTGGAGCTGCTAAAACAGGGGCATGCTTTAATGCCTCCTTGATCCCATTGAAAGCTTGAATGGCATCCTCCTCCCATTTGATGGCCTGGTCCTTCTTCAACATGCCAGTGATTGGAATGGTCAACTCAAGCAAAGTTTGATATGAATCTCTGATAAAGTTTATCTACCCAAAGAAGGACTGAATTCCTTTCTTGGTTCTTGGAATTGGGACCTTGCTGATGGCCTCTACCCTTTCTGGATCAATCATCACCCCTCTTGTGACACAATGTGACCAAAATTTTTCCTTCTGCACTCCAAAATGGCACTTCTTTGGATTGAGTGAAATGCCATATTCTCTACATCTTATCAACATCTTTTCCAAGTGTAGCAAGTGATCACCTCGCTTTTTGGAGAACACAAGTTACATCATCTTGGTAGACAACAATAAAATCATTGATGTAACCAAAAAAAGCAACATCCATTGCTCTTTGAAAGGTTCTCCAAAGCATTCATCAGACCAAAGGGCATCTGACATATACATAAGTCCCCCAAGGAGTGGTAAAGGCTATTTTAATTCTTTTTGATTCCTTCACCACAACTTGGTTATAACCAGAGAAACCATCCAGGTAGAAAGTAGCTCAGAACCAGTCACTAGTCTGCAACATGTTTTCCATGTTTGGTAAAGGATAATTATCCTTCATTGATGCTCTATTCAAATTTCTGAAATCCACACACAACCTGATGTCACCATTCTTCTTTCTGACTGGTACTAGGTTTGCAACCCAAGAAGAATACCTTGTAGGCTGAATAATCCCTCCATCCCTCAGTTTCTTCAGTTCCTCTTGCATTTTAAGAGAGATAGAGTGGATTGATTGGCCTCTTGTTTCTACCTAAATGGTTTTGCATTAGATTCCAAGGGAATCTCATGTTGAAATAAATCCTCTCTATATGCCTTTAGTTTAGAATAAGTCCAAGCCATGCAATCTTGATATTTTTTTAGCAATTGGACATAAGATTGTTTTTCCTCCTTGTTAAGATTGCTTCCCAACCAGATCTTCCTTGGTTTCTCCTTTGTGCCAAGGTCATGCTCCTCAACATCCCTTGAGGTTGTTATGCATCTGTTAATAATGTGATCAACATTATCAAAGTTGGACTCAAGAGCAACCAGCCCTCTAGGAATGGTATTAGTCTTTAGTTGGATGATGCCTTTGCCAAACAAGGTTTCTTTACCCTCTGCCACACACACCATTGGCTCCCAATCAATATTTTGATCAACAAACTCCCCTTTTATTCTGTAAAATCTTTTGACCGAGCATCATCATCAAAAACTTGCCAATGCTTAATGTTGTTCAGGGACAGATGGCCTTGTCAATACTTCAACATCATATTCACAATATGGGGACATTGCACAATTATCAAACCAAGATCCCAATACTGCAAGTTTTTCTACCAAATCATTGAACTTCCTATCATGATGCACAATGTTGAATGAATCAAACATCTCAATGAAATCCCAAATTGCATGCTTGTATTGTTTCATTCGCTGATTTTTTGTGGCATAAAGTTTTTTGACTTGCTTGACAATTAATTTTGAATCTCCTTTGACAATGATGTCTTTAACACCATATTTCCAAGAAATCCTCAGACCTAATAATAGTGCCTCATACTCAACAATGTTATTAGTGCACTCAAAGTTGAGTTTGAAGGAAAAGACAAACTCTTCCTGGCTGGAGAGATTAGAACAACACCAACACCATTTCCAAACTTGGAGCAAGCTCCATCAAACAATAAAGTCCAAGGAGAGCCTTCGCTTGTTCAAGACACTTGCATTCTTCAATCTTGTGCTCTTTTCCATCAAGCAAATCCTACAAAGTTATCAACATCAACACTTGTGTACAATACTTCATAAGATGCATTGTTGGGATCTTCAATAAGGTGCAACATCTTCTTTTCTCCATACAACCTGACAAGGCTGCCCTCAATTGGGATGGTAGCATAGGACATGTCCATTTGAACACTCCCACCAACACTTGCAGCCCATTTTCTAGATAACAACATACCCCACTTGGCTGGGCAATCAACAATAACAACATCAAGCATCAAGTTTTTACCTGGGTAAGCTACAAGTTACACCACCAGACCTTTCACACATCCCACCACTGGCACTTCTCTAGAGTCCATAGTAGTACACTTCCCATATGTTGTTGTTACTTTGATATCCAGCTCATTCATGACTTCTAGAGGCATAACATTGCATGATGCCCCTGAGTCAAACATACAGTTGTGTAACAATCTATCTTTAATGATCAGAGTGGTGAAGAATGGATCCACATTTAACTGAGACTCCACCAAGGATGTCCCCAAATAAACCTCAGGTGGTTCACCTAGTTCCTCCAACACTGGTGGTGTTTCTAACTCTTCAATGACTTGGTGGAGTCTCCACAATGTTTATATTTCTACCTAGGGCAGTCTTCTCCTCTTTCAGCCCCAAATACTCAAAAGCCCTTTTTTGTGCTCAGGAATCCTAAGCAACTCAACAATTGGAACTGAGATCTTGATCTGACTCAAGACTTGGGAAATATCATAAGGGACAAACTTTGGCAAGGAAACATTGGAAGGAAGGTTGATACACTCATTAGATGGCACATGGGATTTTTGATAGCTTGGGCATGAGGAGGGGTATGATTTTTGTTTGGGACAACAAGGCCCTTGGTAGATGCATCTTTCTTAGGAGCCTCTTTAGGAATATTTGAAAGCAATGGAGTTTTTGGCTTGGCCTGAGGCCTTATACCTTTGACAACCCTACTTCTTGTGTTGTATTCCTTTTCTTGAGCCACAACAACATTCATCAATACTTCCTATCCTCCTCAGATGGGATTCCTCCATCATACTTCTTTATCATTAAAGCTCTTAAATATTCAAAGTCATTATTGGGAAATTCAAAATCTTGTATAGTATCTACTTCTAAAATATGAGAGGGAGGAAGAATAGGTACCAGTGGATGCAATCCAAAAATCAGCAAGCAATATTTCTAGCACTTATTACCTCAGTTGAAGTTTCCCCTTATTGTGAGCTCATGGAGCAACCCATCATGCAAACATCATCATCATTATCATCATAAGCTTCTTCTTCTTCTTGCTGATCTTCCTCACATGGAGCATGGGGCATGAAACATCTATCACACCAATCAATGACATTTTTCTCCTCCACAACAACAACTCTGAAAGCCAAAGGATCAGTACCATTCTATTTTCCTGGCTCTGGGATTGTTTATTTCCAAATCCAACAGGTCCCTTGCCTCTGTCATCAAATCTTTGATCATTTCTATGATGATTTGTAAACTTGTCTTGGCCTTGTTGCTTGTGCTAACCTTGTGAACTCTGCCCAATCCCTTTTTTTTTTGCCTAGGCTAATTTGTATGATATTTCTTTGATAAATTTACCAAAGTTTTCACAACTTCCTCCAAATCGAAGCCTTAATTGTTTGAGGCTTTTTCTGGTTAATTAGTTTCACACCCTCCCTTTTTAGAGGTTTTCCAATTGCCTTGATGTTGTTTTCAATTTGCAGAGTCCATGGTGAAGGCTTGCCTCAAATTAGTAGGGTTTTTGTCCCTCAAGTAGTAAGCAATTTTTTATCAAATGCATCTGAATATTTGATCAAACATGATTCATCACATGGCCTTAAGCTAACAGGAAATCTTCTCAAGGTCTTGTTAAACCTTGTGTTGAAATCATGTACTGACTCATTAGGATTCTTCTTGATGTTTTCAAATTCTGATAGAAGAAACCTAGGGTCAGTTCTATCACCATACTTGTAGTCTAAAATCATTGTTCATCTCTATCAAGAAGAATCAATGGAATTATCTGGAAAAGCTTTATACCATTCCCTTGCATCCTCTTCCAAAGTATGGATAAATAGTTTGATATATACATCTTCATGTTCAATCTCAAAGTCTTCCATCATATTGATAAAAAGCTTTAAATGTTGATCACTAGTTATAGCATTGTTTCCTTGGAACTTTGGTAATCTATTTCTTACATCCTGGGGAACTACATTTGGATAACCAACCATCCCTATAAAATTTATAGGACCAAAGGTGTTTACAACAAAAGGAGGAGGTCTAGGTGGGGGTTGGGCCATGTTGTTTTGAGGAGGTGACCTGAGGGGAGACAAATTGATAAGGAAAAGGGTATTTGAAACACATGAGTATAACTTTCAAAATGGATATCCCCTAAAGGCCTTGTTTCTTGGAAAACCCTATCAAATTTTGAAAAGATAGGAGCAAAATGAGAAGTAAACTTTTCAAAATCAAATGAAGGCCCCTCTCCAGATGGAGAATTTAATTCCACAAAAAGACTACCTGATTCAAAATCACTTGAATGGAAATCTTCAATGATAGGCTGATCACTTTCATCAATGGGGACTTCTTTTCTTGACTGCTGATCTCCAACAACTCTCTAGGATTTTCTTCCTTCTAACTATGTGTTATCCAAAATTCACCCCTCAAGGTAATTTTGATAACATGATACCATCAAATCTTTTTTCATCTGAGCAAGTAGATTGATTGATTAGGCTTGAAATCATGTTTTTGGGGCCCCTCAAAGCTTCTCTCTAACTCTCCCATCTAAGAAGAAAATCACGCATTAGAAAAAATGGAAAAAATGGAAAAAATGTAGAAATAAAAATAAGGTTGCAGGGTTTGGGGTTGTTTTAAAGATTTTTGGGTCCGAAGGGTTCGGGTCATAAAGTGCGGGTCATACCGAGGTTCGTCGTACCAAGTTTGGGGGTGAAATACAAAGAAAATTGGCTAAGTCGGACAATTTTGTCCCAGGCGGTCCGCGGGACAATTGGGACAAAAGTACGTGCGGGACGCGAAAAGGCCAAACGACTGAAAGCAATCAAAAATGTCTAAGTCTTTGTTTCGCGTGGTTTGGAATAGCCGGGAAAAAAGTACGTGCGGGGGTGCGAATCGGCTGATTTTCCGCAAGACGGTCCATTTCAAATTCGATTCGGAGGTTTTCGTCTGGGACTAAAGCAGGGAAAAAATACGCGAGGGACGCGTGGGAGGCGAAAGGTGAAAAGGTGAAAAAGCCATTTAAAAGAAGAGATAAGGAAGCCCAAATCGGCTGATGTGGGAGAATTGATCCGAGACAACCGGGAAAAAGGTACATCGTGGGACATGAAAAGCGATCCAATCAAGGCAAGGGAAGAAGAAAAGTCAAAGTTTGACCCGTGAACTTCAAACGCCATAACTTTTGACTCCAAGCTCCGATTTTCACAAAATTGGACTTTTCCGAACGAGCATTGCGTCCTCTACGCCACAAAAACTGGATTTATTATTTTTAATGAGGGTAGATATATAATTAAAAGAAACATATTCGGCTCTAGTCGTTAATGCTCATTCCGTCAAATGATAGAAAATGCCTGCAGACCCAAAGCAAATTTTGCCCACACTCAGAAGGCCATAACTTTTGCATTTCTCAACGAAATCACACAAAATTGGTTTTTGTTGGAATTGTTTGGCTCCAAGACCGATGCACAACAATCAAGAAATTCTAGATTTGATGAGATATTAATGGATATTTTTTATAAAACGTGGCCAGTTTCATAACAATGTTTTATTTGGTAGTTGAGAGTGCAATTAGTAGAGGCATGGTCATCATTTTTTTCTGTGCAAAGCACTGGGACAATATGGGGATCCTTTTGCAAGTAATATACAATCATTTTACTCCATTTAATGCCTCATACAAGTGGTTGAAGGACAGATTTCGGGATTTCCATTTTCTCTTCTCTCTTTCTTCTCATTTTTTCTATAAATGGGAGTGTTGGGCTCATCACCAAAAGGGAGAGAGTTTTTCTATCCAAGATAGCAAAGCTCACAAAATTACTTTGTAAAGGAAGCCAATGTCCTTTCCAAGGCCCTTATAGTGGACTCCTTGCATGGTGATCCAGTGCCCTTATCTTGTAATAGATTTCCATGCATATCATGAAGCAATAAAATATAAGTTTGTGGATGTATCTTCCCCTGCTGTGTTTTCTTGCATTCTTCTTGCCCCTTCAGTTTTGATTACAAGAATACTATGTCTACTTTATGTTCATATAGGGATCCACTATCATTGTGTATGTTTGAAATGTTGTTGTAAAATGCATTTTTGCTGGATCGTGGAGAACTGTCATCACTCCCTCTAGTGTGCATCTTGCTTCTTTATTTCACACATTGGAAGGATACTCTCACGCACCCTCCTTTTCTAGTGTATCACCTCTTTAGTGTAGGATTTCATTTTATGCATTTTCAAAATGGTCCCTTGGAAAGTTAGATTAGAACAATTAGTTTTAAAACGCATTAGAGTAAAATGTGGCAGTAGTACAATTTGGAGAAAGAAAACTTGATTTTCTCTGGAGGTCTATCTCAAGAGCAAGTCCCACAACTTGGATATAGTACCCATGTTATCCAATCACACCATGAGTTCAAGTATATGCACTTGTATAAACATAGGGACTTGTCTTTTGTGATTCTCCATGTATTAACACTATGTTTTTATTAGCTCTGGAAATAATGTCCTAGCAGGATCTCTAGCAAAGAAAGATCTTCTTCCTTCCATCTTTGTAAAAATTAGTAATAAAACTTTACTTGATAGAGGTTAAAACATTGGTACTCATCAAGAATTAGATCAACAGGATTCGTCACTAAGTATTTCCCACTTAGTTGTGTAAAATGCACTAAAATATGATCTTTCAAATGTATGTCAATACTAGAAATTGGAAATGGGATGATCTAAATTTTCTGTACCCAGATTTATCAATGAAAGCTAGTGCACTAGGTATGGAAATTGAAATAATTGCACACAACACTTGTGACTTTGAATACTTCTTATGCGCCATAATACAAGATGATACTTGAAACAATGTATTAGCACTTAGAGCATATAAGAAGTGTTTCACCAGTGGAATATGAATATGAATCACTATGTCCCGTAACCACTATATCGTTGATGGCGTAAACACTCAAATATGAAGCATATTGGTACCCAAATTTAATCTCCTTCAAAGGGTAAGCAACATCATGGATTTGACAGGACACTTAGAGGCAGATAGATGATTATGTATGTCTTTAGTAGGGGAAGTCATCTATCTAACTCTTTAGCACACTCGGCTTTGGAAGGAGTGGATAGCACCTTAAAAGGATGTTATCTTATCCTATCTATTTTAGGTTGTGCCTTTTAACCAAGCTAAGAGAACCTATTTTGTAACCTCTGTTATTAAAGAATGATGGAAAATCCTTCTTTTGCACCAAATTTATAGAGAAGACCTTGGGAAAATATGATCAACACACCAAATCTAACTCTCACGAGTTGTCACTTCTAGATTATGGAGATATTTTCAAAACAAGGAAAAGGTTACTAAAGACATTGGGAATCCTAATTGTTTCTGCATGTTTTGGTGGTAGAAATTATGCATTTGCACACACACAGGACAAACAGGGGTAGTATAGGTAGGATTGGTTGTTTTTAAATGAATTTTTGGTGGGAGGTGAGGTAGAATGAACTTGATTTTCTAGATCTTTGAGATTTTTTTACAAAATGGGGAGCTTACATAATAGAATGCTTCAAGATAGCTAAAATGTTCCTTTAACTAGAATGTGTGCTTCAATGGAGGCCCATATCAGACGTTTTCACACAAAATATGATATTCTAGCATGAAGGCTCAAGTTAGAAGACTCAATAAAACATAAAAATCTAAGATCAATCACTGCCTAAGGTACACCCAGAGGCTTACAAACAATATTTGTCAACAAATGAAAGAAAAGTGATTTTAAATCATTTATTTCATTCCCAGATGAAAGCTCTTCTAAAAATGAAATTACAGATGCCACTAAACTATCACAAGGATTGAGATCTGTGTGATTGAGAGGGATTTTCAATACAAAATTGCAATGGGAACAAGAAAAACAATTTGTAGACATTCGTAGAATGAAGTAGACACAATTTTTCCTCAGAGTCAACACAAAATAACTCAAATTTGATTAAACTTATTAACAGGGGATAGTTTCTAGAAAATCTCAGAGCTTTTCAATGGTTGTACACTCATAACTACCTTAACACGATAAATTTTTAACACAAAAAGAGATATACAAGTTTCAAACAGTCCCTCGGGAGACGGGCTCTATCAAGTTTTCTCTTAGAAAATCAGTTCTGACCCCTTCCACTCCAACCATTTGCATGATAAATTCATGCAATTTATAACATTTTAAACAGAGCCTTTTCCCCCCATAACCAGAAACATTCAAAGCACCATTGCGTGTTGTGACTCCTAGAATCAGATTTGTAAAAAGGTTGTCAGGTGTGCAGAGGGAAAATCTCTCCAAATATTTCCAACATTCAATTCTTCACCTGGTAGAACACTCTTCCCTCATTCGTCACCTACTTCTGCCCCTAATCGTCAAATCTGGTTCTTTGCATGCCCATGAAGAGAGATTGGAAATCAAATCTTCTTCATCCAAATTTAGATATCAAATTAACTCCCACCAAATTTAGATATTCCCTATTCTATTGGTGTGTGCAAGAAATATTGAGAAATCATGAAAACTCACATCTCTAGGAGCTATGGAGTAAAAAAGGTGGAAAAATCAGATATAAATGCACAACTACCATTGATTTCTAATTTGAATTTGGACCATCCATGTGGGAGATCCACTTTTAAAACAGGCCTCCGGGTTCCTTTTTTCCTTTTACAAATTTTGGAAAAATGTAAAATTTTCACATTTTTCTCCGCATCTCTCACCTTTGAGAAATGAGCCTGACACGTGTCCTAAAGTGGGTCCCAAAGGAACCGTGACTGAATTCTACCATTTCATCTCCTTTTTAGAAAAGGGAAATTTTTCCAAGTTTTCCCGTAGCTCTCACTTCTCTTGGTTTTAGTTTTCGATGTGGGTCCTAAAGGAACCCCGCTTCCTTTTACGCTTTAGTTTCCTTTTTCATGAAAGGAAATTTTTCCAAAGTTCTCCCAAAATTCTGCACCTCCTCCGTTGACTGGACCAAAATTTTGACTATCCTTTGTCTGGCCTATGAGCCATTTTGATGTTTTAATCCTTTTGATGACAAGAGGTAAAAATCTAGTTGCCTCCGATGGTAAGTCTTCCCGCCCCCTTTGACTTTTCAAAGCCAACCTTGACCTCTCTCTTGTCAAGCTTGTGGGCCATTTTGATATTTTAATCCTTTAAGAGACAAAATCCAAGTTTCCCCGATGGTCCGCTTCCCCGCCTTTTGACTTTTCAAACTGCCACGCGTCACAATGGCGCATCTTGAGATGGTCCCAAAAGTTGAGACCTTGAATGAGCGTGGGCTCACCACATGTCCTAGTCCGACAAAAATTGTTTAAAGGCTTAAATCTCAACAAAAGGTGTCATGTGTCAGGGTCCGAGGAAATCTCCTTTGGCTATTGAAAATTCCAAGAAAAATGCAAAGTGGGTAGAGGCCTCCAAGTGTCCTCCTGGCGCTTATTTAAAATAAAATTCAAGGGACGGTCCTCAAACATGAGCGGTCCCTCCACATGTCCCACGCATCTCAAAACCTTTTGAAAATAGACTAAGTATGGGAAGACCCTATGAAGCCCCCACGTGTCCTCATGGCATAATTTCAAAATGGTACCCAAAGAGAGAGACCACGAATGAGTGTGGGATCACCACATGTCCCCATCCCACCAAATAGTGTTGGTTTTTAAAAAAGTTTGTCTAAGTCCGGGAAGAGCAACGGAAACCTCCATGTGTCTTCCGGCACAACTCCAAGGCTAAACCAAAAAGCAAATCTTCAAATGAGCGTCATTCTTCCACATAGACAAGGTTTTTAAGTTGAGGCGATTCATAAAATTTTTGAAGTACCTTGCCGAGCTACATCCAACCAAAAGAGGCCACGTTTCCTATTGATGCAAGGATGTAAATTTGACCAAGGAGAAATGCTCGTCAAACCATAAAATGTAGAAAAATAACCATTTGATCCCAGGAGATGAAATTTTCTCTAAGGAAGAGAATTTGAAATGTTACAAGGCTCAAATACATTCCTCTGAGCTACATCCATTCATTTTTCTTCAAGTATTTAGGGAAAAATGACAAGGATAGCAAATCCCGACTATGGAAAATGGAAAGAATGGGACAACCCGAGTTTTTACACCCAAATACTGACCTTTTCAGATGAACAGAGAAACAAAGAAACAATTTTGGATCTATACGTGATCCTCGGTCCAGGAAAGGACTGATTACGGAAACAAAAGGAAGGTGGAGACTTTTAGGCACAATACGGGAAGATAAAATGTGACAGAGACCATAAATTGATAGATTTTTAATGGAAAAATGGGGAGACTATTTTGAGCACCAATAGGATCCTTATTCTTCTTATACCATGGGTCAAGCTTCTTTATCTGATTTACTTAGGGATATCCCACTTGTCAAGCTATTTTCCAACAATCCCTAAACACCAAGTATTTTGATGACAATACGCCACCACATGAATTAAGTGTTATGCTTCATTGTTTCTTTGTCAACACTAACCTTGATGATCCTCCATCTAACCAACCCATCTTAGACTTGATTCAAGCCTTACATGAAAAATTTTCTATCATGGAATCCACAATCACATCTCTTAGATCTGAAGGTCAACAATATAAGGATGTTTCTTAATTATATACATCCTATATTAAATATATGGAATCAACGAACACATCTCTTAGATATGATATCCAACAACTTAATGATTCTTCTCAATCGCATACATCCTCTATTCAATCTATGGAATCCACCATCACATCCCTTAGATCTAAAATTCAACATCTTAAGGATGCTTCTCAGTCACGTGTCTATTATTCTTCGACATCTCCTATTCAATCTATGTCCACTACATGTCATATAGTTGAACCGTAAGTCTCGTCATCGCGTAACCTCCATACTTGATCGTAATGCTAAGCCACATGACATTCTAGCCCAAATTCTTAGTCATCAATTGATTCTTCTACCACCTACTCATTTTTATCCCCCTTATCAGAAAGCCAAACACCAAGATCATCCATATTGTCATTATCATTAAATCAATGGGCATAATGACCACGATTTCTATGTTTTATGACATAGAATCAAACATCTTGAGCATCAGGTCTTTATCTCATTCAATGGAAAACATCTTATTGCATGCCCACCTACAAATACTACATCTAAATGGGCTCCAAAAGTTTCTCCTTCTACATCTAAGGACCCTCACCCTACCAATTCTCATACACATTCTTTAGTTAGTCAAGAGCCACCTAAGCAGCAACCTCTCCAAATTAGTTCACCATATCCTCCTACTCCATCCTCTACAACATTATCAAATCAAAAAAACTCCTCAATTCTTAAGTTTTTTCTACATTGTATTACCGATTCAAGATAAGAAACCTCCTCTTAAGGATGCTCTCATTCCTCCTTCATCAAAGGTATCTACAACAACATCAGGCCATGCACAAAAACCACCTCCTAAATTTAAGCTAGTTATTCCAAAATCCACTATAGACCCTACATACATTGATAATTGGGACTCAGATGATGTTTACTATGATGATGAACCATGTGATGGTCACACTCCTCTCTCACATCCCATCACTTTTGTTAAGGAAAATATGCCTTCCATTGATCCACTTAGTGTCTTTTGATTCAACCTTCATCACGTACATACTTGAGGGGTATATCCATCACACAAGCCCCCTCCTTATCTTATCATAGGTGCATATTTCATCTTTACATCCTCATACATTCATCTCTTCACATCCTCATACATTCATCTCTTCACATACGCATACAAACTACATGCTCTCACACCCTCACTACTCGATGACGCACTCTTGTGCTTCGGTTCACACTGGACTATTGAGGGATTACCATTACACTAAACCCCACACACTGCACTCTAGGTTCTACACACTTATTTGATCACATGCATCCCACATTTTGTACTTATTCTACATCCTACATTACCTTAGGCATACCTCATCTACTAGTAATTTATACATTATCTTCTACAATACTACACTAGTCATCATTACATATGAGTCTAGTTTTCCATTTTCATCCCCACATTCTACATTTACGCTAGGTTACATTATATATATGGGTCTAGCTTCACATGTTCTCACTACATATTCTATCTACACCGCATCTTACACCTTACATATCCTCCATTGTATGATTCACATGGCACATTTGTACATCATATATATTATACACACTACACTAGATCCCATTACACATGGATCTAGTTCTACTTATTATCATTACATATTCCATTTCTATATACACATATTACTACATTTCACACCTTATATATTCACACTACAAATTGTATATTACATTTCCCATACCGCACCTTTACATATCATATTCATCACTTGGTCATCTATACTACATTGTCTTCTACGTGCTGCACTCACCACCCTATGACGCACTCTAGTTCCTTGGTCCATACTCGACTACCAAGGGTTTACCAATCAAATGGACCTTACATTCACCAATGTGACATTTTCCTCATCCACCATTTCTCATGTTAGTGACATACACCTTAGGTTAAATTTTCACCCCTTCTTATCATCTTGTAGTGGTATACACTTTAGGCTAAATCACCACCCCATTCTATCATTTGGTAGTGGCCTACACCTTAGGGTACATCACCACTCCCTTCTTGTCCATCCCATAGTGACATATGCTTTAGGCTAAATCATCACCCATTCTCATCTTTTCATTTCATAGTGATATACACTTAGGGCTAAATCATCACTTCTACATTCAACAAGTCATGGTATATGCTTAGGCTATAGGGTCCGAGATTATCTTTCCATATGTCTCCTCATCATCATTTTTATACACTTAGAGCTAAATCATCACTCATCCATTCAACAAATCGTGATATAAACTTCAGCTATAGGGTTCATGCACATCTCTCCACATGTCACATTTCATCACCACTACAAACATACACACTCATCACATCGCGCTAGATGCAACCAACACCACTCAACCATTTCTTGATGATGCACTCTTGTTTATGGTTCATTCTTGACTATTGAGGGGAAAAAAATGAACCTCACTACATACACTTCCATCCACTCAAAAGGAACATTACTCCTATCATTTCATTTTTCATTCCATTCCTTCCATCCCCAACATACTACATTGTTTTGGGGGCATTTACTCTTGCTTACTAGTGTTTCCTTTCTTACACATGTTATATTGTTTCCTCATATGTCATTATCATACACACATGTGCATTCATGCCTTTGTTTAGTGTGATCACAGATACAAGACTCTACACATGGCATGGATGCTCGCCTTCTACCCTTCCTATACCGGTCGTTGGGGGCATCCAAATTCATCTTATCTAGGTGTTATTGTTTCATTTTATGCTTATAATATTATACTACTTACTCATATACGATTATGACATATTGGTTATCACTCTAACATGTTAATGGGTGTTCCATGTGCAACACTTGTTTTGTAGGATTACATGTTTCCATGACTACTTGTTTGTTTCTACTTGTCTGCGTTGTTTACCATTATATGTGGGCTTTGCCCTTTGCTTTTGTGCACACTTTTCTATTGTTTGTAACCATGATGCCCTTGTGTGTCTTGTGACATCATGAGTGATGTCCTATGTTTAAAACCTATTTGATGTGGTCTGTGTGTTTTCTTGCGTATTTGCACTATTTTTTTGCTAGTTACTACATTGTTTACTTATTACACTTGTATTGTTACATTCATGTGATTTTAGACTAACACTTGTTTTTGGCTAGCCATCCCCCTTTTTTTGCACCTTGGTATCTACCAAGTGTTTCCCTTTCCCCCTATAGGGCAGATTTCTACATGTCAGGGTGTGATTGGGTCCTCTATTGGGGCCACATTCTCCTTTCCACCACGTCACATGCACCCCCAAAGAGGGGGGCGTCATTGAGATTTTTCTACTAACACACCATATTTACACTAGTTCAGACACATAGAGTGAGTTCAAACCAGTATACGAACTCCATAAATAGTGGCCATAACAGGACATGGTATCCTTCGATAATTTTTGGAGCGGTTACAAGATTGGAGGTTACAAATGGGTGTGCCTCTCTACACTCCATCATCCAATGGCATTGCATCACCTAAAAAACTAGGACATTACAAAGATCTCTTCACACATTTCAGCAGAAGTGGTTAAAGTTGGAGGACACAAAGTGCATTTCCTCCCTATACTTCTTCAGCTAGGGTGGCGTGAGATCGCCCAAAAAGATCACAATAGTACAAGATATCCTTCTACACCCTTTTTTTCGACATGGATTAGGTGCACATGTTTCATTTACACTTTCTCTTTTGTATGTTACATTTATGTACTTTACACATGCATATTTTACACAATGTTTTTACATACATACATATTTTACTTTTTGATCGTTTTCTCCTTGCAGTCCATTGTATGAGAAACAAGTAGTCAAATTGGGGGCAACAAAAACAACGATGATGACGATGATAACACACCACTATAGACACTTTCCTTTACTAACCATGTAGGTACACTACACACAACAACAACTACACATGCAATTCACCCTAGGTTCACTCTCATCACTTTTTATGTGCATTTTTCATCTTTAGAATCCACGATCCTCCACATTTTTTTTTTAGTGCAGCTTGATTCTATTCCATTAGCATGTCCTCTTCTACACTCTACATGGATATCAGGTACACATCTCTATCTACTTTATGTTACCGAGTGTTCCACTCACCAACATAAAGTGGGGGAAAAATGTAGACACAAAATCATGCACTTTAGGCATTATTTAGCCTGGTCTTATACTACTATTTAGAAGGTTCTCAAGTGGATAAAGTACTAATTAATCCCACCCTTTGGCCATCTTTATTTTATATTTTATTTCGTCATTCCTACATATTTTATTACACTTATCCACCCATTTTGTAATTTCCCCATCATTCTATCCCAAAATCAAGACACCTTAGCACTCTTTGGGGTGCCCCGAGGCACCTTGGTCCCACTTTTAGGTGCCTCGGTCTATGCACATCCTTTCCCACTTCTTTTTGGGGCCTTCATAGTCGTTTGTTGTATTTTTCCCTAGTCGGCCTTTTTGGGATTAATTATGAAGTTAAGATTGAGATCCCTATAAATATAAAGCTATAAGACCATAATAAGGGGCCTAGTTCATAGCGCCACATACTACTATCACTCCATCTATATTTGCATTCACCTTTGCATCACTTGCATCCACATAGAGCCATGCATGAAGGCTAGGAGATCTACATCACACACACCGCATAGGGGAGGGATTCTATTCTATTCCATGAAAACATGCTAATTACATTTTCTATAGTTACTTATTTCTCGTTACATCACAAAGTGTGATAGACACGGGATAACCTAGGGCACGACATGCACACACACAGGAACTACATCCGAGTCCGAAATGTAGTTTAGTGCTCAATGACAAGTCCACTAGTTTGGTGGTTGAGGTCAGTCTAACCCATTCATTTGCATATTTTATTTTTCTAGGTTTTGATACTTCTTTTTCATATTGTAGGTCATTATACAACTCATCCAAAAATCCAGTGTGAAAGACAAGAAGCATTTGAAGACACCTTATGATCAAACCAAATGTGATTCTAAGAATTTATAGATATCGAGTGCCTAGATTACATACTAGGGCACCCCGGGGCACCCTAGTACCATCTCAAGTGCCTAACTCACTTTGGATCTTCCAGATCTGGTCTTTGTAGGGTCCTTGAGTGATCGTTTGCACTTCCATTTTATTTCTAGATCCGTGACAACCTGCAATAGTCACTTTGAATTAGCTAAGCCACTTCTCTCCCTTATCTTGCACATTTAGGGTTTCATTTCACTTAGAATAGTTTACTTACATTTATTACATACTTTTGTTCCATTTACTACAATGTTTTAGTCCTCCTAGTTAGATTAACATTAATACCCTAGTGTCTCCTTTTAGGCCAATTAGACCACTATTTTTTTTAATCACAATGCTAGAAGGGGGGAGAATAAGTGTGATGCCTCCCGAGTGCATAAGAAATGGATATATAATCGATGATTCTAAGGGGATCGATGTGAGTTGTTTCCTTGGAAAAAGTGATTTAACGCTAAAGTGACGATTTGCGAGGGACCTTGAGTTGTGGAAGTAAAAAGAGGCCAACTAGATCTTGTTCGTCTTACTTAGTGAGTGGTTGTTTATTTGGTAATTCCATAGAATACTCAAGAAAGAAGAGTGACCAATTTTTATAGTAATTTTCTTAGTTTGACTTGGTAATGTCATAGATAACTTGAGTGGAGGAGGATTTAGACCGATCTTGAGAGGAGGTTGTTTAATTTGAATTGATAACATTGTAGATGACTCAATAGGAGGAGGTAATGAAAAATGGACCTTCTAGATTATTGTTTATTTAGAATGGGGTGAATAGGTGGCGCTTGACTGACCAAAGAAGGCACATCATAAGTGATGGCATGATGCTCATTGGATATAGATGAATCAGATTTAGGGACCCGAGTTAGATGTAGCAATTGTAGATGGGCATGTAATGGAATGTGTTGTGTAAAAAATGAGATAAAGCTTTAAAACTCAAAATGCTTGATTCTTCATTGTAAAGTGTAGCATTCATTTTCATTATGTCCATTGATTTGATGATAATTGCAATATGAACAACCTTGATATTTTACAAGATGGTAAGGAGGATAACCATGAGTAGATGGAAAATTGATTATTTGATGACTAAGGAGCTTAGTAAGAATATCACATTTCTTAACATTGTGGTCAATTGTGAGAGGCTTTGGTAATGGTAAGATTTCGGGATCACCGATATGGGCACATGTAAAAGACATAGAATGAGGATGAGAAAAATAACTAGCATGAGCCTGAGAAGCGTCCTTAAGATGTAGGATTTCAGATTTAAGAGATGTAATCTTGGATTCCATAGCCTGAAATTTGTCTTGAAATAAATAATGTAGAGATTTAATTTACTTACAAATGGATTGATTGGAATTAGAACCAAGAGATTCATCGAAACACGATTGAAGATAACTTGAATCAAGCGGGTGGTGTATCACTAAGAAGATACATAATGTTTAGGTGTTTTAGAAGAGCATATTTGCAAGATGGGTGCATTCAAAGAAATTGATGCAAGGATACTTGCGAATCCATGAAAGAAGAAAATATGGCTCTAAGCATATTCGAATGAGATGGGTTAACCAAATTATTTAACAAAATTAAGCTTTTTGTTTAAACCCTAGATAGGCTATTTTAGAGTCACAATGATAAATAAAGTAGTAAAGTATATAAAGTGACACACATAATAAGAAAAGTAAGCTGACACCTAAGTATAATAAAGAGTTAGAATACTTAGCTGATTTCGTAATATTCCTAGTAGTGTGCGAAGGTGGAAGACTGATAAAACTAGAACATAGAAGGTCATAACCGAACCCAAAAAAATGTAGAAACACATGAGGAAGTTGGACTAGGGAACCTAAAGCAAGACTATAGTGCCAGGCACTAGGATCCTTATCTGGGTGACAAGGTCTCGCACAAAGCTCAAAAAATAATTTCACGTGGTCGTTAAGTTGTCATGATGCTTCGTTGTCTTTCACTAGTATGTCACACCAAGTCTACAAATGTCGTTGATAACCTGCAACAAAGATATCACTTGAAAAACCCAAAAATACATCAAGTCCTAAAAATGAAAATATGCAAATGGGGAGTCGGTCGACCCCAACAATCACCTTACTAAGTGAAATTATCATCTGGATGTTGCACTACATTTCGGACTCCATGTAGTTTTATGTGTGTGTGTTTGTAGAATCGTGCTCTACATGTCTCTTGTGTGTGACACACATTATCGTGAGCAATATCTAGATATAAAATATGTAAATAGATGTGTGCATGAAAAAATTAACTTCCCCTCTTATGAAGTATATGCAAAATAACCATTCTTTTTCCACGAGATGGTGTTAGATGGATCACGATGATGTTATTTAGATTCTTGTGAATGCAACCTTAGGTAGTGATAGTAGATTCTTAGAGCTTAGTATTTTAATTTGATCCCATAATATTGTATTTATATGATTTCCTTGCTTTAATTTCATAATTGATCACTAAAAGGCTGACCCCTAAGAGATATGGATACTTGATGGCTAGATGGGACCAAAAGGAGCATGTAAAATACAAAGAGGTCTAGAGCATCTAAATGGGATGAGAGCACCTAGACATTGGTGTCCTGGCTGGGAGTTGGTGTCAAGAGCTAGAAAAGGTGAAATATTGAAGGTCGGACTCGGCGATCGGGTGTGAAATTCCAAGAAGGAGACCAAAAAGGAAACTAAGAGGCCAAATATAGTAATCAATTAGTACTTTTCTCCCTTAGGAAACACATGAATGCAATGCATGTGATTAAGACCTAGAAGTATACCCAAGTTCATGATTTAGTGTCTACATAGTGAAGAATAGTGGAGATATTGGCTCTTCTCATGATAGATTGGTCGGTTGGAATACATAGACCTTTAGGAATGTTAGATGGTTCTTTCTTTTTGTTAACAACTCCTTTTTATTTGTTGATTACCATGTTCCCCTATGTTATTTGAGGTGGATACTAGTATCACATGGACTCTTTGGAGATCCATTGTGCTTAAGATTCTCTTGAATTTTTATTTTCTAGACTATAGAAGTATGTTTGAGCCTTTCCCGTTACTCATGAATGGATATATCCTTGTTTCATTTGATTGATTATTTCTTGAGGAAACAAATTCAAGATGTGATTTTTAATCGTATGATTTTGGAACTACAAATTGATCAATATTACTCATTAAATCCATGACACATGTTGGCCTCCTCTTATTATTTTCTATGAGTCTTTAGCCCCAAATGAGATGTGTCGAGAATCTATCTATATTTCCATCTTTAAGTGAATTGTTATACCATATTGGCATACTTCAAGCAATGGGTTATGGATTTTCATCATTTTTACCATTATTACAATCCTCATTTTATTCAATCATATGTTCTAAAATTTATGTGTGCGGAGTCTACATATAGTTAACTCGAAGTATTTGTCTTTTCAAATTAAGCATCTTTGTTGATGAAGGATTCCTTGATCTTCAAATTAATTAACATGTATCCTATTGAATCTTCATTGTATCCCATATAGATGTAGGTATTTAACTACATGTCCAAATTCATCCATTTCTATTTTGAGGAAAGCATATGGGCCTTGCTTCTAAAAACTCAAAGAAGATAAATTGATGGTTTCTTCCCCGACCATACTTCCTATGGATCCATCTCCGAAGAGGAATTATTGGTAACTTGAGCATGCATACTATTATTTTTGTTTCTTATACCTAGTAAGAGTTATCTTAGCTTACATTTGTTATCATGCATCACACCATTTCAATGATTGCACAATTTCGCTATTCTACAACACCATTTTGTTGTATATTCAATTGAATATGAATTCCTCGTTCATTTAGGTGATTTAAAAATGCATTACTAATGAATTACCCATTCAATTTGAGTGGAGGAACTTGATGTAACATATAATTTATTTTTCCACATGAGCTTTGAATTCTTTGAAATCTTGGCATGCTTGATCTTATGTCTTAAGTGGATATGTCCACAGTTTCTAGAATAAACATCCACAAATATTTGGAAGTATTGATAACTTGAATAGGTATCTAACATATTTCCTCAAATATTGGTATGGACTATGTCTAACTTTCCTTTAACTTTATTCTTGAACCATCTAATTGTGGTCGAGTGATACTAAGAATTCAAAACTGATTTGCATGAATATTTCTTGCCATAGATTTATAATATTGGTGTCCTTAATAATGAGTGCTTGATCATTACTTGGAAACAATTCAACTACAACATTTTGTTGATCCTTGATGCTTGCACAATATTTTGGACATTTTTCTTTGTTTCGAATGAGGAACTATTTCTTGCCACTTTTTCAGTCAAATTAAACATGGAGATGTGATCCAATAGTTAATTGACCAAGAGTGCATTTTTTTCAATTCTAGGAATATAATACATTTTTATGTTGTAGTTATAATGACCAAGAGGAAACTTGATGTTGTCAATGCCTAAAACTATATAGGAAGAATCAATCCCCAAGGGAACTAAATGTTTTATGGGAGATGGATTTAGTGTGGATAACTAATCCTTACATACATTTATGTTCTGTATATTCTTGAGTCTACATACTAGAGGATCATTACGAGGTTGATTCAACCGTTTTTTTACATTCATTGCGTGATCCCCATCCGAGTGTCACATTTTCATTATATGTGTTTTCATGAGGCCATAACGTCTTCTCCAAGAAAGACAAACATGATGTCATGTATGTGGTTTCTAAAGGGTTAGTTATTTCAATGCGGGTAGAACCATAACACATTTTAATATTCTAACTTTGATGGGTTGGTTTAGTTTTATGAGTTTTATTTTTTATGTTTATTTTTGAGAGGTGACTAATTTGGGTTGATATTTTGACATATACCAAATTATATTTAAAATATTTTCCATATCAAAGAGAAAACAAAGAGAGAATCTATGATGAAATAAGTATTGAGTAACATAGGTCCACTTAATAAATGATAGTATCGAGTTTAAAAATAACATTGTATTAAGTTGTTTTAATCTATGTATGGAGGGGTTTCTAAGGAAACATCGTTAACTTGTTCTTAAATTCGATTCCATAGACAAATAGCCCTTACACAACTTAAAGAAATGGAAAGAAAATTCAAACAATTCACATGCCTTTTCTTTCTTCCACATTTTCCATATATATTAGCCATAAAACTTGCAACCAAACCTTGCTAAGGCAAGCATGGTGAAATGGGTGGCATAATCAAAACCACCATTAGTAGAGGTGTACATGAACTTCATGACTTCTTCACATGACAATGTATTCAAACTCATAGTCACTAACATCATTAAAGGAAATTATGTTAGGTTTGTTGAATAATTTTCCACAACCTTGAGAACCTATGTTGCCAAAAATATTCGATCTTCTCGTCTCAAAAAAATTATAAGAGGTGTGTATGCGATGGAAAATGACATTAATGTCTCATTTGCAACGAATTTTCTTATGGAAAAGAGATGCGGGAAACGACATTTTTATAAATAAAAGCATGAAAACATGTAACCAAACACACAATTAAACTTATTTGTAAAAATATAAAACATGTAAATGCTCACCAAAATTTCTTTTCCACCTTGAAAGCAATTGCCACTAATTTTGATTTTAAAAATGGTGGATTGGAAAGTGGAATTAGTTCAAGAAAATTGTCATCTACCAAATTATTCTCTCATGAGAGGCACCTTTTCAGCGATTCAAATGCACCCATCTAATATATTCTCCATATTTCTTTAGGATCTTACAGTAACTTCCACTATCCCTACTTATAAGTAACGTAAATGAAATTTTTACTTTGTTGAATTTTAAGATTCCAAAAGCCATGACCAAGTTTCAAACTAGATTATGAGAGGATAAACAAAATACTATTAGTTGGAATCCCCATTGAGAGAATTAAGTGGGTAGGCGATATGTGGAGGTAGTTTTGACAATGTTAAAGGGGTTGAGATTGAATGTTTTGTACCAGTAGAAACTGAAACACAATAAAGGAATTAATTCTTGCATAATATCAAGATATTTATAACTTAACATGCATTCAATTAACAAATCTCTTAAGGTTTCTTGAAATTACAAAAAGTTTACAAATACCCGAATCAAATAAACATTTTATTAAACATGCAAAAAGTCCACATGAAGAATAATTTAAAATTCTTGTCTACATCATAGAGTATTATTTAACAAGATGATCCAAATTTGAGATGTCAATAGGGAGGTGTGAAGAAGTTAAATTTGAAAGGTAGAGCTACGATGATGAAGGGGATAGAGGGAGGAGAATTTTTGGGCTCAAGAATATTGTGTAGGGAACATGGGTGATCATCATTTTCCCTTTGAAAAATCACATACAAACCACATGTAAATTGTTTGTACCATCACGACAACATCTATTTAAAGTAATGTTTATTGAATACCAAACTTGCCTTACCACCAACATGAAAATCACTACTTCTTCTCTCAAAATGGAAACACAAACACAATGGCCTCTTCATAGTTTGCAAAGGCTTAATTATTTCCAATGCAGTACAAGTGTCACACTTTTAATATTCTAACTTTGATGAGATGATTTAGCAAAATAATTTCTATTTTTATTTTTAAGATCGCAGATTTCATATTGATATTTTGGTATATATCAAGGTCTCGTTAAAATATTTTCCATTTGAAGGATAAAACAAAGAGAGAATATTTCGGGGGTGGATATGATGAAATAATTATTGAGTATTGTGTGTCCACTTAATAAATAAATTATTTTCACTCATTTATGCGGGGGCCACACAAGTAGCATTTTCAAATTGTCCTTTTATTCTTGGGTGCCAATAATTGGCCCTTACACAACTTAATTTATATATTAATGTCCACTAGAGGCCAAGAATGGCCTACGGGATGGAAGAAGATATTAAATGATTCTAGTACATAAAAGGAGTGCGAAATGCATACCCAAAAATACAAGGAGATATATAAAAAGAGAAATGACAACTTTTTTAGCTAAAGGTCAAAGATCTTAAAACCAATAAAATGTACGTTGCCTGATAGATATGGACCATATTGTTTGGGTATAAGGTCTTTTGAGGTTCCTAAAGTTAGTTGTTTTGCAATTAAAAATTGATATTTCCGTAATTATTTGTATGTGAGGACTTTAATTTTAGTGTTCTTTGTCAAAGTTAAAGTGTCTCATGAATAAAAAATCCAAACATTTCTAGTCTTCATATCAAATGAAGTTCCATAAAGATCAATTAAAGTCTCTAAAAAGAGAAGGGTATCTTCCACAAACATCATAATAGATGGGAAACTTGAATACAAAATGCTCTTCACTTTAGGGCACTAGGAAACACAATTGGCACATACGCTCATCTTGTGAGAGGCTATGATCGGATTCTATCTCGAAGGGGGTGAGAGAATATGTGAAACTTAGTTATATGAATCCTTAAGTGTGAATATATGAACATATTCATGTATTAAGGAATTTTATTTTGATCCTCATGAAAGAAGGAATAAAATTGAAAATAATGAAGAATAGATGTAATTCCCACACTAGGTACAAGGAAAAACATAAATAATGTTTTTTTCCAATAACATCACTTACAACACATTCTTATTTCACAAAAATGCATGGTTATCACAAAAAGGTTGAATCAATATGTACATATTGATTCATAAAAATACCCTCATCAAAAATGCTTTGGAAGCTCACAAATCCACATCAAGAGGTAACTTGTATAGGTTCATTCACGCATCAAAAGTACTAGCTGTGAACAATGAAACACAATACAACATATTGTTTCCAATTTATACATAACTACCATATCACCAATATATCCCAGAGGTTTATATTTGGTTTCAAAGGCTCTTTTGAGAAAACCATGTAACTTTCAAATAAGATTTATTGAGCTATTCTTGGATACCTCTGTTGACTTCATGTTTAGTGAAATGAGGATAATTAATAGAAAACCTGAGAGGGGTCGGGGATGGGGGAGTATATTCTATATCAATATTGACAACTCGAGGAGAGTTGTAGCTCTTACATACTAAAAATATTTGCATCCATGTTTGGCAAGTTGTACAGGAATATTGGAGTGCCAAATGTGAATACCTATTATGACAAAAGAAAGAATCTACCATGCATTGAATCCTATGAAACATAATGATAACATAGAAAATTAAAGAGATAAAGAGTGGACATACCTCAAAATATGCAAGAATAATTTCAAGTGAGGAACCGTTCTTTTAGCTCAAATATTCTTTGACAACATGGCAATAAATTGACATCATTTTGTCTCAATACAGACGTTAAACATCACATCCATATAATAGTGTTAGTACTACATATCCTTTTTTAAGTCTTGATTCTATTATAGGTATATGGATAAATTGCAATGCAAAGAAAACCATGCACCTAAGTTTTTGTAAGAGTATGCCACCTCAACATTCTCTCTCCTTTATATGTCACATTAATTGTAGATGTTACTTTCTTGGTTGTATTTAATTTCATGAGTTTTTATTTCCAGATATACTTTGAGGTCATTTTTATCTCAAAAGATTTTCAATGCATTAGGCTGGTTTTGAATACACTGTAATTGAATGTGAAAGAAAAATAGTATCATCCGTAAACAATACAAATCCAAAAAAGGCGCAAATGGCCATACCACCATAATCTATGGAGATAAGGACCTCTAATTCATTAATATAGAGCCCAAAAAGTGTTTGTGAGAGTGGAGAACCTTGTTTCACACATATGGTACTATTGATGATATTCGTAGTGCCCATTTCGGTATGAATATGCCCAAAAACATTCTCATATAAAGTCATTTCCAGATAAATTACTAAGTCATAAAGACTCAACTCTTTAAACCTACGAATCAAAATATGTCTTGGTATTGTATCAAATTCCTTATGAAAGTATACAAAACAACAATATACCTTTCATTTGTTACCCTTTACTTCCTCTCTAATGGAAACAAGAGTGAATGTGTGATCATTTTTTTGATGATTCCATCTAAATCCTTATTAACCTTTTTCCCGAGTCATTTTTTCTCTTCCCACTTGGAGATATAATCATCAAGCAATGTAGAAATAAATTTATCCAAAGTATTCCGATCATGATGGTACGCTAGTTATCTAGTTAAATACAATCTCTAAATTTTAAGATGGGATGTATAACATGAGATGTCCAAGTTGGGAAAAGACCATGAAGGACAATAAAATTCAAAATATTAGAGATATCGAAGCCCTTGAAAAACCTTGTTTCCATGTTCTTACAGCAGCGGCCAAGAATGATTTTTGAGAAGCCATTTGCAAAGCCACATGTGGAGAAAAATTTGTGGGCACCAAAAGTGAAACAACATCAACCGTGAGCGATCGCTTACTGAAACCCTAGTCATGGTTTGATGTTTAGTAGTCATGTTTCCTTTTCATAAGTCACCTTATTCACAAGAAAACCCTAACGCTTAAAATTTTAGCCATTATTTTTAGATTTAATGGATTTTGGCCTTAGTCTAAAGAGTTGCATCAATGGATCTACTCTACTTGGTCTCGTGATTGTGAAGTCTAGCTATGCATAAAGGGTTTTTTGATTGTTTAATTATCCTCTCCTAGAGATTACCAATAGATTCCTAATGAGATTCCCTGGTTTTGGGTATGAATTGTTAGGTTGTCGAGCTTTTTTCATGTGAGGAAGTGTTGAATACCGTACACTAAAAGTAATGTACACTTTCCACGGTTGTCTCGCCGGGGTTCGGATATACCAGAAACATGCTTTTCTCATATGGGCGGGATTTTTGACCCATAGGTTTATGGGATGGTTTTGGCCCATGGTTTTGATACCCACGGTTTTGTAAAAATGCTTAAGTAGTTGTCTATTTATATGGTTTTGTGCATATGGTAGGTATAATGTAACATTGCATATGTGTTTTGAATTTAGGTGTGAATTTTGTAGAGTTTGTTGAGCATAGCTCCAAACAAATCTAGGTATTGTATTGAGAGAATGGTGACTTGTAATAAAATTTGAGCAAGTGATTCTTGGTGGACGTAGCCCAAATTGGGTGAACCATGTTAAATACTATCTCTTTGTGTTGTGTTATTTTATTCTACAATTTTATTTGAGATCTGTAATATTTTCTACATATTAGTTTCTAGTGTTACGATTATGTGAGGGATTATTCCGCATATTTTATCCCTTATTTCCTAACACAAATTTCCTTTTATTACACCATAGTTTCCTAAATTTGATCCTTCTACTATGGTTGTCTCAAAAATGTCGGTTTGGGTTCATCTCCCC
Source organism: Taxus wallichiana var. yunnanensis (assembly GCA_018340775.1). Lineage (NCBI taxonomy): Eukaryota > Viridiplantae > Streptophyta > Pinopsida > Cupressales > Taxaceae > Taxus > Taxus wallichiana. The sequence continues at coordinate 203,450,095 of CM031236.1, forward strand.
AATCTTCCTCTCCCCTTTTGGCACCCTGCAGGTTTGTGCTGCTATTGGTGATTCTCTTGGTCAATTCATCAAGGTGGATGATGAGCAGTCTAAGCAAGGATTGTTCACCTATGCTCATATCTGTATTGAGGTGGATTTTAGTAAAGGTCTTCCGGATAAGTTGGAATTAATCCATGATAGCTTCAAGTGGATTCAAACTCTTGACTATGAGAAAATGACCTTTTGATGTTGGTTATGCCATCAAACTGGGCACATTCAGAAGGCTTTCCTACTGTCACTTAATCAGAATAAACATAATAAAAACAAAGGGGTTTCTCTGTGGTCTAAAGGCTGATAGCCATTTTTAGTGCCAAAAGTCAACAAATGCTCTCATCTCAAAAATTCAGAAAATATGAGTGTTGAGATTCTCCCCTACGCGGTGGTACCAGTAGTTGGATGTTTCTCGGTGTTTTGATTCTAACTCGAGTTAGGATATCCCTCACCTAGTCCCTCCACTTCCATTTTCCCCCATAGGCATCGTGGACTATTGTCATGAAATATAAGAAGATGAAGGGGCACTTTGATGCTCATGTTTCTCAAGGGTGCTTTGGTTCTCCTTGTCCTTATTCTTCTTCATCGTTGGATGGATTTGTTTTTAACAATTTGTGATGTTTTGTTGTTTTCCTAGGCATGGCCTAGTGTGCTTGTGGCTTTGGGGCATGCTCTCATACCACCCGCTTTTTTTGTTGAGAGGTTCTTGTATCATGTTGCATTTAATATAATATCATATCCTTTTCATCAAAAATATATTAGAGATATGGACCACAAGAATATATGGAATATGATGGAGGACTTCAACCTTTAAATTTTACACATCTTGGGATTTATTAGACTTGAGTTCAAAGATGGAATTAAGGACCATATTTCCAGGTGAAAAAATGACAATTAAGTGATATATGATTCACTTAGATGGGGGTTGATTGGGAACATCATAGAGAGATGACATACGAATACCATGTATGCATGTTGGGAATGGCACAAATAGATTTTTTGGGTAAAAACAATCTCTAAAATTATTTGGGATTAGACCACATTTGATGTAGGGTAGCTCTTTGTTTTTGCACAAGTATTATCAATTTTTCATTCTAAAAATAGTTTTAGGAAGTTTTTGGATGAGCTTGAATGAAATGCAATTTTTAATAAATTATGGGAAAAGGAGATTTTATATTTTTAACCCTTACGTGTTGGTTATTATTTTTCACATTGTTAAGGTTTTTAAAGGACGATGTGGGCCGATATAGATAGAAATGATGTTGTCTCTATTCGATGGAAAAATCAATCACATCTATTGATCCTCACACATATACCATCCATATTGTTTATGAATAGAAAATCATGATGAAGGCAATGGTTTTGCATTACCCTCCCCAAATCCTGGTCATCAATTCTATCCATACCAACTAAATGGCCATAGTTATACCAAAACATGTATCCCAAAGTGGGATAAACCCACCCACCACATACGGTTGTTAGAAATTTGAAGGTTTGAGATCACGTCATAGAGAATGTTGAAATATAAACATTTTTAGAACCATTGATGGAAACTAAAACCCTAAGGAAAAGTAGGACACTGTCAGTAAAAATTTTAGAGACCTGAGAGTTTGCATACAATTTGTGGAATAATGTATATGGACAAGTTGTGATTATTTCCTTCAATCTGAATACTTTGACATTAAATTTTTTTGTGATAAATTATTAAAGAGATCCATTTGGATATAATAAATATATGTAATAATGTCACCATTCCTACAATGCCCTTAATTCTAGTTGTCTCTTCCACCGCCCAAATTATGTTTAATGAAAAGTATGAAACTGTTGGTAAAATTTTTGGAGACCTAAGAGTATGTGCACATATATTCGGGGTTCATTTTAAGAGACCTCTTGGAAATCGGAGGTGGAGAATACCTGGCGAATATCCCCAAAACCGGTTTCGCGGGAAGGCGAATTTTTTGGGGGTTGTATGAAAAATTTCGCTTTGATTTTCAAGCGTTGCGACAGAAGGCTGCGAGGCGCGACCGAACAGCACCCTCGGTGGACGCGCATCAGCAGACCTCAGTGACGTGCGTCATTACGGTTGTTGACATGCGTCACTGAGGTCTGTTGATGCGTGTCAATGCATTTTTTTTAACGCACGACAGCAAAATCTCCTGTCGTGCATCTACGGCCTCCGACCTCTGCTTTCTCATCAAAAAATCTCCGTGTCGCGCATCAACAAACTCTTTTTCATGCGTCTACTATGCATCAATATCTATTATACCTCCTTGTCGCGCGTCAACTATCCATCAAGGTCGCGTCAACAAATAACCCTCATTGACGTGCGTCAATAGACCTCTTTGACACGCGTCAACAAGGTTGTTGATGTGCATCAATGAGGTCTGTTAACGCCGTCAATGAGGTCTGTTGACGCGCGTCAATGCATTTTTTTGACGCGCGATAGCAAATATCCTATCGCACGCGTCTGCAGCCTCTGCCCTCTTCTTGCTCATCAAAAAAATCTCCATGTCACTCGTCAACAAACTCTTTGTCATGCATCTACTATGCGTCAATATCTACAGTATCTCCTTGTCTGCAAACCCTCCTTATTGCACATCAATAACTTACCCCCTTGTCGCGCGTCTATAACTTACCCCCTTGTCGCACATCTATAATACGGGATATATCATATTGTTGAAAAATGTGAAGTAGAAGTGTTCTACCTGGCAAATAATCTAGGTTTATATAGGGGATATTTTTCAAGGGTAGGTGAAGCCGACCCCTAAAAAAAATTAAAGTGTAATTTTTAGGCGAACAGGTCACTGACCCATGCCAAAAAATTCACCTTTTCAAAATTTTCAAAAATGGAATATTCGCCACTAAAATTTTCCCTACATATATTTTATGATAGATACATTCTCAAAACATATGCCTTCGACAAAACCTTTACCTCAAATTTCAATAAAAGCATTCCAAGATGTATGTGGCATGGTTGCAATCCTTATTACCTTTGTTTGCATTAGGTAAATAAGTTATCCAAATGGAAAAGTAAATAAAAATGATTCACATTGCATTAGGGGAGAGGGGCCAATAGGTGAACATGGTCCAATAGTTGACATGAGTCTTGATCACACAATACCCAATAGTTGTTATAGTACCACCTCATAGTTGTCATAGTACTATCTAGTGGTTATTTATTTTTGACATAATAATTATGTAGAGTAGCCAATCACATCATGACATGTAAGACCTCTCACCCATGTACAAGTATTAAAAATTCAATGTTCAAGCATTATCACCCATGTTCAAGTATTGGTTTCCACCATGGTTGTAGTGTAACTCAAATTTATTATTTTAAATCAATTCAAAATATGGTTTTCCCTCCAATTAAACATTCCAAAGAAAAATATAAGCTAAGACAAATCTGAACTACATATTGGTGAAAACATTAAGATCCCACATGATAAAAAAATTGATATTGTGGACCCCTTAACTTAGAGTATACCACTACTATCCCCTTTCCCCTAAAAATACGAGAAAAATGAAATGAAAAGAAGATGTTGGAATTTCTAATATGAAGGGAAAGATCAAAATGAGGAGTCATGTCAACATGAATGAGATGTGAAGAAAATACTATTTTTTTGGATAAGTTTCCTTCAATCATCAAAGTGGGTTGTTTGTGCATCATTTCATCATCATGAAATTATGTTTTGAAGTGAAAATGGTGTTTTCTATAATTTGCAAGAATTTTTTCAATGTTCTTTTGTGTACGGAAATATGAGTTGTGGTATGTGTCTTTGTTTCATAAAAAAAAATTGGTATAAAAATTGAAACATTGAGCATGACAACAAATCACATAATTGAGAATTATGTTTCCCTATCATTGAGCATCCTTCCTCTAGCCATCCCGCCCTTAGTTCAACCCCCAATCGACTCATAGGAAAGTTATAACAAAAAACTTGAAGTATGTTGTTGGTGAAATATTTTTTTGTAGTGCGGTTTATTGGTTTTCACTAATGGTCATAGTGCTAAGCACATCCTTCTTATGTATGGGGAGGTTATCATTATTGGATGTAAACTAAATAAATTTTTGGGTGGCCATTAAGTGGAATCACATAAGAATACTCCACTAGACCTATGGCAAAGTGATTATACAGTGTACAAGGGAAGAATTTGTTGTGAAGGGAGTGTTATCCCAAATTAACCCCTGGGATTCATTTGAATAATCCATTTAAATGGGATTAGTCATGTAAATAATCCAAATGATGTTTCGATGGACATCAAAATAAAAGATAGTCTAGGAAATTCAAAAATCCGCCTAATGGTCTCTGCTATTTAAAATTTTGAAAATTACCGTGGACGTTTAAATGGCCATCAAATTTAATAGCATGTATTTGGGATGTAGTGTAATTACTATCGTTGGATGAGCAGGATTAAATAAACATTCGAGTTTGGGAGAGGGTTGAGCGATCAACATGGTGAGTAAGACAGGTGACACAAACAAATAGAACCATGTGATGCAATATCAATGGCCAATGGTGGAAACATGTCACCATTTCGACGCAAGGAAAGCAGATGGGAAACATGGACGTCAATTCCTCATAATTAAGCGAAGGGATAAAAAGTTTCAGGTCTAAAGTGAGAGAACACAGGTCAGAGAGCAATAAGGAGGACGTGTGGCACAAAGTAAAAAGGTGACACATGTTGAAGTTAGAGGCAATGACATGTTGGCATGGAAAATCCCCGAGGCTAATCAAAAAAGCGCCACATGTCATCTTCATGTGCATCCCAACCATACAAACTTCAAATCGCCATAAATTCCTCCACAAAGCTCCAAATCATGTAAACTTAGTACCATTGAAAATATCTCTTCGTGACCTTCAAGCTATAATTATTAGATTCAAGATTTGATTTTTATTACATTATTGTGTGAAATGGGGAAAAGATAGTTTGGGCATTTAAATGAAATTACAGATGACCCAACCACCCAAATTTATGAAGTATGGACTCTTTTCCTTTATGCGGGGAAGTCAACGTGAAGGAATGTTTGTTCAAAGGTATTGTGCTTGGTTTAATGTTGATTGTTGGTCGTTGGACAAGAAATCTTGTTTCTTATCTATTTTCCCTCTCCTTTATCTCCATTCTTCTATATATTGTAAAATATGATTATTTATAAAAGATGGATGCTCTATAATGTAAAGGAACCATGTCAAAATGTTTCATAAGCGGATTGTGAGACGAAAAACGAAATCTAGACTTTGCGAGATGTGTTTTTACCTTCTCCAAATTGTAATGATCAGTGCATTATTCTATTGTAATAAATCATGTTTTGTGGTTTTTTCTCAACCTTGACTTATGTTTTATTTGTAATATTTCCTCTCCGTTATTTTTTTTGTATTTTTGTTCATGTTTTTCTCCTTGTAGGGTCCATTTTTGTTGTGTTTCATATGAGAACAGATGTGAAATGCAATTTTGGGTCTGTGTCACTTATGTCTGACCTCTCCCTTGTTCATTTCCTTATCTCTTTTCCCTCATATAGTGTTCATCCCCTTTCTCTTGGTGTTATCACCTCTATTATCTTGATTTCCCTTTTCATGGATCTTTCTAACCCTCTCTCTCACCGTGGTCCCTTGGAATTTGTAGATTAAGATTAGATAGCTTTATTTTCATATTTAGGAGTAGTTTAGTATTAGGAGTAGGTAGAGTAACAAGCCTTCTATGGTTTTTTTTCTCAAGATGTAAGTCCCACGGCTTAGAGACAATCCTATGTTAGCAAAGTGTAGGGATCTATCATGAGAGAATCCTAGAGTGCTACTTTTTGTGATAATAGTTTAGGCACACCTAGTGAGACCATTTTTAAGAGATTTACATCTTCATTCCACCAAGTTTGATGTGTTATTGGTGAAATCCATACTTTGAAAGAATTTTCAAGCACATCCGAAGACACTATTGATTTAAACAACCCATTATATGAGTTGTAGACCTTTCCCTTCATTATTCTATCCATCTCCATTCATTCCAATAATCCCTTTCTTTCATTTTTCCATTTTCCTTTCATTCATGAAGTTTTTTTAATCAAAAATTCATTTCCTTACTAGAATCCTCATTTCAAGAGTGATATAGTACCCTCCATATCCATATTTTCAAACACCTCGGGACTCCAAATCAATTTTATAAGCCATATCATGAGGAATATGCATATAACCCAATCCCAACTAATCCATATGGTTATCCTATTGACCAAAATGTTTTTCAAGAACAAGGCTATGCAGGTGATGGTGGAAATTTCATGGAAGATGCTGATTTCCAGAGGAAGATCCAAAAGATGGAGGAAAATATGGTGCAGATCAAGGCCACATGCCACATAAAGGCATGCAAAATTGGTTTTAGGGTCCCTTATCCATGGGTTGGCCCTATGCCAAACTGGTTCAACCCTCAGTAGAAGTTGGACTTCATGGTTGAGATGATGCCCCAAATTACAAAATAGGTTGAGCTAATGGAGGCTCACAAATCTAGGGGTAGGGAATCTTGTCAATGGGGAAATTTTACACTACCATCTCACAAACATCTCATTACTCATCCCAAACCTACACCACCTCATCATGTTATCCAAATTTATAGCTTTTTGCCTACTCCCCTTAAAAGGATTCCACTTCTCCATCTCCTTCCCTTCCCTCTCATCTTCATTTTCTACCCATTTTTCTTCTAAAAACCCATCCACTCCAAAAAAAAATCTTACACCTCCTCCATTTTTTGAACCGTTTCTATCCCAACCTCTCCCCCACTTTACTAAATTAGTCAAAGTGTATTCCATTTTAGACAACAATGACATATCTGTTGAGGAATGGACTGATTTTGATAGCATTGTTGAAGAACTTCCTACTATTTTCATGGATAAATATGCCAAGGAAGACGTCCTTAAGGATCAAGTAGAGGAGGAAATCATAAGTGAATATCGGTTTAATAGTCAAGCAGAGGAAGAGAAGATCCAAAGTGAGCAAGATATTTTGACTGAATGTAGTGACCCTTTTTGTCTGCATGTTTAGAGATTAATTCACTTTTGGGAAATTGTAGTGATCCACCAAGGACACCTTAAAAGCTGCAATTAATCAAAGGGATATTCATATTGATGAGAAGGTGGATCGGAAGGAGGTATATTATTTTACGGGGTAAGAAGAGTATAGTTCAAATCAACTTAAATAGCATCCACCACCTTCAGAAATTTTTTATGATGACCCACTTCATGGGGTTGAGCTTCAAAAGGATGGGAAGATCATAAGGATCAATCCATTGGTACTAAAGGCCCTATTCCTAATCATATATTTGGCTAATTTGGAGCCCAAATTATATTTTCAAATAATCATGTGCACATCAAATCATGAGGAGGAACTTGGGGTGTCAAAGGTCGGCACACCAATGCCTCCAAAACTAAATGCGAGTAGATAAAGGATGTATTGATTCTCTTTTTTTCTGCTACTTTATTTAATAAGGTGGAAAAATAGATGTAAGCCATTTTTCCACTCTCATCAAAGGCCATTATTTTTTTGAAATTATTTACATGGTCATATTTTATGAGAAAGGAAGTTATTTCTCCTAACTATTACGGGTTTTTTATCTCCTTTTTGTTAGAGTGGGTATTTACCTTAGCTCATGTTCACCTAGGTACTTTATTTACCTTTATTGTATTTATCCTCACCCACTTATGTGTGTGGATATGGGTGAGGATATTTCTTTTATCTTTTTAGATATTAGAAGATATTATCTAGTTGTTAGGTATAGTTCTTTCCTTGATTTATGGTATTGACTAGTTCTTTCCTTGATCTATGGTATTGACTAGATCCTTGATGTCTAGTTCTCTCCTAAATCTATGGTCTTGACTAGTTCTTTGATGACTAGTTATTTCATTGATTTATGGTTTGATCTATGACCTTGACTGGTTCTTACATTGTTATTCCTTTCCTATTTAAGCAAGGCCCATTCTCAATGTATTGCATTGAGTTCCATAATAATATATGATATTGTTGCTCATGTGTTTGCAAAGTTTTTATGTAAAGCTATTATGGCGAATTGCTTTCATCTTTTTGATCGTGGTGTTTGATTAGCATCTGTGTTCTTGGCTTGGTATGATCTGGTTATCATTCCTTTCACTTTTCCTCTAGTTAGAGTAGGGTATGTAGGTTTGTTTTCAGCAAAATTAGTGTTTATGAACACTCTGCACATTTCCAATTAGGGCATGTATGATTTGTAATTTTTATATATATTTTTTGAATTTTTTCCATATTAGACATTCCATCTTAGAGCAGATTCCTTGGTCAAAAATTTAGAGATTTGGGACAGCTATAAGGTTTTAATCGAGAATTCCCAAGCAATCATATTTAAGAGAAGACCAAGACAATTTTTCAGTTTGTCTCTATCTTGAGAAGTTTTAATGGAAGAATTAGATGGTTATATAAATTCCCAAACTCATTTAAAGCTACACAAATAAATTTAGGTAGCCCTAGATTAGTTTGAGTAGGTTTGATGGATGTTCCATTTGAGCTAAGTCCATTCAGCTTCTTCATACGACTCGGGGTATGATTTTCAATATGTTTTTTTTTTATCATTTTTCAAATGTTTGGGATCGAATCCATGCCCAATGGATTTCACAAAGGCTAATTTTCAAATTTAGCAATCAAATTACCCCTAAAGGTCACCAAACTATTATCTCGAATTAAACCCAAGGGATTAATTTGGATAACTCATTTAAATGGGATTAGTCATGTAAACAAGCCGAATGATTTTTAGAAAACCATGAAAAGAAAAGATAGTCAAGGAAATTCAAAAGTATTCCAATAGTTTCCCATTTAAATTTTTGAAAATTTCCATAGACATTCAAAAGGCCATAAAATTTAATTGCATGCATTTGGGCTCCTTTAGACTTAACCACTTGGGATGAGTAGGATCGAATAAATATTTCAGGTTTGGGTGAGGTTTGAATGGCTAGCGGGGTGATGAGGATAGGATTACATGGGATAGAATGCACCACGTGGAAGAAGATCAAAGGTCGATAGTGAACATGTGTCACCATTAGGTGCATGGTGAGTAGATGGGCTTTGTAGATGTCGGGGCCCATAATCAACCGAGAAGGGATAAAAAGCATTAAACCATGGTGGGAGAGCACGGGTCAATGATCAAGAAGGAGGACATGTAGCACAAAGTAAAAGGCTGACACATGGTGAAGTTAGAGGAAATGGTACATTAGCACAGGTGATCCCGGGGCTAATATATGCCTTGTGTCATCTTCTTGTACATCCCATCCATGAAAAATTCAAATCACCATAACTTCCTCCTTAGAGATCCAAATCACACACACTTGGTACCATTGGAAATATCTCCTTGATCCCTTCAAATTGAAATTATCATATTTGGTACTTGATGGCATTTAGTGGGTGAAATAGTGAAAAGATAAATCATACATTTAAATGAAATTGTAGATGGCCAAACCACCTGAATTTATGAAGTGTGTGCTATTTTCCTTCCTCTTTAGGGAAATTATCATCAATGAATATTTTTACAAAGGTACCATGCTTGGTTTTATGTTGATTTTTGGTTGTTATACAAGAAAACCCATTCCTTCTCTATTTTTCCATCTTCTCTCTCTCCATTCTTCTATATATTGTAAATTCTAATCATTTTTAAAGGATGAATATTCTATAATGTAAATGAACCATGTCAAAGTTGTTTCTAAGTAGTTGCGATCGTAAACCTCAAATCTGGACTTTCTAGATGTTTTTTCCTTCTTCTTGAGTTGTAATGGTATGTGCATACTTTTATTGCAATAAGTCATGTTTTGTGGTGTTTTCTCAACCTTGGCTTATGTTTTATTTCCAATATTACCTCTCCATTCTTGTTGTATTGTTGTGCATGTTTTCATCCTTGCATACTCCATTTTTTTGTGTTTCATGTGAGAACGGATGTGAAATTCATTTTGGGTCCATGTCACTTATGTTGCAAATTGAGCAACAAGGGTAGAAGCCTCGATAAATTATATTAAACTCAATCAACCAAGTACAATAGTGCAAGATACAATATTTACTCATATTGGATAGCCTGGATACAAACAAATGAGTTGTAACAATGCAACAACCAATTTAAAATACAAGAGCTTCCAAATTACATCCGAGGAAGTACAAATGAATAATAACAATAATATTGTTAAAAAATATAACACCCGTATTGTTTGAATACAAACAATAATATGGTTTATAATTAAGTATAACCATATAAACAATAAATACATTAATTAATATGCAATGCATAATTAATATAGGTAAATAATAATAAATAACCTATCGTCCCCCTTAATTGTGCATTGTCTCAAGGGATGAGGAGAGGAACTCGTGAACAACTCAAACTTGTCACGTGTAAGTGACTTTGTGAAGATATATGCTTGTTGTTCATTGTTGGAAAAAAATGAAGTGGATGTTGTGCTTCAACACTTGCTCGCATATAAAATGAACTTGTACCTCGATGTGATTTTTTCTTTCATGAAACATTGGATTGTGAACAATTTTGAGAACACCTTTATTGTCAACATAGATGGTGGTTGGTTTGTCATGTGGTATTCCAATTCCTTCTAGTATGTGACATAGCCAAATCGCTTCACGTGACAACTTCTCTTGTAGAATGATACTCGATTTTTTGGAAGAACAAGAAACAAAGTGTTGTTTCTTGAATCCCCATGATATTTCCAAATCCAATAAAAAATACAAATCCTAAAGTGGATTTTCTATCATCAATGTTTCCTGCAGGATCTGAATCCAAATATCATGACAAGAAGAAGTTGTCATTCTTCTTATATTCTAGACCAAGATCCACTGATCCTTTGAGATATCTCAAGATGCGCCTTGCTTCTTTCCAATGAAAAACTTTGGGTTCTTGGATGAACTTGGATAGATAGCTTATCGCAAAGTTGATATATGGTGTAGGTTAGGTAAATGAGACTCCCAATCAACTACCGATAGAGAGTGGTAATTACCTCAGGAGATGGATCTGAATGAGATAACTACAATATGTTCTCCATATGTGTAGCAATTTGTGTGCAACCTATCATCCTAAATTTATTGAGTGTTTTCTTGGTATATTTCATCTAAGAAACAAATATGTGATTCTCTTTCTGCCATACTTCCAATCCAATACAATAATGCATCGGCCCAAGATAGGCCATGTCAAATGATCGATTAAGATCTTTCTTCATTGCATCGATCATCCTCACTGAACTACCAGTGATGACTAAATGGTCGACATAGACAAAAACAATCACAATCTCCCCTTTTATTTTTGAGGTAGAGATTGGGATTGTATGGATTTCTAACAAATCCATGTTGTATGAGATGCTCATCAATTTTGATGTACCATGCCCAGGTGTCTGTTTGAGACCATATAGATATTTCCCGAGTCTACATACCTTTGCTTCTTGACCAGGTATAACATATCCCTTAGGTTGAGTCATGTAGACTTATTCTTGTAAATATTCATTCAAGAAGGCACTTTTTACATCCATCTGATGGACTTTCCAACCAAACTATGCAGCTAGAGAAAAGATCATCCTGATCGTCTTGATCTTAGTTGTGGGAGCAAATGTCTCCTCATAGTCAATGCCTTTGTTTTATGCATACCTCTTGCTACAAGTCTTTCTTTGTACTTATTCTTTGTCCCATCTGCTTTGTACTTTATTTTGAATATCCATCTGCATCCAATGGGTTTCTTCCCTGGTGGAAGATCGACAAGTTGCCAAGTGTTATTTTTCATCACTGATTGATATTCAGAGTCCATGGCATATTTCCAAGCTTTTGACTATAGGGCTTCCTAGACTGTAGAGGGCTCATCATATTCAATAACTCTACTCATCAAAGCAAAGTTAACTTCTTCTCTTACTTTATTGAGTCCATGGTCTAGGGGTGGATGTATCCAAAGTGGAGCATCCATTCTTGCATCTTGTAATGTGCTAGTACACCACTTGGGCATACGTTGAACTGTTCCCATGGGTCATGGTTCTATCATATCAAAACCATCATCCCCATCATCACTTTCATCATCTGTGGGAACATCAGCTTCAATTTTTACAACTGGTGAAGAATCTACATCAGGTGAGTCTAGAGGAGGAGACTCTGCTTCCTTCTTCTCAAAAAACTCAACATCTTTGTTGGTGTAGACTTTTCTGGTCTTTGGATCCATCAATCTGTACCCAAGAGTCTCTTCACTATACCCAATGAAGATGAGTTTATGTGACTTCATGTCCAATTTCGTATGTTCTACTTAGGTATGTGCATACTTTCTTTGCACCCAAATACTCTAAGGTGTGTAATAGATGGTTTCGATTTGACCATGCTTCTTGTGGTGTTACTCCTTCAAGAGAAATTGTGGGCACTCTATTAAAAAAATACACTGTTGTCTTTGTTTCTTCTGCCCAAAATGTCTTTGTAAGTCCAGATTCATCGATCATGCATCGCACCATTTCCATGATAGTATAATTTCTTCTCTCACCAACACCATTCTGTTGCGATGTGTGTGGAGGCATTTATCCACGAATCCCATGAGTTTGTAGGTAGTCTTTGAACTCATTACTGGTGAATTTCCCCCTTGATCTAAGTGGAGAGTTTTGATGTGATGACCAGTTTCATTCTCAATTGCTACTTTGAACTTCTTGAAAGTTTCAAAAGCTTCACTTTTCTTGCAAAGACAAAAATCCACATTTTTCTTAAATAGTCATCAACACATAGCATGAAGTACTGAAATCTAGAATGACTTGGTTACATCGAACCACAAAGATTGGTATGAACCAGATCAAGCTTACCATGAGCTCGATATGTACTCTTCTGGAATGAAGCTCTATGTTTTTTTTTCCTACTAGGTAGTGAGGACACTTGTTTGTATCCTTCTGAAGAGATGGTAGCCCATGTACCATATTACGTCGGTGTAGTGTCTCGAGATACTTGAAACTAACATGACCAAGTCTCGATGCCACAATTTTGTTAAGGTAGAGTTCTTAGCCAAAAGTTCTTGATCATCTCTATGGAAAAAATCAAGCTGGAACATGCATCCCACATTGGAGGCTTTTGCAACTATTTTCGAGCCTTGTGATTTATCTCAAATAAAACACATTTTCTTAATGGAATGAGTATCAAATTCAATTTTTAGGTTGTGATCTAGGAGTTGACGACTAAAAGTAGGTTTTTGTTAACCTGTGGACATATAAGACATCTATCATAGTCTACGATTGTGTAAACCAAGGGGTAGAGAAATTTTCCCAATCCCTTCGAATCGTATCGAAGAATCATCACCCAACGAAACATGGTTTTTTGAAGGCATGTCCCTCATTGAGGTAAACTAGTCTCTGTGCCAAACCACGTGTCAAGTGGCTCTCGAATCAACATACTAGACATCACTAGATGACGTGGATGGTTCATGTGATCGAGCAAAGGTACAAGAAGTCTTCATTATCGAATGTTCTTCGCTTGGCAATATTTCCTTGCTAATGGGGTCTTCTTTTACGGTTCCCCTTATTCTACCCTTGATTGTGGGTAGAATGTCCCTTGTAATATTATTATTATGGAGGTCCCGAGTTACATGATGAACCTTTCTTGTAAGTGTTATACCAACAATCTTTTAATTCATGTCCTCTTTTACAGAATGGACATTTCTTCTTCTTTTGTTTGTCCCCATGATGCTGATTATGATGTGGGGAATTTTGATAGGAGTTAGGTTTTCCTTTACCTTTTCCTTTCCATTTTTGATGTGAGGAAAGTTCATGCTCCTCTTTAGCATCTGTATTGTGCATGGCTTCCTCTTGTTACAATAGCTTTACCAACTTGTCAAAACTAATCTGTTGTATCTCGACACATTTAGTGTTGTGACAAAAATTTGGTAAGAAGAGGGAAGTGCTCTAACAATGGTAATGAGAGCATCATCTATGACCGCTTCTCCTGGGATAGAAATGAAGCCCTCAACTCGCAACTCTTCTTAAGAAAGCTTTGATTTTCTCATTCGATTGAACTTCAATGTGTGTAAATCAATGTAAATTTAGTATAACATTCTTGTTTTTTGCCTCGTACTTAATTGTGCTCAACTTATCCCACATTTATTTAGTTTTTGTGGCATCTTGAATGTGGGGTTGCACATGTCGACACTCCCAAAAAGATGATGAGTTTGGCTTCCTAATCTACTCTATCAAACTCGCCAATGTTGTGTTGTATCAATAGTTGATCGGTCGAGTACCATCACAACAGGTAGATATCTTTAAACTCAAGTTGTGTCTTGTTTTTTTCTTCCATGCAAAGCATAGTTGTTTCTCCGAGTAGTTGTGAATCGGAATAAAAATTTGGGGGCATTGGTGCCCATTTTACGTAAATCGCAAATGTGGTTTGGCTCTTATCACCGGGTATAAGGTCTCCCAATCTATATACCATCAATCCAATATACTAAACCTTTCTATATACGCGCCCTTCCTATATACCTAACAAAGTACGTGGAAGAAGCTTATCCTTTCTATATACCTAGTAGTACGTGAAAGAGGTGTTAATGTATGTGAAAGAATTCAATACATGGTACCAAGATAGTACTGAAAGGGGTCTGTGTGATTATTGACACTAGCTCAAAGAAATATCCTCATACGCATGCGTAACTTTTCTATATAATCAGATAATTTCTCAGTCCAGATTTATGTTGTGCAATCATTCGCAGATGGATGGGATGGCTCATCATGTGCATTGTGACCTTATTACTCCCCGTCAATTTAAAGGGTCGATTACTAGACGACGTTATTACTGATATATTAGGTGTTAAGTGCAGTAGTAGTCACGATGGCTTTACCTGTAAGTGCTTCCTAGAGGCACTGTATATACCGAACACTGTGAATGAGATCTAGGATCTTATGAGCATTACTGAGTAACACATTTTTATAGTTTTGGATTACAACTTTCTACTAGTTTCGAGAAGTTACAATATTTTTGGTTGACTATGGCAACTTGCAAATTAGTACAATATACTGAAGCATGTAATTACATTCAAAAATTTGGAAAAATTGAATGACAGGCAAAATATTTTTATTTTGCGGGCCCTGGTGGCCTCCGGAGCCCAATACCACCCTCAATGTAAAAATCTATTAAAAAGTGGCCCAAAATGAAGTTTTTAGACAGTCTTCCTTTGGAAAATGTTTTCTGGAATAAAAACAGCCTATTAGGAGAAAATAAAGTTCCCTATATTAGGTTTTCTCGCTAAAGGTTTAGTGATATGTTTAGCTATGACTAAACTACGTGGTGGAGGATTTTCACTAAATACTACCGCAAAGATGGCCATTTCTCCAAATTTTCCACTAAACTTCAAAATTTATAAATTTTGGTATTGGGGGTGGGGTTTCAATCCCAAACCTCCTTCTCCAAGGTGTTTTCAACCACCAAATCAACTCTTATGAGAGCTTATGCTAAAATTTGAAGCATATCTATTTAATGAGGATGAAAAATGACTCGCCTTTTGAAAATCTGATGTGGTGCTTTGCCGGGGATTCCACATGGGCCTTGTAGTTTAGGGTTGGAGCTAAAACAGAGGGAGAGTTTTAGGGTTTCCTCAAAATGAGGATCTAAGCTCATTATTCACGTCTTTATTTGTGAAACACCTTGTATAGTTTGAGCTCACCTGCTATTTTGTTTGTTCACCGTGTTTTTCTTTGTTTTCTCTTTTTGTTGTCATAGTTTGTTTGTTTCGCAGTGTGCGGTGGTTGTGTGGAGTTAGAGATGTGTCCGTGGATCGAGGACAAGGATTATGAAGGACATAGGCCAGGGGGACATCTCGGCCATGGTTCGGTAGAGATCATTGATGGAGTTTACACCTAGGTCGTGATGTTGTTTAGGAGGTCCTACGTAGGAGATCAATGCAATGGCTCGGCCCTGTTGAAAAAAGCCTCCGGTGGGAAATTGCAAGCAAAGCTCACCACTCAACCCGAAACGTAACTTGCTTAAACCCGTATCTCAAAATAGCTTGACTTTGTATTTGAATGGCTTGGCTAATGTAAAATAGGGGCTTTATGGAGCACAACTCAGTCACTTGTATGAGACTTCTCAGTTGGTGTGGGATCAATCCACCAAACAGTGTATGCCTCAACTCACCATAGTGTAATGCCTTCAACTCGGTGTGGAGCTTGAGAGAGGTGGGTCCGTGGGAAGACCTCTAAATATGACAGAGTGACCTCCGAATAAAATAATGACCAAAGATACCTCTAAATGTAGAGGAAAACTCTGGAAGGGGAATTTTTAAAAAATCCCTCTAGTAAATTTTACAGTGCAGGTGGTGCACCAAAGGCAAAAAAATATTTGTGTTCCAAACACGGAATGGAATAGGGGTTGTGGAGATCCAGGATTTCTAGGAAGTTGTTGCATATAACACAAGCTCTCTTGGAAATAAAATTCTTCTCCAAGACTCTTCTCTTCCTACTACTGTAACCTCTTTTCAACCCTTTCGCTACTTCACAGTCCAGATTCTCGCTCTAGTACCAAATGTAGATTGAGAAACAGGGGCGGAAGCTTGATAAATTATATTAAACTCAATCAACCAGGTATAATAGTGTAGGCTACAATATTTATACATATTGGATAGCCTAGATATAAACAAATGAGGATTTGCAACAATGCAACAACCAATTTAAAATACAGTAGCTTCCAAATTACATCCGAGGAAGCACAAATGAATAATAATAATAATATTGTTAAAACAATATAACAACACCCGTATTGTTTGAATACAAACAATAATATGGTTTATAATTAAATATAACCATATAAAAAATAAATACATTAATTAATATGCATTGCATAATTAATATAGGTAAATAATAATAATTAACCTAACATATGTTTGGCCTCTCCTTCTCCATTTCCTTCTCTCTTCTCCCTCATTAATTTTTCATCCCCTTTATCTTGGTATTATCACCTCTATTAGCTTAGGATATCTCTTTCCATACATCCTTCTAGCCCCCTCTCTCTCTCCTTGGTCCCTTAGAATTTTTAGATTAGGATTATATAGCTTTTTTTATTTAGGAGTATTTTAGCATTAGGAGTAGGTAGAGGAACTAGCCTTCACTGGAGGTCTGTCTCTCAAGATGTAAGCCCTATTACTTAGAGATAGTACACCACATTAGTAAAGAGTAGGGATATTTCATCATAGGGTACTAAGTTTTTGTGATAACAAGGAGGTGAAGGGGATTTGGAGAAATAAGGAGAGAGAAGTTTTATGTTGTGAGTAGTCTTACAAAATTCACATACATCAACCAAAGTAGGTCCACATTCAATTATAAGAATGCAAAAATGTAATAAATCAACAAGACTAACAAACTAGAGACACACAGTTATGTATATTCATCAATCAAGGATACAAGGTTCCTTCTTGGTTATGCAAGATCACCATGCTTACAAAGTTGGAAAGTAGAGAGAGAGAATAGAGGAACATAAACATAGAAATGGAAGAAATGTAACTTTTATTGCTTAATGTAGTAGTGGTAAATCTCAACAACATATAACAATAAATAAATTTCGAGCCATTAGAATGAAAAATCCATACCAATTTATGGCATACAAAAATGTTTATTCATCTATCCCCGCATGAATTTTCACATCCCTTCATCATGTGTGACCTTCCATACTCCTAGGATACAAAAGTGAGTCTTTTTATTATTAGTGGAAAAGGAATCTTACAATGTTGAGGTTAAAGGTCACTTAAGTGAATAAGATAAAATAGGTAAAAATTACATTATCAATGAGGAATTAGAATATAGAGAGAGAAGGGTTGACCAATTTGATGAAGATGAGGATTTTTTTAAGGCATAAGTTGTTAACTTGAAGTTTTGCGATCAAAACTTCCTTCTTCTATGAGATATGGGAACATTCCAGAGCATCGAATAAGTGTTCAAAAATATTGTTACGAGACATTACAATGTGAACCTTGGATGACTACTGACATTACTCATGATGATCCTCTCCTATCATGTTTCTCATGGCCATAGCCTTAATGACTTGAATTTTGATGTTTCAACATCCTCACAAGCTTCATGATGTTCTTGATTTCACTTGTTGCATAAGTGACCATCTGTGGAATTGGAACATTGTGGTTGCAAATTCCTCCTCCAATGAGATGTAGATACACTTCTAGGCATTGAATGAGTGTTTAAGAACACTTCCATGAGATCTGCATTGTGATAGGAACATGATGATCCTCTCTAATCACAAGGTGGGAATTAGGATCACTTTCTTACTTCTTTATGCCTTCATAATTCTCCTTAGTGATCATAGATCAACTTTATGATGTCCAAACCTCTTGATGTTTGTCTTTCACTTACACTGCAATAGGTCCTCATTTTTTGAGATAGAGGTTTGATCCTTAAATGATAATCTTATCCAATGACCCTCAGTTGTACTAAAATGAGGTTTGTTTGCAATGTTTCTTCCATTTAGGTGTGATCACACTATCAGGTGTTAAATGACTGTTTAAGAATAATACAAAGTGAGTGGCATGAAGTGAAACTAAGATGATTTCTCATTCTTACAAACATGGTGCTTCGGGTGAAGATCATTTCCTTATCCTTTCTAGATCTAGAATCCTCATTGAATGAAATTAGATCTAGGATATTCATGCATCATATTTCTCATATGTATCTCCGGGAATGGATTACTTTTTGCTTTTTCAAATATGATGATCATCATACCTTGACTCTTTGAGCTTCACATTTCACCTTTAAACATGATGACCTCCTTTTAACCTCATAACCTACCTTCATAACTAAGATGTCAATTGAGTGGAAACATATTTAAGGTACTTGGACATATTTTTACTCAATTTTCTCTTTGTGGAAATGGATTTCCTTCTCCTTATAGGAGGATTGGTTCTGAATAAAACTTGGGGGTGGATTACATGTTTTTGACTTCCACACTGTATTGAAACACTGCAAATGTCACTCCTCTCACCTACAATGTGTGATATCACCACCAAGCATTGATTAAGTGTTTAGAAATACTCACAGGAGGTATGCATTGTTTTTTATCCTGACATAACTTCCACCATCAATCATGGTGAGATTATTTCACAATGTTCCTCATTTCCATTCCCTTGATGACTTGAAATGAAGTTCTTGATTTCACCCATTGTACAATGTGATCCATATGATGTAATTTTCATGAATGAATTCAACTAGGATGACTCCTTATCCATAATTAGAATGGTTGAATCATCCATCTTCTTGCTGATAGACTGTGATATGCGGGAATCACCTCAAAATTGATTCTTTAGGAGCATCTAGGGGTTTTCATTCCTATTTGGGCCATGAGACGCCTTCCTAGATTTGAGATGCTTCTAAAAAGTTGATAGATAGGTAGAATATGAGTTTCCACATTTTTTGAGCTCAATTCAAGGACTCATTATTTTTAGTAGGTCCTATCTAGGATTGTTATTTTTAGCAATATTTTATAGGTTCACCTTTTGATTTTTTTACTTGTTAGGATGTTTGAATGTTGAGGACTTGAATTTTTTTGACATTTACTATTTTTAGACATGTTTAGATATGAACACCTAATTTTTTATAAGTTGCAATTATAGGTGTTGGGTTGCAATGAAAATAGTCTTGAAATTATGGGTTTTTCTCCAAGATTCACTAATCCAATTTTTAGATGATTCCCTCATCTTAATTAGTGGGAAAATGATAATTTCATTATGGAGGGAAGAATTTTAGAGAAAACTTAGTCCTCCATATCTCAAAAAAATAACCACCTCATCATGTAAGAAATGGCTCGGATGTAATTAGTTTTTCTGAGGAACATTCACTCTGAATTTTAGGGTCTTTCACATGTGGGATCTTCGTAGAATCAAAAAGGAAACTTGATTCAATTTTTTTATAGCATGTCATCCATTAATGAAAGTTAAAAGGATGTTAGAACATCATTTGGAAATAAAAATGGATAGTTTTGTAGAGATGGAGAATTATGTGTTTTTGGGCCTATCTAATACCCTCAAAACTTCTCTGCAATTAAAAAAATTCCCAAGTAGGGTGAGGTCAAAATCTTGTGTCTTCTCTTCCTTGTGGGATAAAGGGGACATAGGAGTAGCTAGGTGTCCAAAGTGTGACTTGAGAAGTGTGAGGGCTTGAAACTAAGATATGAGGGTTAAAAATGGGCTCCATAGGGGTTTGGTGAGGTCGTATGTTGTTTATGGCTACATGTATGCTTAGGTCACATTGTTTTGTCCCTATTATCCCTGTAGGATAGATGGGATAGAGGGGACACCATGGACACAAAAATGTGACTTGGGTGAAGGAGTGACATTGCACTTTGGTGTCCCTCTTGTCCCCCTTGTAGTATGAGGACATGGAGGATAATGGGGACATCTAAGACACGGTGTCCAAGGTACGACTTGGGGAAAAGGAGGAGGTCACACTCTTGTGTCCCATTTTTCCCTTGGGAAAAAATGGGACACGAGGGTGTCCAAAGTACGACGTGCCCGATTTGGAAATCCAATTTTGCATTAGATGTCCATTTTTAGACAATGAACTTGATTTTTTTGCCACAAGAGCTTAGGAAAATGATTTGGTGTCAAATAATATTTTATTTTGAATCAAAATCACATTTAATTATTAATGTAGTCATTCTAAAAATCCAATAATTCCTGCAAATAAAATTTAAGGCCTATTTCTTCTTAAACTAAGAGGGGAAGCTTTAGAAGTTTGAAATATCTCAAGAAACCCTTAAGCCTTATATAAAATTTGATATTTCCACCTTGTCTATTATTTCCATATATTTTTATGCCTATTTTATTACCTCCTAAATCCTTCTAGAACTCTGAAATCATCTCGGAGAAGTCATCCTTTTATCAAGGAGCATTCATTCTCTCGCACCTAGAAACTAGATCTTGCAAAAATTTCTCCTAAATGAGATTTTATTTCCTAAATTTTCCTAAATTACATCAAAAACATTAAATTATCTCTAAAATCACCATCATATTCTTTATAATTTCCTTAAATTTTCTCGAAGGGTGTTTACTACCTACGAAATGGCCTAAAATGGCCTTTTTAGGCCTTCGAGAGGAAGTTATCTTTCACTAAATCTTCTTGAATTAATTTATCACCCGAGTAATCATCCCGCACACTAAAACAAAATTTTATTTTGAGCTAGGGTGAATTTTGAACTAAGTGTAGGCTTGTTAGAGGAATGATGCACAGTGACTAGGAAGCCTAATTTTCAATTAGGGGCTTAGTTGTCATGCTTAAAAAATTTAATTTTTTATGCTAGCTATTTTACATGAAAACAATTGGCTCTAGCTTGGGGACATTGGACTGTAAGGGGAAATATAAAACATCAGGTATCTCATGGGGTAGAAGACTCTTGTTTTTTCCATTGGGTTATAGAGTCATTACACCTGAACAACAAGAAAACTACAAACATAACCAAGAAATGAACATGACCAACACATGATAGGGAAAGGAAACATAAGACAGGAAGGGAAACACACAAAAAAATGGGAAAGAAAGAAAAAAATCCTAGTGCACATATTTTACATGTGATGGAAAACCCTATTTTGGTGTAGCACCAAATATGAATGAATTATTACCTATACACGGGTATCACCAAATGCCTTTCTTCCACAAATCCATTGATGAGCTCACTAAAATATGAACCCTTTCTCAATTTATTGAGAAATATCGCATGATTGTTCTTGCAATTGAGGGTCCACTTAGTCATTTCATTACCTTTGTTTCTTTGACACCTTCTTTCCATCTTCTCATTTATTCCCAAGTTCATTCCAATTGTTGATCTTCCTTCACTGCTACAAGAATGAGTCTTGATCATACTAGGCTCATTGTCTTCATACTGAGGCCTATGACATTCGATAGGAATTTGTCCTTCATTTTTCATCTACTTCATGAACACTATTTTCATGAGTTTATTTTCATAATATGTTTTAAGAAATTTAACACCATCACAAGCCTCTTGATGCTCCACATTTCTTAATTGCTTTAAGAAATCTTCTTTCACGCACACCAGATTTTTCTTGACATGTTTCTTGTTATCATGTGACTTACACAATGACTTACACTATTGAAATCAAAATGGGCATAGGGTCAAATATCAAGAATGAAAAACATCACCTAATCCATCTTGGCTATTTTGAGATTCAGAATCCATCATCATAATGAAAGCATCATTTCCTTGAGTGGAGTCAACATTGAAATATTTGATATTGTTATTTTTTATATATCCTTTGCCAAGAAAGTTTTCATCTTATATAGAATCATCCTTGGGGAATCAAGAACCATATCATCCATCCAGTTATTCATTGAGAAGGTCTCCAACTTCATGAAAGGGGAATAAGCATAAGGTTAGGGCTGAAATATCTAGATTTTCATTTTCCCAATCTTGACCACCATAAACTAGGGAGTCCATTTCCATGATGAATTCATCCTCTTCCCAAGTATATTCAGTTTCAAGAGGCCTAAAAATATTTTTATTCATGAATTCGTCTTGAAAGAGTTATCCCCTCCTAATGGGAAAGAGAAATATTTGTATTCACAATCATATTTATTGAATGAGTCATCATGTTGAACCTTGAGAACATGATTGGAAATATGGGACTTACCTGCCAAGAAGTTTTATGTCACTTGGCATTCATGACCCACATCACTCACTGCCTCATGATTTCTTTGTTATAAGTCAAGACTTACATGACCATCATCATCACCTAATAGAGAAATTGTATTCATGCTCACCTCTAGTGGGAAGTACATGCTTTCAAATTCTAATTCTATCAAATCACCATGATGATTACCTCCCGCTCCTCATACCAATCCTTCTTATAACCTTCTTACTTCCACACCCTTAAACTCAAGGAAGATAGATAATTTCTAAATTAAATGTTAACTACATAAATTTTTAGGGTGGGTGTTAGGTCGGGATCACACAGAATACTCCACTAGGCCTCTAGAAATTTATTGTATAGTATACAAGGGAGAAATTTTTTGTGAAGGGAGGTAAAGGGGAGTTGGAGAAATAAGGAGAGAGAGGTTTAATTTTTTGAGTAGGCTTAAAAAATTCACATACATCAACTAGAGTAGGTCCACGTTGAATTATAAGAATGAAACAATGCAAGAAATCAACAATACTAAAAACTAGAGACACACAGTTATGCAGATTCATGAATCAAGGACACAAGGTTCCTTATTCGTTATGCAAGATCACCATGCTTAAAATTTTGGAAAGTAGAGAGAGAGAGAGAGAGTAGAGGAACATAAGCATAGAAATGGAAGAATTGTAGCTTTTATTGCTTGATTTAGTAGTTGTAAATCTCAACAACATAAAACAATAAACAATTACTAACCCTTTGGAATGGAGAAGTCATTCCAATTTATAACATACAAAAATGTCTCTTCATCTACCCCCACATGAATTTTCACTTCCCTTCATCACTTGTGACCTTCCATATTCCTAGGATACAAAAGTGATTATTTTCCTTATTAGTGAAAAAGGACTCTTACAATGTTGATGTTGAAGGTCACTTAAGTGAATAAGACAAAATAGGGAAAAAGTGTATTTTCAACGAGGAATTAGAATATATAGAGAGAGAAGAAATAAGAGACATAAATAGAAAGAGAGAGAGAGAGAGAGAATTGTTGACCAATCCAATAAAAATGAAACTTTTGATGATGGAGAACTTATCGACTTGAAGTGTCTTTGCGGTCAAAAATCCTTCTCTTGTGAGATATGGGAACATTCTAGAGCATCGATAAGTGTTCAAAAAACATTTTTATGATACATTGCAATATTAACCTTGTATGAATATTTGAATTAATCATGATGACGCTATCTTGTCATTATTCTCATGGCCATAGCCTTCATAAGTTTAATTTTCATGTTTCAAAATCCTCACAAGCTTCGTGATGTTCTTGATTTCACATGTTGCATAAGTGACCATATGTGGAATTAAAACATTGTGGTTACAAATTTCTCCTTTGATGAGATGTAGATAAACTTATAGGCATTGAATGAGTGTTTAATAATACTATCATGAGATCTTCATTGTGATAAGAACATGATGATTCTCTCTAATCACAATGTGGGAATTAAGATAACTTTCTTACTTTTATAAGCCTTCACAATTCTCCTTAGTTATCACAAATCAACTTCATGATTTCCAAACATATTTATGTTTGTCTTTCACTTACTGAAATAGGTCCTCATTTTGGAGATAGAGGATTGCTCCTTGAATGAGACTATTTTCCAATTATCGTCGGGCCATCTTGAAATGAGGTTTGGTTACAATGTTTCTTCTTTTGAGGTGTGATCACACTATCATGTGTTGAATGAGTGTTTAAGAACAGTACCAAGTGAGTGAAAGCAATTGAAACTGAAATGATTCCTCATTCTTGCAAACAAGGTGCTTTGATGGAAGATCATTTCCCTATCCTTTATGGCTCTAGTATCCTCATTGAATGAAATCAGCTCTAGGATGTTCATGCATCATCTTGCTCATATGCCTCTCATGGGAATGGATGACTTTTTTCTCCTTCAAATATGATGATCATCATACCTTGACTCTTTGAGCTTCACATTTCACCTTTGGACATGATGACCTCCTTTTAACCTCACAACCCACCTTCCCGACTAAGACGTCACTTGAGTGGAAACATGTTTAAGGTACCTGGATATCTTTTTGTTTAATTTTCTCCTCGTGGAAATGGATTTACTTATCTAGATAAAAGGATTGGTCCTTGAATAAAACTTGGGTGTGGGTTACATGTTTTGACTTCCACTCTGACCTTTGAAACATTGCAAATGCCACTTCTCTACCTTGCAATATGTTATCTCACCATCAATCATTGATTAATTATTTAGAAACACTCAAAGGAGGTATGTATTATTTTAAACCTGAATGGCTGCCACCATCACTTGTGGTGATCTTCTCTCACAATGTTCCTAATTTCCATTCCTTGATGAATTTAAATGAAGTTCCCTGATTTCACCTATTATATAATGTGATTTGTATGATGTCCTTTTCATGAAAGAATTAAACCAAAATGGATCCTTTTTGCAACAATTGGAATGAGTTAGATCATCAAATTTATTGCATTAGATTGTACTTATGTAGGAATCACCTCAAAATTGATGCTCTAGGAACCTACAAGGGTTTTATTTCTTCTTTGGGCCACGAGACGTCTTCCTAACTTTGAGATGGTGTGAAAAAAGTTGTGATATAGGTAGAATAGGATTTTCCACATCTTTCTAAGCTCAATCCTAGAAACTTAATATTTTTAGTAGGTATTATCCATGACTGCTATTTTTAGCAAGTTTTCATAGTTTTCACTTTTTGATGTTTTTTTCTTGTGAAGAATGTTACAAATGTTGAGGACTTGAAATTTTTGCATAATTAGTATTTTTATACATGCTTAGCTATGAACACTTGATATTTTTAGAATTTTCAATTACAAGTGTCACTGTCAGCAATGAAAATAGTCTTGAAATTAAGGGTTTTCTATAAGATTCCCTACTCCAATTTTTAGATGATTGCCTCTTCCGAATAATGTGAAAATGAGAATTTCATCGAGGAGGGAAGAATATTGAGAGAAAAAATATTCCTCCATATCTCAAAAAATCAGCCACCTCATCATCTAAGAAAGATGAAAGTAGATTTTCTTAGGAACATTCTCTCCAAATTTCAAGGTCTTTCGCTCACCAGATCTTCATAGAATCAAAAATATAACCCACTTGTAATTTTTGTAGTAGCATGTCAGTCATTAATGGAGGTCGGGATTATGTTGCAGCAACATT
The DNA here is from genome assembly GCA_018340775.1 of Taxus wallichiana var. yunnanensis. Taxonomy (NCBI): domain Eukaryota; kingdom Viridiplantae; phylum Streptophyta; class Pinopsida; order Cupressales; family Taxaceae; genus Taxus; species Taxus wallichiana. Next base: position 203,475,939 of record CM031236.1, read on the forward strand.
TTGTAATAAAAATGGAAATTTTTGAAGAGATGGAGAATTATTTTTTTTTTGGCATGTCTAAGACCCCAATGACTTCTCCACAAACTAGAGAAAATTAAACAAGTAGGATGAGGTCACACTTTTATGTCCTCTCTATCCCTTGGGGGATAGGTGATTTAGTAGATACTTAGGTATCTAAAGTGTGACTTGGGAAGTGTGAGGGCTTAAAAATAGGATCGAGGGTTAGAAATGGGTTACCGAGGGTTTAGTGAGGTTGCGTTGTGCCCTGGGGCTACATGCATGTTTGGGTTATACATTTTGTTCCCTTGTCCCTCGGGGGACATATGGAACAAAGGGGACACCAAGGACATGAAATTTTTACCCGGGTTAAGAAGTGAGGTCGTACTTTGGTGTCCCTCTTATCCCCCTTGCACTATGGGGACATAGGGGATAGTGGGGACACTGGGTGTCCAAAGTGTGACTTGGGGAGGAGGAGGATGTCATAATTTTTTTCCAAATAATCCCCTGGGGGATAGAGGGAATAAGAAAGTTTCCAAAGTGTGTATTGTGTGTGATTTGGAAAGCTACTTTTTCCTAGGATGTCCATTTTTAGACACCAAACTTGCGTTCTTCGCCACATGAGCTTAAGAAAATGATTTGGGGCCAAATATTATATGATTTTGACTCAAACACATTTCAATATCAATGAAATAATTACCAAAAGAAAATTCTTATTGAAACTCAAAACACGAGGCTTTTTCCTTATTGAACTAAGAGTGGCAAGTTGTAGAAGTTTAAAGTATCTCAGAAACTCTTAAGACATATATAAAATTTTATATTTCCACTTTGTATAGAATTTCCATATATTTATAATTCATATTTTATTTCCTCCTAAATCCTTCCATAATTCCTGAAATCGTTAGAGGAATTCAACCTTTACCAAGGAAAATTCATTCCCTACACCTAGAAACAAGGTCTTACATGATTGTTCTTGAATGAGATTTTCTTTCCTAAATTTTTCGAAATCACTTCAAAAACCTTAAATTCTCTTCAAAATCACCATCAAATGCCTTATAATGTCCCTAAGTGTTCTGAAGTGTGTTTATTAGTTGTGAAAAGGCTAAAGATGGCCTTTTTAGGCATCTAGAGAAAGTTATCTTTCACTTAATCTTACTAAATTCATTTATCACCTTGGGTAATAATCCCTACGCACTAAAAAAATTAAAAACCTTGTTATAAATTGACTTTGATCCAAGGTGAATCCTTAAGCGAGGGTAGGCTAGTAAGAAGAAGGATGCATAGTGATTTGGGAAGCCTAATTTTCAATTAGGGGTTTAGTTGTCATTCTTAAATTTTCCAATTTTCATGCTAGATATTTTTTTATGACAACATATGTCTCAATGTGTAGGGAAAAGTATCTAAGATGATAGATGAATCGATAACATTTGGTAAAATACTACTTCCTCTAGAGGCCTAAAAAGGCCATTTTTGGCCATTCCATAGCTAGTAAACATTCTCGAAAGTGTACAAAGAGAATATAAATCATCTAAGGGTGATGTTAGATAGCATAAAATATGTAAGAAGTAATGTATTAAATTTTTGGGTATTAAAAGCACAAGGGACTGATGGGGGGTGAATAAGTCCTACAAGGATTTTTATTTTAGTTACCAAACCATACATTCATCAATTAGATTTTTCATACATTCATTACCATGTGTGCTTATTAAGATATGCAACATCAACCAAAAGAGAAAGAAATGAAGTAGAACACCATATGTAAGTGTGAAACCCTCATGGGGAAGAAAACCCACTAAAAATATACTTATATTACATAAATAAAATATATTTAGTGAAGTAAAAACTTCACAAGAAGCACCAACCCCTAGTTTAGTAGAGTTGTCACCCAACAAGAAGCACCAAACCTACAAGGAGCACCAAACATTGATTTAGTGAAGCACCAATTGCACAAGGAGGATACAACCCCCTATGATTACTAAGCACAAAATCAGCCTAATAAAATTTTTTATCTCTAATTTTTCTACTGCCACAACTAATGGAGATCACATATTCAGCTCACAAACCCTAGCTCAAACACTAGGTCTTCAAACTTTCTTTATCTTCTTCTTCTTGATCTTTCTTTGGCTCTAAAAATATTTCAAACATTCTCTCAGTCATTCCTCAACCTTTAATTCTTTTTCCAAGCCTCAAAATGATGCACACATACCTGCAAATCACTCACACTAAGGTCACACTTTTCCCTCCAAGAGCACTAGTTCAAAAATGAACCCAAAACATCCCTTTTATATGATTTTTCTCTTCTAACCTAAAATAGGTCATTATTACACCTTTTTTGACCAATTAATAATTTAAAACATCCCATAACTTTATCACAATAGTCACAAGTGACCCATATGGATCATCCTAGAAAAAACCCTTCTTCCATGCAACAAAAATCACCGAAATTTGTGCATTGGAATGCCAAAATCTCCTAACACAAACTATTTTTAGTCATTCTTTAAAATTCATCACACATGTTTAAATGAAAATTTAAACATCATACATGGTCACAATTTTCATCAACCAATCATATTATTTCATTAAATGGGACCACTGCTTCTTATACTTTTCAAAATACTTGTTTGTAACACCCTTCATGACCCTAATTCTAACTTTGGACCGCAAGACCTCTTCAAATCAACTCAACTACTACATGTGACAAATAAATGGAAATGGAATAATATTTATAACACTTCTAATCAAGTTATAAGTCATGAAAGAAATCACGGCTCAAAGTACATCAACCTTTTCCATCACCAAATCCATTGTTCCAAATAATTATTTTCAAAAAGTAACTAGGTAACACCTTTCTTGATAATTTAAAATCATCAAAATGGATTCATTGGATGAAAAATTCATCCATATTCACATTCCAGGTGATATCAAGCATCACCCAATCCATCTCATGCTCCATAATTCCCCGGTAAAAATAGTTCTATCCTGGATAGTACAAAAATTTAACTAGAAACTATAGAAAATATAGTCATCATTAATCAAACCTTATATCACTAGAAATATATAAAAAAGTGACAATAAAACCACCTCATTATTTTTTTAAAATCTTAATAACTAACCTAATAAGATACCCCAAATATATCAGGTCCCCATGCAAATCATAAAGTTAACAACGAGCATCGAGAAGGTCCAAAGTTACTTGAAAAACACACTGTAACTTACCCGGTTTCACCAAAACTTGTATATCTTCAAATTTCTTCATAAATTTGACTTTAAAATTGGCATGAAGCACCATAAAAACATCCTATAACTTTTAGTAGTCACAAAATATCCCAAATATGTCTCAAAATCTCTATGCATAACGACTTACCCATGTTTACCTCTTTGTTTCTCACTATTTGCTTCCCAAGGACCCCAAATATGCATCATACCTCTAAGTTCTAACCTAAAAATCACCATAAACCTTAGGTAAACTTCTACCATGATCCAATAGGACTTATTTGGTTGAAATATCATTCCTCTACCTCATTCTACATGTTCCAGGGCTCGAAATAAGCTTGGAATGACCTAATTCAACCATGAAACCACGTGACCGACCTTTCGGCCCTTATGAAAAATAATAGACATCTGAAATATACTACATGGACCAATAATGACCTCATGAAACACTCAAACTAAGCTCGAATGACTCAAATAGTGACTTGGCTTACTTAACCATACACTAAGACCTCTTAGAACTTCACCAAACCACATGAACTTCATTCTTAACACCTTATTAACATAATATGGGGATACACATGACACTATGACACCATTTTCCATCAATGGGGATTGACATAAATGAAAACACAACCAAACAATGGCCAACACCGGGAAGAAATTTTGACTCAGAATAACATGCAAGACTAGGTCATTTTAAAGTGCAAGGAATGAATGCTCTAACCGTGAAAGATGACTTCTTCTGATGATTCCATGAGTTCCGAGAAGGATTTATGAGGAAAAAAATTTATTTTAAACCTTTTGGAATCCTCCATAATATGGAAACATAAATTTTGTTTCAAGGATCAAAGGTTTCTTGAGATAGTTCAAAACACTACAAATGCCCCTTTCGGTTATAGATGAAATAAGCCCTAAAATTTTAATTACATATAATTGGGTATTAATAATTGTTTCATTGATCTCATCAGGTGGTTTGGAGTTAAAATCATATAATTTTTTACCCCAAAACACTTTCCCATGCTCCCGAGGCAGAATTCTCACTCCCTGTGTCCCAATTTCGACACGATGAGTTAAAAATAACTTTTCTAAAGTGGAAAGTCACACTTTTTCACCTCCATTATCCCAATTTTCCCTAGGGGACAAATTTAATAAATGGGACACAAAATTATTACCCCCTTTTCAATAAACATTTTCGCCACTTAACAACTCACAACTTCTACCCTAGGATGCATTATTCCACTCGCCACTGCACCCTTTCATGTCTCCTCACCCTTAGGTTGTAATTTTTCACCATGACTCTCCCAACTATCCCATAAGGGACATAGAGGATATAGGGGACACAAAATTGTGACCCTTCTTCTCCCAATTTTCCCTAGTCACATTAAACACCCTTTTAGCTCCATGGAACCACCTTTCAAACCCCCATATCTCATTTCTTGCTCCCTCACTCACCCAAGTCACACTTTTTCTCCCTAGATATCACATTATTTCCTAAGGGATAAATGGGATATATGGAACACAAAATTATTACCTCACCCCTTCGGTACATTTTTTCCTAACTTTGTTCTATTTGGTATGGTCAAATGTGAGCCAAAAACACATGGAAATCATATTAAATCCTCTCACAAAACCTAGCCATTTTTAATGAAAAACATGCTATAATATAAAATTGAATAAAATTTCCTATTTTGTTCTACAAAGATCTGATCGATGAAAAACCTTGAAATTTAGATAAAGGAATCCGGAGCAAAACCCAAAATTTCAAGACCATTTTTATTGCAAACCACCACCTCTAAGTACCATTTCTAAAAATATTATGTGTTCATGGATGGTCATGTCTTAAAATAGTAAATTTTCAAACAAGGTGAATTTTGCATCCTTAACACTTCAAGAAAACAAAAACTATTAGAAGGTGAAAACTTGCTACAAATAGTGGTCCTAGATAGAACCTACTAAAAATAGTAAGTATTATAATTGAGCTCAAAAATTTATGGAAAATCCCATTCTACCTATCTCATTAAATTTTTCCACCTTTACAAGTTTGGAAATTTGTCTCGTGGTCCAAACTAGAAAAGAAAACCCCCATGAGGCTCTCAAAGCATTAGTCCATAGGTGATTTATGAATGGCATAGTTTGATGCAAGAAGTTGGATGGTTCACTCATCTGAATTGTGGCAAAAGGGAGTCACCCTAGTTGAATTCACTCAATGCATAGGTGTCTTCATCACAGAGGTGAATCATGGAACTCCAAACTAGATTCTTGATTGAGTCTCCTCTAAAAACATGAATTGAGCCTCCAAGGAGCAGGAAGGTCCATGAAGTGTAAGATCTCACACAATTCTCCCTAAAAATCATTTAAATGCCCCGTAGTGTGCCCAGATCACATAGAATAATTATAATGCAATCACATTTTTCCTTCCTAGGAAGGTTAGTGGAATGAGTTTTCATTCGTAAAGAAATCCTTCTAACCGGAAGAGAAGGCCTATGAGAAGTAGATGAGAAAAAGGGATGTATAGGAATACTAAGTATGTTTCCATCATAGGATATAATATCTTTGCCACAAAGGTGAAATGTAAAGCTTAAGGAGTGAGGTAATGTTCATCATATCATGACTCTGCCATTTTTTTTTGATCTCTTCAAGGAACAAGTCAAAATTAACTAGTCGGGCTAACTAGGAATCTAGGACCATCATGTGTGAAGGATCAAGAATTCATATATTCCCATGAGAGGCATATGAACATAAAGGTGTGTGAGCATCCTAAATTTGATGCCATTTAAGGAGGATTTTGGAGCTAGGAAGGGCAAGGGGATAATCTTCATTTGGAGTACCATGTTTACAAGAATGAGAAACCATCTCAATTTCACTGTTGCAATTCACATAATAGTGTTCTTAAACACTCATTCAACACTGGTAGTGTGATCACACCTCAAAGGAAGAAGCATGTGAAATCACCTCATTTTAGTTCAATGGATTACCATAGGGCAGCAATCTCATTTAGGAGAAATCCTTCTATCTACAAGGTGAATACCTCTCTCAGTAAGTAACAAACAATCACAAAAAGGTTTGAGCATCATATAATTGATTCTTGGTCACAGAGGTGAATTGTGAAAGCCTAGAGAAGTAATAAAGTGATCCTCATATCCTAACTCCTTATAATCATAAGAGATCATCATGTTCCTATCACAATGCAAATCTCATAACAGTGTTTCTAATCACCTATTCTATACTTTGGAATGTTTCCATATCTCATAGAAAAATGATATTGTTTTCACAAAGTGCTTCAAGCCAAAAATTTCATCAAAAAGGCTTCATCTTCATCAGATTGAGTCGACCCAGAATGTCAACCCCTCTCTGATCTCTCTCTCTCTCTCTCTCTCTCTCTCTCTCTCTCTCTCTCTCTCTCTCTCTCTCTCTCTCTCTCTCTCTCTCTCTCTCTCTCTCTCTCTCTCTCTCTCTCTCTCTCTCTCTCTCTCTCTCTCTCTCTCTCTCTCTCTCTCTCTCTCTCTCTCTCTCTCTCTCTCTCTCTCTCTCTCTCTCTCTCTCTCTCTCTCTCTCTCTCTCTCTCTCTCTCTCTCTCTCTCTCTCTCTCTCTCTCTCTCTCTCTCTCTCTCTCTCTCTCTCTCTCTCTCTCTCTCTCTCTCTCTCTCTCTCTCTCTCTCTCTCTCTCTCTCTCTCTCTCTCTCTCTCTCTCTCTCTCTCTCTCTCTCTCTCTCTCTCTCTCTCTCTCTCTCTCTCTCTCTCTCTCTCTCTCTCTCTCTCTCTCTCTCTCTCTCTCTCTCTCTCTCTCTCTCTCTCTCTCTCTCTCTCATTTAAGTGACCTTCAATTTAACGCTCTAAGATTCAATTTTTCTAAGATTCCTTTTTCATTAATAAGAAAAGGACTCAATTCCATTTCATAATAATATGTAAGGTCACAAGTGATGAGGAAAGGTGAAATCATGTGGGGAGATAAAAATACATGCCATAGTGTTATAAGTTGGAATGTCTTCCCCATTCAAAAGGGTTGTAAATTGTTGTTTGTTGTATGTTTTTAATCTTTGTATCACTACTACATCAAGAAATAAAAGCTACATTTCCTTTATGTTCCTCTATCCTCTCAACTCTCCAACTTTTTAAGCATGCTAATCTTTTATAACCAAGAATGGACTTGGTGTCCTTGATTAATTAATTTGTAGGAATTTGTGTCTATAATTTATTAGTCTTGTCGATTGATTGCATTGTTGTGTTCTTATAATTGAGTGTGGACCTACTCTAGTTCTAATTGGTGACAATTTGATAGTTCCTACTCACAACATTAACCCTCTCTCCTTAGTCCTCCTACACCTCTTTACCTCTCCTCACGAAAAAAACCTCCCTTTTACACATCTACAAGAACTTTTCCACAGGTTTAGTGGAGTATTCCTATATTAATCCTAGCCTAATGGCCACCCCAAAAATTTAGTTAGTTTACATTCAATAATGGGAGCCTCCTTATACACAAGAAGTAGAGGATTAGCCCCGAACTATTGGTGAAAACCAATAATTTATACTACAACAAATAATTTCACCAACATTTTTTGGTGAATCCACGGGGAAGATCTTCCCTTTGTGCACCCGTAAAATATCTCTGAAAATACAACAAATTACTTATTATGAAAATCCAAAAGAAACTAAAAAATACCAAAAATGCCATTTGAATTTTCAAGAGCCTTGTTGTGATCATATTAAAAAATATGTAATTTTCTAGTTTCATTCCTCTCTTATGCTCTAAAAAATGGAAGAAAGAAGATAAAATCAAGATTATAGTTCAAGTGGCATCGTTGACCCCACATTTGAGGAACAACAAAGAGTAGATTTCCAACTTTCTATTTTCCAAGTAGAAAAATAAGTTTCTAAAAATTACCTTCAAGTTCATATTAAAGAACCAATTGTAGAACTACTAATCTTCATCCCTTTGGAAGAAGAAAGAGAAGAAGAACCAGAGGAATAAGAAGAAAGAATGGTTGCACTTGTCTCATAAGGATAGAATATTGGTCCAATGGCCTTGGTTCCACCACTTCATAAATTTCCAAAAGGATCAAGAAAGAACTTTTCCAAATTCTATGGATATAGAAAGCAACAACTAGATGACCATATTAAAACTATCATCACATCATGTGGCATTATTGGAGTTCTACATGAATATTTTGTCATGCAATTATTTGTGGAGTCATTGCATGGTGCCATTACAGACTAGTTCTACTAATTTTTGTCACACTTAATTACTAATTGGGATGATATGAAAACCAATTTTGAAGCAAGATTTAAGACTAGAATATTCTCATGCCCTCCTAGATCAACTAACACAGATGAAGAAATAACCACAAGAGTCCATGTGATATTTTGTAGAAAAATTCAATAATTTGATCAACAAGATTCCCATTGATGCTCATCCTACTATGGATAATCAAAAAAGGTTCTTCGTGAATGCCCAGTTTCCTAAATTTATTTTCATCTTGTGGATAACTTAGACAAACACTCTAGAAATGTTCAAGAATTTTCCTTTAGAATAGAAGAATACCTTATCATGTCTAGGAAGATAAATAATCATTCAATAAAGGATAAGACATAGAGTTTCAAAGATGATAGAACTAATCCATTTCTACAAAATTTGGCCAATGATTTGATAATTTTGAAAAAGAAGTTACCCAATAAAAATCATACCAAAATTGAAACAAAAATAAAATTGCAGGAGCACCCCGAAGGATTTTCTTGGAAGCTCCAATGTTTAATGTAATATATGAGACCAATGAAGATGAAGGAGAAAACATTGTTAAATCGGAAGTTGAAGAAGATGAAGGAGTTGGATGTGCTAGGATTGGGTATTTTTAATACTCACCAAATGAGAATTTTGAATAATCCATGGATAGCTACTCTTTTTAAGTTTTCACTCACTCACAAATGGAGAAAGAAACATCTTATTCCTCTTCCCAATCTTAGCATTTGGATCCTCAAATGGAAAATATATGAAAAATAAATAAAGGAGGATCATCGCTTTCCGCTTCCATGGGGTTAGCCAAGAATAATCCTAAGACTACCTCAATCAATAATCCAGCCACCTCTTCAAGTAATTCTCTTTCATTTCCTCTTAACAAATCAACTTCTACCTCTATTGATCGTAATAATGTGAATCCTAATCTTGCCAAGTTTTTCATAGTTCTAATCGCTTACCACCCCTTCACATTTTGACATCATTGAACATGTTAAGAAATAAAAAATCCATATTCCTAAGTTTGATTATTTGAAAAATCATCCCAATAAATTTTATACACTTGTACAGTTTATCAACGAAAGTATTTCAAGTTCATGTTCCAAAAATTCCAATGCCAAAGAATTACCTCTTACTCTTCATACCAATCCTTCTCAGAACCTCTTGCTTCCACACCCTCAACCTATGGGAAATTAGATCCTTTTATCTAGCCTTATTATCAATGGATACAAATTGAATAATTACATTTTTGACTCTGATGTCTCTGAAAATGTCATGCCTGCAAAATTTTCTAAATCTCTTTATCTCTCTCTCACTCCCACTACTGAACATTTATACTCCATAGAAACCAAAGATGTACATCTCGTTGGCTAGGTCAAAGAGGTTCAAGTACCATTTACATATTTTCCTGATAAAAAGTTCACAATGAAAATACTCATAGCATACATGCTAACCTCATACGGCATGTTGTTGAGCCGAAGCTTCTATCGAGATATTGGGGGAGATATATAGATGGATTGGTCACATGCCACCATTCCGGTCAATGGTAAGATGAAAAATCTCCTTCCCATTAGGAAAATGAAATACATAGTTCAAAATCTAGATGACCCAAAGGTGGACATCCTATTTCAAGATTTGAGGCATTACAACGTTTTCATGACTTCGAGAAGAATTTTGAGTTTCCCATGTTGATAGAAGAGTTTATAAGTGTGATGGAGCTAATCATAAAGCGTCATGATTATCTAATGGAACCAAAATTTGAAAGTATGTACTTCCCACTAGATGTGATCATGAATACAGTTTCTCTACTAAGTGATGATAATGGTCATGAAAGTATTGAATTGTAAAGCAAAGTGATACCGAGGCAATGAGAAATGTGGATCAAGAAGAAGAAACAATATGAAATAACTTCTTGGTAGGTGAGTCATATGCTTCCAATCATGTTCTCAAAACTCATCATGAAGATTTGTTCAATGAGTATGATTGTAAATATAAATCTTTCTCTTTCCCATTGGGAGAGGATGATTCTTTCAAAAGGAATGCATGAATGAAACAATGCTTCAAAATCTTGAATTTGAATCTACTCAAAAAGGGAATGACTCCATCATGGAGATGAAATTATAAGCTTCTGATAGTCAAGAGTGGAAAAATTATAATCTTTCTATTTCAGCCCAAGCCTTGTGCTCATTCTCCTTTCATGAAGATGGAGACCTTCTCAATGAAGAAAAAATTGATGAGATGGTATTTGATTATACCAAGGCTAATTTCATTCAAAATAAAGACACTCTCAACAAGGAATTTATGAATAATAATGTGCTTGAATATATCAATGTTGACTCCACTCAAGAAAAGGATGATCTCATCATGAAGCCATGTTTTGAGGCTCAAAATGACCAAGATGGAGAAGGTGATGTTTTTCATTCTTCATATCTGACCTTGTACCCATTTTCATTTCAAGATATTGAAGCACTATGAACATCACATCATAGATAGAAACACATCATGAAAGATTAGATGTGTGTGAAAGAAGACAATTTAGAACAACTGGTAAACACGGAACATCAAGAGGCTTGTGGTAGTGTTGAAAGTCCTAAAACATCTGCTAAAAAAACTCATGGAAATAGTGGTCTTGAATCAGATCAAAAATGAAGAAAAAATTCATATCAAATATCATAGGCCTTAGTATGAAGATAATAACCTTATTATGATCAAGACTCATTCTTGTAATAGTGAAGAAAATCAGCATTGGAATGAACTTGGGAATAAACGAAAAGAAGGAAGCAGAGTGCCAAAGTAAAAAAGTAAATGAATTGGATAAATGGACCCTCTCTTACTATAAAAATCACATAAAATCTCTCAATAAATTGAGAAAGGGGTCATATTTCAGTGATCCATTAATGATTTCTGAAGAAATGCATTCGGTGATACCCTATGTACGGGTAAGCATTTAATAAATAATTGGTGGTACAGTGAAAGCGGGTTGTCCCCACATGTAAATAGGTGATTTAGGATGTCTTGTCATGGTTTCCCTTTTTGATGTGTGTTTCCCTTCTTTTTTGTTTCCTTTCACCGACGTGTGTTGGTCGTGTTCATTTATTGGTCGTGTTGTGGCTTTTCTATTTTTTTAGTATAGTGATTTGTATAACCCAATGAACAAAGCACTGGTCTGTTACCCCATGAGATACATGAGGTTATCTATTTCCCATTACATTTCTAATGTCTTGGATCTAGATCCATATGTTATCATGTGAAATTTTTGCATAAAAATTGAAACTTTGAGCATGACAATGAAACCCATAATTGAGAATTGTGTTTCCCTGTCACCAAGTATCATTCCTATGACCATACTTCCCTCAGATCAACCCCCAATCCAAATTAGAGGAAATTTATAAAAAAATCAATTATGTCTCAATGCACAAGGAATAATACCTAAGATGATAGATTAATTCAAGTAAGGTTTGGGAAAGACTACTTCCTCACAGAGGACTAAGAAGGCCATTTTTGAAAATTATGTAGCTAGTAAACATCCTCTAGAAGAGTACGGGGAGAATCTAAAGCATATTAGGGTGATGTCAAATATCATAAAATATTTCCAAAGCAATTTAGGAAAGTTGTGGGAATAAAATTTGATTCAAGAACAACTTGTGCTAGACTGGGTCATTCTAGGTGTAAGTAATGAATGCTCTATCGGTGAAAGATGTCTTTTCCTCATGATTTTGGGAGTTCCAAAAGGAGTTAGGAGGAAAATAATAAGTATTAGAAATCTCTTGGAATCCTCCACAAGATAGAAACATGAATTTTGTTTCAAGGATCGAATGTTTCTGAGATAGTTGAAATTTGCAGTTGTCCCTCTTGGTCAAGTATGAAATAGGCCATAAATTTAAATTATTATGAATAATTAGTTCTCAAAAATGGTTTCATTGATCTCATCAGGTGGTTTGGAGTCAAAATCGTATAATGTTTTACCCCAAAACTCCTTCTTGTGCTCTCGATGTAGAATTCTTGCTATCGGTGTCCGATTTGGATCTGATGAGTTAAAAATAACTTTCCTAAAGTGGAAAGTTGCACTTTTCATTGCGGTGTCCCAAATTTCCCCAATGGATAGAGAGGATATAGGGAACATAAAAATTTTACCCCTTTTCAATCAAATTTTTCGTCACTTAACAACTCAAAACTTCTACCCCTAGGATGCACTATTCCACTGCGCCACTTGCCCTCTTTAATATCTCCTCATCCTCATGTCACACTTTTTCACTGTGACTATCCCAACTATACCCCAAAGGACATAGGGGATATAGGGAAAAAAAAATGTGACCCCTCTTCTCCTAGTTGACCCCTGGTCACATTAAACACTCCTTTACCTCTATGAAACCACCTTTATTTAGAATCTCATTTCCAACTCCCTCACTCACCCAAGTCACACTTTTCACCCTAGTTGTCCTAACTATCCCCCAAGGTATAGAGGAGATACAAATTTTTACCTCACCCCTTAATTACATTTTTCCCAAATCCGTTCAGGGCTAGTATGGTCAAATGTGAGCCAAAAACACATGGAAATCATATTAACTTCTTCTCTCACAAAACCTAGCCATTTTTCAAGAAAATTTCTTTAATTCCCTTTCTACACTCCATTAATGACCAAACATGTTATGAAAGAAAATGGCAGTAAATTTCCTTTTTGATTCTACAAAGATCTTACAGTTGAAAAACCTTGAAATTTAGAGAAGGCAGTCCTATAGCAAAACCCATAATTTCAAGACTAGTTCTATTGCAACCCGACACATGTAAGTATCATTCCTAAAACTAGTAGGTGTTCATGGCTAGGAATTTCTAAAAGTAGTAATTTTTTGAAAAATGTAAATTCTCAACATCTGTAACACTTCAAGCAAACAAAAACTATCAGAAGATGAAAATTGTGAAAACTTGTTAAAAAATGGTAGTCCTCGATAAGACTTGCTAAAAATAGTAATTGTTATCATTGAACTCATAAATTTGTGTAACTCCCATTCTTCATATCACATTAATTTTTTCCACCATTGGAATGTTGCGAATTTTTCTCAAGGTCCAAACAGGAAAAGAAAACCCTTACAAGCTCTCAAAACATCAATCCGTAGGTGATTTTTGTATGGTACATTTTGATGCAAGAAGATGGATGGTTCACTGATCCCAATTGTGGCGAAAGGGATTCATCCTGGTTTAATTCACTCAAGGAGGATATGTCTTTGTCACTAAGGTAAATCATGGATCTCCAAACCAAAGTCCTGATGGAGTATTTCAACATCTGCAAACATGAATTAAGACTCAAAGGAGCAAGAAGTTATCACAGGTCCATGAAGTGCAAGATATCACAATAGTGTTCCGAACACTCATTCAAATTTCATATAATGTGCCCATATCTCACATAAGAAATATAATGAAATCACATTGTTCCTACGTAACAGGAAGTTACAGGAACAAAGTTTCATTTAGAAATAAATACTTCTACCCAGAGGATAAGGCCTTTAGAATTAGATGAGAAAATGGGATGTCTAGGAATACTAAGTATGTTTTCATCCAAAGAGATGACATATTTGTCACAAAGGTGAAATATGAAGCTCAAGGAGAGAGGTAATGATCATCATATCCTAACTCTGCCATTGTGTTCAAATATTTTCAAGGAATAAGTCAGAATGAGCTAGTTAGGCTACCGAGGAATCCAGGACCATCATGTTTGAAGGATCAAGAATTCATCTATTTCCATGAGAAGCATATGATCATGAAAGTGTATGAACATCCTAAATTTGATTTCATTCGGGGAGGATTTTTAGAAAGGAATGGAAAGGGGATGATCTTCATTTGGAATGCCATGTTTGCAAGAATGATAAACCATCTTAGTTTCACCTATTGGAATTCACATAGTAGTGTTCTTAAACACTCATTCAACACCTGGTAGTGTGATCACACTTCATAGCCTCATTTTGGTTCAATGGATGGCCATAGGATAGGAATATCATTCAAGGAGAAATAATTTTATCTAAAAGGTGAAGGCATCTCTTAGTAAGTAATAGATAATCACGAAAAGGTTTGAGGATCATATAATTGATTCTTGGTCACAGAGGTGAATTGTGAAATCCTATATAAGTAATAAATTGATCCTCATATCCTAACTCTTTCCTTATAATCAAAAAAATCATCATGTTCCTATCACAATATAGATCTTATAATATTGTTTTTGAACACCTATTAGATACTCTAGAAAATTTCCATATCTCGTAGAAGAAAGAGGTTTTTATCCCAATGTTCAAGTCAAGTTAACAAGTTATTCATCATATTGGTAAAGGCTTCATCTTCATCATATCTGGTAAACTCTCTCTCTCTCTCTCTCTCTCTCTCTCTCTCTCTCTCTCTCTCTCTCTCTCTCTCTCTCTCTCTCTCTCTCTCTCTCTCTCTCTCTCTCTCTCTCTCTCTCTCTCTCTCTCTCTCTCTCTCTCTCTCTCTCTCTCTCTCTCTCTCTCTCTCTCTCTCTCTCTCTCTCTCTCTCTCTCTCTCTCTCTCTCTCTCTCTCTCTCTCTCTCTCTAAAAGTGACCTTCTCTCTATTCTCTCTCTCTCTCTCTCTCTCTCTCTCTCTCTCTCTCTCTCTCTCTCTCTCCCATATTCTAATTCTTCACTAAAAATGCACTTTTTCCTATTTTGTCTTAAGAGTCCTATTTAACATAAGAGTCCTATTTCACAAATAACAAAAGGAATCAATTTCATTTCCTAGGAACATGGAAGGTTTCAAATGATAAGGAAAGGTGAAAATTCATCTGGGGAGAGGAGATGAAAAGATATTGTTTCTAAACACCTATTAGATACTCTAGAAAGTTTCCATATCTCATAGAAGAAAGATGTTTTGATCACAATGCTTCACATCAACAAGTTTTTCATCGACAAAGGCTTCATCTTCATCAGATTGGTAAACCCTTCTCTCTCTCTCACTCTCTCTCTCTCTCCAGATTCTAATTCTTCACTAAAAAGTAATTTTTTCCTATTTTGTATTATTCACTTAAGTGGCCTTCAATTTAATATTGTATGAGTCATATTTCATCAATAACAAAAGGAATCAATTTCATTTCCTAGGAATATGGAAGGTTGCGAAATGATAAGGAAATGTGTAAATTAAATGCAGGAGAGGAGATGAAAAGACATGTTGTAGTCTTTATAAATTTTAATGTCTTCCCCATTCCAAAGGAGGTGTAATTATTAGTTGTATGTTTTTGAGCTTTGTATCACTGCTATATCAAGAAATAAAAGATACATTTCCGTATTTTCTTGTCTATGTTCATATATCCTCTCAACTCTCCAACTTTGTAAGCATGGTGATCTTGTATAACCAAGAAGGAACTTTGTGTCCTTGATTAATGAATATGCAGAACTTTGTGTCTTTAGTTTGTTAGTCTTGTTGATTGATTACATTATTGTGTTCTTATAATTTAATGTGGACCTACTCTAGTTACTATTGGTGCGGATATGATGTTTTTACTCACAACATTAACCCTCTCTCCTTATTTCTCCTACTCCATTTACCTCTCCTCACAACAAATTCCTCTTGTACACTGTACAAACACTTTGCCATGGTTTAGTGGAGTATTCCTATGTGATCCCCAACCTAACGACCACCCCACAACTTTAGTTAGTTTACATTCAATAATGGGATCCTCTTCATACACAAGGAGGGGCTTAGCCCCATGATCATTGGTGAAAACCAATAATTTATCTTTTGAAACAAATTATTTCACCAATAGTCTTGTATAGTAATCTAAACTAGGTATGTGTTGTTCCATGATGTGACAAGACTGCAATCCTCTCACCGTAATTATTTAATAAGTCTTTTTAATTATAATCGATATCTTTCTTGTATGTTAAAAAAATTATGAGACCTAATGGTACGTGTGTTGTGTGTTTTGTGGGGTTTTTAAGAAGATAGGAATGAGATCTAGGACATGTGTGCATAAGGAAGTGATGGTTATTGGATGCCCACTATTGTGTGTTATAATATACACATAAGATGTGGTTTACATAGGCGTAGGTGGAGATGTGGTAAAAAAAAATGTTTCTCAGTGGCTCGGAGGTTGTATAGGGTTATAATTGAAGCACTTGCTTTTTAAATGTTTTTGTAGATATGCATTAAAAAACTAGTTATTGAAAATTTGTGTATATAAGTTGGCCCTAGAAATAGCATTGTGGTAGGAAGCAGAGGGTATAGGATATTTTGAAGAGGTGCGTCTAATTGTAGTCATCAAGGAGTCAAACAAATGACCTTTTTCCTATTTTTAGGTGCATGTAAGAAGGGTTTTTTATGTTTAAAGTTGGTTATTAAATGGAGGTAACACGTAGTGTGTGATGTTTTTTTTCCTTTTCCTATGCTTCCATGCAGCTATAGAAAGGGTGTTTTGTGTTGTAAGGGACCCATATGTGTATTGGCCTGATGTATGTGATTGTTTGGTAGTAGAGGTGGATAGGGTGTGTGATTTGCAGAGCTTGATGAGTTCCTTGGTTTGGTTTTGTGCCCAACACTCATCCCTTAGTACTTTATTATCCCTATCGATTAAAAAAATTTAAGATAGTCATGTTTGGTTGATTTTAATTCTAAGAGATAAATTTCCCATTTTTAATAACATTTGGAACTTTCCAATTTAAGAGAGTTTAAAATTTGTGGCTAATGGTAGCAACATATTTTTTTGGAAGAGCCTTATGTGATAGTGTTTTTTTATATTATATGTGGCGGTTTTCCTTTATGCAAAGATTTATGAATTTGTAGAAAAACATTTCTGATTAATAATTTTATGGGTAGCTTAGGAGTTTGTTGGCCTTATTCACCAAACAATACTGAGTGCATTTATGGGTTTTAGAAGACTATGGATATTTTTAGAAAACACATTTACCAATTGAAAACTTTATAGGACACAAAGCATTTTTTTGGCTTCCATGTTGAGGATTTAATTAGTTTGATTCCACTCATGTGATCAAGTACTTTAATTACATTCTACATAAACCTTTAATCTCATATGCACTAGCACATTTGCATTGTTTCAATACTTTTCCATATTAAAATAAATATTTAAAAGAATATATATGAACCATTGATATAAGCGACTATTTTTAAAGACATCGCCACAACTAGTCAATAACTTAAAGTGTGGTTAGAATTTTTTTGAAATAAACTAAACAACCCACATTACATTGCATAACCATATATTTTCTCAAAGAAGTTTAAGTTTATACTTGAATGGCATAGTTTTCTATCTCTTATATACCCTTGTCGGTTGGCATGGAACCCTCACGGTTGAGCCATTCCCCATTAAAAATGAACTAGCTAACATGCATTGCATTGCATTCAATAAACAATAAATAAACTATATTTTATTTTTTTCCAACAACTTTGATTTCATTCATGGATGATACGATGTTAAACATCTCTATTATACATGCACATTACATGGAATCTACATGTGATCTCGCTACATAGTTCTACGTTGCCTCAATTTTGGTCACCTTGAAAATTAATTTGTTTTCTATATTGCTTTCTTTCATGCCAAAAACATTGATATTTCCTTCCTTTCACCAAAAATATTAATTAAAAATACTAAGTATGGAATGGTTGTACATATATCAATTACGGTATTTTATCATAGTGTGTGATATTAGTATATGGTTTTCTTTTCTCATTTTGATCATCTCTCGGAAATTAATACAGTTTATTTCTCGCCTTTAGTGCATGATATACTTTTCTCATTTTTATGATGTCTAGAAATTAATTTTGATGCTACATAGTTCTACATTGCCTCAATTTTGGTCAACTTGAAAATTAATTTGGTTTATATATTGCTTTATTTCATGCCAAAAGCATTGCATAACCATATATTTTGCTCCAATAAGTTTGAGTTCAAACTTGAATGGAGCATTTCCTATCTCTTATATACCCCTTTCCATTGGCGTGGAACCCTCATGGTTGATCCAGTCCCATTAATAATGAACTAGCTAACATGCATTACATTACAATTAATAACCAATAAACAAACTATATTTTATTTTGTTCCGATAATATTTAGTTCAATTTTGGATGATATGTTGCTAAATATCTCTATATCCATGCCCATTGCATTAAATCTACATGTGATCTTGCTACACTGGTTATACATTGCCTTAATCTTGGTCACCTTGAATATTAATTTTATTTCTATATTTCTTGCTTTTATGCCAAAAACATTGATTTTTCCCTCCTTTCACCAAAAAGATTAATTAAAAAGACAAAGTATGGAATGGTTGTACACATATCAATAGCCGAGTATTTTATTGTAGTGTGTGATATTAGTAGATGGTTTTCTTTTCTCATTTTGATTGTCTCTAGAAAATTAATGCAGTTCATTTCTCACCTTTAGTGTGTGATATAATTTTCTCATTTTATGATGTCTATAAATTAATTTTGTAGCTACACAACTCTACATTGCCTCAATTTTGGTCAACCCTAAAAAGTTAATTTGTTTTATATATTGCTTTCTTTTTGTGCCAAAAACACCGATTTTTCCTTCCTTTCACCAAAAATACTAAGTAAAAATACCAAGTACGGAATGGTTGTACACATACCAATAACCATTATTTGATCATAGCAGTTGATATTAATAGATAGTTTTTTCTCATTTTGATCATCTATGGAAATTAATACATTTTATTTCATCCATGTAGAGTGTGATATAATTTTCTTATTTTTATGATGTTTGGAAATTAATTTTGTTTCTTTCTAGGTTGTGTCCATGCCAAAACATTGATCTTATCTTTCTTCCAATAGAAATGTACTTGGTATTTTATCATTGAAAAACAAAAACTTATTTCTTGACCTATATACATACTGATCAATTGTGGTTCACAATGAAAACTTATGGACCTAAACCCTTCTACATGATAACTATGAGTATAAAGACTTAGAAATTGAGGAATTCCACCACATATGTTGCATTAATTGTGAATGGCAAAGAACACTATGCTATAGAATACAATAACCACATGTGAAAACTTGCAGTAAATATGAGGTCTCATGTAGAGAATATTATCCATATTTCAAGTGTAAAAGAAGTCACATTAAATGGAAAAGAACATTAGGCCATGTCCCATGCATAGAATAGTATCTATATTTCAAGATAAAAAGCAATCCCATTAAATGGAAAAGAACATTAGGCCATTAACTACCATCACCACAAGTGAATGAAACAAAAAATGAAATAAGGGTGTGGTTTCCTTGATGGGATATAATCCATCTTTCATATAGAAATAGCCCATAAAAAATGTTGTAGAAAAATTGTGTCATGGAGGGGCTAAAATTCATATTTGGAGTGCATTTACAAATCGATGAAACCTACTATAAATGTAATGGTCCCCTTTAGATTCTACATTCCATATTTTAATTGTAGAGGTGATCGATAAAACCTAATATAAGTAAAATATGTAAACTTATGGGTCTTCAAATGAATCCCTAAAGCAGCCCAATCTTTTAACACAATTAGTCCATTGACCAATGGAGATTGGGTTGGACCAATTGAAGAACATACCTAAGATATAGTAGGATATTTCTATATTTTTACACCAATTGGAGCACATAATTAAGATATATTATCATATTATTTTTCAAATGGTAGTGTTTAATTTTAACAAAATCAAGGGAAGGCATCTCCGTTCATTAAATAAAGAAAGTATAAGTGGCACACAATATATTTATATGTCTAAAAATATACCATTTCTAAAATCAAACTCCGGATAATAGGTTCTACATAAACTATTCCATGTTTCCTCCATTTTGTTTCTTTAGTATCCTTTATAAAATCTAAGGAATCCCCTTCTTTCCCTACACAAAATTAATCGACTTGTAACAACTCGAGATACGAAGAAATGGAAAGAGTTGGGATTATAGAAAAGCAAACATACGAGACCTCTAACATTGTCAAAGTGCAACCGGGTGCACAATTGAAACTTTTACCAACCCATGAAAATTGAAAATGGGAAGTTGACCATATAGTTAGGCAAGCCTCTGTAGGAAAAAATTTATAACAAGTGAAATGTGATGAAATGAGAATAAATAATGCATTAAAAAAGTAGATCGTACATTATGATTTTATTGCACTACTTTTACTCACTAGTTTTTTTGTTTGGGAGATGGAAACTTAATGTTTTTTATTCCAACATTGGTGATGCCTTTGAGGAATGAATCTGAAGGGATAACCATGTATATGACGTGAATTGATGTTGGTTGTCGCACATACAGGACCTAATGTGTTCTTCTTAATAACTTGTTTTGAGTGAATGTTTTGTTGGCCTATCTTTAAAGAGTCACAATATCCTAGAGATATTAATATTTTTAGGGGTTCCAAGCCTATTTTTGGCGTAAATAAATGGTATATTTCATTGCATGTAACCAAATATTTGCGTGGTGGTTGATATCCTCGGTATTTGTTTAGCTAAAATAAATCCCACAAATTACTTGAGCAATAAAATCTCTATCATTTTCAAAACTAAATGAGGTCAATAAATGGATGTAAATAACCATTTTTACTTGTTTCTTTCTTTACATGTCGTTCCATAATTCTTAATAAATATGGAAATAAAAATACATATTTTTTGTGTGCGGATAATTTAAATTCCAAAACTTTTTAATAACCGCCCTCTTAAGATGTTATGTTCCATTGAGATAGAGACTATTTTAAGCACATTCGAAATGGGCACAAACTAATAATACCTTAATCTCACTATTTAAATCTAAATAAAACTCCAATATCATTCATAGTGTCCCGATTTGAATCTAGTTGTGTCCCATAAACAATGGATTCAACTCAACAGTTATGTGAGCCAATCTATGCATTTTTAATCATAAAACCAAATATTTCCTTCAACTCACAAAGATAAAGAATAATTATAATCTCAAGTGATTATTTGGTATAAAATAAGTAAAGAGATGTCTAAAATCTATCCCTAAAAGAAGAAAAGACAACATTTTAGTACATAATACATAGTGTTTACCAAAAAAATAGACATAGCATAAAATTTTGAATTCTTAATTTTTCCTACCTATTTATTCTCCTTTTGATACCATGAAAATCAACATATTGAAATGACTTACCTAAAAAGGACTCGTTTATTTGAAGGTGGTTCAAACCTCTTAAGAAGAAAGAATACATTATTCTCGGAAACACGTTGAGTAACACATTTTACCATTACTTTAATGAAAAACATAAACATATCTCATATAAAAATTGATACAAAATAAGGAGAATCAATTAGGGACAACATTTATAAGTTTCCTTTCAATGTATCTTTCTCAACATATTGTTCACATTTTCTATTTTGTGCAAATGTTTGTTCCCTTCAAAACATTTTACATGTATTTACTTATAGACATTGATTTCTTAGAAAAATGAATATGATGAACATCATAATATTGTTTACAAGTATAGTTACATAATATATAAATGAAAAGTGGCGAGTTTTCCGTAATTTTGTTTAAAAGTGTTTTAAAATTTATTGCACTTTGTTAATACACAATTCCTTATGTTTAACAACAAACTACTTGCATTATGGTTGGATTTAGTATGTGTTTTGATATTTTTCTAATCATTCACATAAAAAAGTTAGCTTATTTTTGTTCTTTCTACTATTTTTGATATATTTTAATGCATGAAAACGGACCCTCTTAAAGTATGTACACTTATTTTTCTGGAATTTTAATTCTAATTTTCCTATTTCAATTTGTGTTATCTACATATTTTGTAAAACAATATGTCTCCAGCATTTATACTTGCAACATTCCCTTTAACGTCATTTTTAAAAAATGGTATATACGAAAACCATCTTCAAACCTCCTATTGTATCCCTTTCGATTCGACTTGTGGGGTCATGTGCCTTTCTCATCACCGGGAATCATTGTGTGTTGAGGATATGGTTCCCTTATGAGGACGCTTTGATATTCCCCAAGTTGGGCCTCGGACTATGTAGTGAAAAGGTTTTGAATCTGCCCATAGAAGAGAAATACAACTTCTCCGCTTGTTTTCCTATATATGCATTTCACAAACCCACCTCCACCCATCACTCCTCCCCACCCGTCTACTCAAAATAAATAGGGATTTGTTTCATGTATAGCTCTTTATCATTTGGTTGGCATGTTTCTTTCTTTCTTTATGCATACATACTCATGTTAACGCCAACTATTGTGTAAAATGATTATTTTTCCCATTTTTGTTTTTCCTTAGTTCCTTTTCATTTTGGAGCAATGAATACTAGAAACATGATTTCCACCCCCCTCGATTGGAGTGAAACTAACCACACTACACTTGCAAATGGAGGAAAAATTTATAAGGATTCAATTTGTTGTTAATTTGTTGCGTTGTATACAACCCGGGCCTTCAAGCCGGTGATAGTGGAGATGGTTAGGGATTTCCTACACTTTTTGTGTGTATGTGTGCTTTACCTTTCAAAGTTTTGGACAATTTTCTTGCATTCACGAGGATTTGGTTTGGCATATGATTCCAAAGAAGATGCGCAAATATGAACCTCCCCACAAATTGAAGAAGATGGGCATTATTAGTGAAGGGAAATTTTATAAAAGGGAACAAGAAATGTGTAAAAAAATCCCACATGTAAGTAGCAAGAATTTTGATAAAAATTGACTTGTGTATTTACGTCTTTCATTATGTCCATTCACAAAAATTATAGCTATATCTTGTTACAAAGTATAAAGTTTTGAGATGTATGCGCATACAACTTAGTATTTTTTTAATTTTGCGAAAGAAATTTTCTTTGAATATTGGGCTTCATGTTGGCATTGAAACACTTTGATGTGCAAGTATCTTGGAACAAATTATAAAGCTTCACATTGTTTAGGGAGCATTTCATATATATTTACTGATCTATATATAGCATTGTACTATTGTTTTTAAACAACATTGTGGAATTTCAATGTTTTCGTGCATGGAAATGAATATGAATACAAATAAAACAAGCTTGTTTTTGGTCATCTCTATATGCATATTGATTTACAAGCTCTTTAATTTTTTTGCTTTATGTTGATTTCATAGCAACCATATTATATAAATGCCTTCTACTATACCTAGTATGCTTAACTCGAAAGTTCGAATACTATTAAACAAACATGTATTTGTTGTAATTTCTTAGCACATCTCAATATTAAACAAATTCATTTTTCTTTCATCCTTGTCTCTTAGGCCCATCAACTCTTCTTTAGTTATTTACATATACATCAATATGGACTAGCAAGATTTTCATAAAAATCAAATTTTATACAAAAACATATGTTTATTTTTATGTGTCTTTCATAACAACCAAATTTTATACGGGCCTTCCTTTATTTTATATTATCGATTTAATGCAAAATAAAGTGCTCTCACTCAATATATAGAAAAACTATTTGTTAATGCTTTGCATCGCTTTCACAATAAACAACTTTTATTTGTTGTTTTTTTACTATATAGTTTTAAATCGTAAAGTGAATGGAAACATTTCCCAATAATTGTTTTCTTATATAGAAAAAAACTACATCAAACATTTCTAGTGTTTTTATGGGGATAATTTGATTTTCCAAACCTCTCGTGGAAAAAAATGGAACTATTTTTCATATACATGTTCTCCCTATTTCTTTGTTGGATTGCGATCATTTTGTGCTTAATTTTATGGGGACACTATGTAACACTTACCCCTATTCTCTTCCCCCTACCACGGAGACATCATTGACAAATGAAGGAATTGTTTTCTTGGTTGAAGGTTCCTCTAATGCCACACCTACTTTTTGATTGTTGAAATTGTGCCATGTGTGCTCCACCTTGAACATTGAGGTGCAACACCATGTAGAACTTTTTGATAGGGTGCACTTGTAAACATCCATGCTCCTATCCAAATTTGCAAGTCATATATAGGATAGAACACTACAAGAAGGATTTATTTTGTGTTTGCATAAATCCCTTTGCGGGATGATCAAACATGAATTGTAAGATTCTCGGCCTTCTCCATAAGAAATACATGGAATTTCCCCTTTAATATTTATAAAAAAAAATTCTCCTCCATTTATTTTATGTGGAACTATTCTTATCATTGGCATGGATCGAATAATGTATGTCCCGACTATTCTTTTTACTTTCACACATATGAAATTGTATGCCCCGACTTGCTCTTGAATAATGTTTCCACGAAAAATAGACAACCCTAGAAAAAAATCTCTCTTTATAGTTGTTTGTATCCACAAACACCTCTTCATGTAAATCATGTTCCATCAAGTTGTGTAATAATGTTATTTTAGGTAAGTGTGTTGAATACATCTTTATGTTTTGGTGCGTAAAAGGGTGTGCCCTTGTTAAAACAACCCTCCGAGATTATCACAATACAAATGGAAGTGCCTCTTTTTGGGTTTTCTTTATGGACCAAACAAGAGGGGAAACCTACATCGCATGTTTCAATGAGGCTACCCACAAATTCTATGATCAGATTGAAAATGGAAAGGTATACATTGTTGTGAATGGGAGGATTAGGAATTCAAACCCATTTTATAATCACTTGAATAGCTTTAGGAGATATTTTTTCATCCATCCTCATTTTCACTACTTTCCTAGAAAACAATGAAGTCATACCTACACATAACTTTCATTTCAAGAATATCAAAGAAATACTTGAGATCCATGTCATCTCTTGATTGATATAATTGAAATTGCTCTCATCATTTCACCTTGCTCCATTATTGATCTTGCACGACCAATCAGAGATTATTAAAATAACACTATAGTTAAAGGATATGTTTGGATTTAGTGTGTCATTTACTTTATGAAAAAAAAATTAATGATTAAGAAAAGAACTTGCGGACATTATTTCAATACCAAAGGTTCCGAGTACTAGAAATAAAGGTTGATCATGTCTCTAATTTCAATGGCTCAAATGTGGACACTATCTTGATGCAAATGATTTTTCAAGCATCCAATTTCAGAAACTTATGCACTTCAAGAGTGGATTTCCTCGATTCCTACTCCTTTTCAACACTATCTATCAAAAAAATGGGCCCTTGAAAAACTTGACTTCCATAGAAACAATATCATAAATTGTTGAAATGGGAAACTCAAAAAAATGAATGGGTCAATGTTACAACTCAAATCACCAACATTGTCATGGATAATTTATTTTATATGGCTTGCCTTATTCTAAAAGGTTCTAGTCAATGAAATAAAATAAAATTAATGATAATAATATTGTTCAAGTGTAAAGATCTTAGATGATAATAACACATCACATTTAATAAGCTAAAAGGAATTTTCCATAATAACCTTACAAAAGTATTTACAAAGAAAAAAAAAAAATACCATATATGGAAATCCATCGCAATTTCATTGAATTAAATCAATAATCAAGATGTACATATAGGAGGAGGGAAGTGTAACTACTACCTAGATCAGTGGTGACTCCCACTAATTGATATTGGTAGTTAAGCTAACTCCACACAACTAGTACACCTAAGAAAGCTAACCCGGCAGAGTGTAGGGATAACTCAAGTGTAATAATTTTCCTAATAAACAAATAAAAGGATAAATAATATCCTATGCTAACACCCTTCGTAACCGTAGCTAGGGTGGAAAAGAAGGTGGGTCTGACAACAAGGTGTGATGATTTACCCACGTGAAATAATTGGGAAAAGAGAGTTACCATGGATGAAAAAATTCCCTCAAGGTAACCAAAACCAATAACAACAAAGTAGAGAGAAAAATCCGTTGCGAGGCATCCTAAGAAGCTCGGCTCAAAAATAAAATCATCAATGTTGACAAATATTGGTGTGTATTTTTAGTATGAATCCTTTGCTTGATCAAAAAAATCAAAATTAATCAACTTTGGGCTGCACTGCATTTGAATAGCTCCATACAGGTATCGATGGAGTGATGTCAAAAAAACTCAAAATAACACCAAACATAATTCGATCAACTTCTACAAATATGTGTGCCACGATCCAAGAACAACAACCAAGGAAACAAGGCAAGAACACAAGATCCAAAGAAATATGAGTGTCACAATCTAATAACACCCAAGTTAATAAGGTAGTGACATAAGACCCTAAGAAGTAGAATCAACACCATACCCTCCCATACTATTGAATGGGTGGATTAACACTACAAATATGCATGAATTGCAAAAACAACTAATCAAACACTTACAACCTAACATTGGGATTCACCGGAATAATTATCCCATAAATGTCCAAAATACAGATAAAAAATATCTCAACAAACAAGAGAGATACATATGCTACACCTACTAAAAAAAATTCAAAAAAATGAGTATTGCATTGTAGATGATATAAAAAGTGGATCATGAAGTCGAATGGTGGAGGAGCCACACCTATAGAGTCTTCTCAATGAATTCATATGTCTCACAATTAATATTAAATTCACCTCAAATCAGCACAAATGGAGGAAGAAGATGTATGCATGTGATTATGTGAAAAATTCATGCGTTTATGCGCAAAGAAAGATCGAGTGTGTGTCATGTTGATCATGTCGACAATTGAAATATCATGTTTCTCATGCACGAGTGAAGGTGAGAAACTCATGTGTATCTCTTGATCCTTAGAAATAGTTGATAAAACTAAAAAAGAGCTCGGAACTATGTTGGCTTGTGTGGAACAAATGATGAAGAAATGATGGATTTGGAATGGATTGCAAACAATCGAGTAACAACGCATGTAAGAGATAATCAAAGAAAGATTACTAAGCTTTCTTGTGTATTTCTAAACAAGGTTATGGCCAGCATAATAGTGTAATTAAAAACAATAATCTCAACCAATGCTTTGGATAGAAGCTTGGATCTTATAGGAAAAAGGAAGAGAAATGGTCTAAGCCATTTGGCAACTAGGAAATGCCACCTCTCTCAAAGAAGGTGCAGTTAACTCATAATTAACACAAGGAGGGGAAGGAGAAGTTGGTACACATCAAATGAGCTCAAGAGAAGATAAATTGGTTAGGAAACATGTGCTTTAAAATAAATTTTGAATAAGTTAACACGCATTTAGAACATCTTTAGAAAAGGCGTTTAGAACATCGGTCTGCGCGAGAGGCGGTTGTGTAACCACCGCTAAGGGCGACCGGTGGTTGCGTAACCACTAGGGTAGTTGCATAAGCATTGCAGTGATTCCATGACTTAAAGTCAAAATCTAAGGAAAAATCTTGTAGAATGATAAAGGAAATCAGGAAAATCATGGAAATGAACAAGGAAAGTATTCTAGGTTACAAATATATACTACAAATGGTAAATTGGACTCGGACACCATTGGAAATTTATTTACTCATCATTGGGGATTTTAAAACATTTCCACAATGTAGCATGTGCAAAATTTGATGCGTACATATTTCCCCCTCAAAGAAGTGTTTTATCCATGAAGAGGTGTAAAACGTAGTCGAGTATGGCATTCGCAAAATGGGGAGTTATAAATTACACTTGACACACTTGTTTGTTTAAGTGACGTCAATCAAGCTTCCCACTTCCTATAAGATAAAATGGGAATCAAATACGGATATAATGTAGAATCTAAAAAACATGCTAAAATAAAATGATAAAATGACTTACCACGTATGTGGGGATAGAAATATACCTGCGCAAAGGTGCCCGGCCTTATAAAACACACATGCTCGAAATTAGAGTTAAAACATGCTATATATAACCAAAATCACAATCTTTAGAAATCATTTTCACTCACCCTCTTAGATATTTTTCAGCTCTAAATCACCTATGTGAGTTTCGCACGCAAGTACAACTAAATCGAAAGAGCATTCGGCCTTGATGGTGGCCCCACTAGTAGAGAGGAGCATAGCTCGAGACATGTGAGTTATCTACATTTGTTTATTTTTAACCTACAATGTGAAAAAACTAACAAATTCATCCTAGGAGGTTATTTTTGTTAATTTTGCATTCAAAATGTTCACTAGGGGGTGCCACATGGGATGTGGCTTTTATTTCATCAAAAAAGTGTTTTTTTGCTTTTTGGACATTTTGAGTCTTAGGGTACATCATGTCCTTTTTGGTAATAACCGCCACACTACACAAGAGGTGATTATGCAACCACTACTCTGTGGAAAGGGGCGATTGCGCAATCACTTCCCACTGAGGAGGGACAATTATGTAATTGTCAAGGCAGAGGCTAAAATTGACCAAGTGTGAAGATGTTTTTGGTTTTTGTGTTGTTTTATGATGTTTTTATGAGCTTATTATGCATGAGATGTTTCTAACTTGCTCTTTTTGGTGTTTTGGTGAATACAGAGTTCATATATCAGATGGATTCGAGCTAAAGAGTGTGATTTGCTTCCTTCTATCTTGGATTCATTGTCTTAGGATGAGAGATACTTATTACACAGGGAGGATATATGGAGATTATCCCGGACTCGATTAGTAGCGCCATTGGGATGCATAGTGAAACATTATCTAGCTACCTAGGATCGATGAGAGTGGACTATAACATTAGAGGATGTTCATAGGATTCTGGGTGTTGTTGTTATAGGAAGGATATTTACTTTGGAGAGTGTAGGATCAATGGTGGTATCCCGACAGTGAGCTACCTATATGGGAGATGGTGTGGGATGTCTTGGTGCAGCGAGGGGATGAGATTATTGTCTTTTGCCTTTGTCCCTATCCTTGTCTTGTGCAAGGCCATTATTGGTATCTTGGCTTCACGTTTGGTGGGAGACAAGGGCGGGGAAAAGCTAATTTACTACTAGGATTCATCATTCAGATCATAAAGCAACATGAACACATATATGCATGGGGTATCGACATTTTAGGGGCCACGTACCACAATCTCTATAAGGTTGTTCAACTACAGTGAAAGGCCCTTAGTCATCATACTTTAGTGATGTACTAGGTATATGAGCGCATGATCCCCTACTAGAGGGGAGTTGGGACAGATGACCCCGGAGCTATCAGGGCAATTAGATGGATAGTTATAGCCCCACTCGGGAGGTAACATCAGCCGGTGGAAACTCTTACCACATATGACATGATTACACAGTCATACCAGGATATGGTTGGACTATGGAGATGAGAGGATTACCATGGCTACTTGCACACACTACTCTCTCAATTCTGAGACTACTACACCGATAGAGTGGAGATATATACTGATTATTTGGGTATGACAACAGTTCGGGCTTCCTTATGTTAACACCCTTCCAAGGATTCCTACAATTTACCATGGGATTCGAGAGGCTAGAGTCACCTCCTAGGGACGGCTCAAGTGGACCATTGTTACTCTAGGGTCTGATTAGCACAACACATGTTTTTCCAAATCCATCTAGGCCATGCATGATGTTACGGTTTGAGGTTACCCTCGCACATAGTGGGTAGGAGGAGGAGGCCAAGGAAGGCATAAAGACTAAGGAGGAAGGAGATAAGGAGGGAGGTGAGTAGACCAACATAGAGTAAAGAGCTAGTAGAGACTTACGAAGTAGGTAGGGCCAAAGATGAGACCGAGGATGAGACTCTTCATTTAGAGGATCCTCTTTCACATAATAGAGGGGGTGACAAGCATTTTGTTATAGGGACGGTGGGTGGCTTACGAGGAGATCACGGCCAGTAGGTACCCCAATAACTCCACCACCACCACCACCACCACCAATAGATTTATCCTAGTAGCTAGGAGATCCGAGTAAGTTACCATTATTCTCTTGAATCTACTACTTAGACTATAAATGTCGGTGAATTATGCGATATATATATATATATATATATATATATATCACATAATTCATTTTTCAAAAAAATTATAACTCATCGTTACTTTATTTTGTATTTTACATCTATTATTGATGATTAGCGAGACTTTATTTAGAAGATATTGATCAAAACCTTATTACTTCCCATGGGAAAGACACAAGAGGAGATTCTTGTAGATGTGGGGCAGCCATAGATGGTCGAGACGCCACACTAATGTATTTTCAGTGTGCAGTGAGCTACGAGATATTATGACCTTGACAAGGACCAAGCTTACTTTGCATATTAGCTAGCTAAGAGGAGACATCGGTGAGGCCATTATCGTAGCGAGACTAATCTTGGAAGATCACCATCCCCATTTCACGATCACTCTCATCGTTCTACTCATGGAGGCTCCCACTCACATCATAGGAGCTCTGATAGGAGTCCACATCCTGCTCCTTCATCTGGATCTCATAGAGAGGGATAGGTCATGGGCCTTATTTCGTTGCTACATTTTTTATCACATATATTGATTTTTTGTGCTCATTACAAGCATTTTGACCACACACAGGTGTGACATGACATTGTATACAAACTCGATTATTATAGATATATATACATATATGTTTATTTTTGGCTCGGATATCTTGTGTAAGATTTTAGTTGTTTATGAATTGCTTCATCTGTGTACTCTTATATGTGTAGAATCTCGATGATTTTTAATATGATTTTATGAATGAATGTATGGATGATGATGATGCAAATGCATAACATAATGATCTCTTTCATGTTTTTCTTTTGATATGTGTGTGTGTGTGCGTGTGTGTGTGTGTGTGTGCGTGTGTGTGTGTGTGATGTATATGAGAGCAGTTGCAAACTTAAAACTTTGGTTTTCAAGCAATATTTGGTATTTCTGCTTTATTGGAAAATTTGATGAAAATGATATGATAATGAAATGAACCCACTCCGTTCTTAACTCCACCATAACCAGTAAGATGCGAGGGCTCAACACGAGAATCAAGAAGGATGCGAGTTATATGAATTTGATGAATGAAAGTAATGATATGAAGATAAGGTTTTGACAAAGACCCAATTAGGACACTACTAACTCAACTCTAGGAAAGGCTAACTATCAATTTAGAATGCATTTTGCTTGCAATTTTAACTAGACTTAGACCCATAGATGGCCTCCTGATTGACAAAATTTGTTTTTATGAAGGGTTCATTTTAAGACCCCCCCTTAAAAAATATTATAGAATGGGTGGTGAATTTGGTGAAAAAACCATTTGCACTATAGGTGAATGTACGAAATGAGTTTCTAATGACAACAAAATGAATTCATTTTTCAAAAAATGGTGGAGGAAGCTGTAAGTTTTGTTTTCACCTACCAAAAAGCATGAAATTTCAATATGTTACTAGTTAACACGTATGGTATGTGAAGCAACAAAAAAATGTCAATGTTACCGACTGGTAGCACATGTTTACTAAGCACAAGCTAGACCATGGGGTTACCTATTGCTAACATAGCATTGCCATCCGGTGACATAGTGTACTAATAGGTTCCATGATGTTATCGACCCGAGTAACATATCGTTCCCATTCGGTAACACATGTTATTTTGAACTTTAACTTTGTTTTCGATGTTTTTATTCTTGAACGGTAATAGAGTTGTCATGCAGATGTTGTTCTCGGATGTTAACATATATATGGTGTTAATAATCTATCAAAAGAGGCATCAACTCTCAATCTATCAAAGACCCCTTTCTCCTAGCCATGGTGGAATTTTTCTAGTCCCGTATCATTCTACAGGGAAGATACACATGACATTCCTCAATGGGAAATGTACTACCTTCTTCAAACCATTGTCGGTATTAGATTCGATTGGTGCTCATATCTTACATCAAAGATTCATTCTAAACTTGAAAAAGCCAAACTGAATCCTACTGTAGTTATTTTTTCTTCTTGTTATGTTCTTGCTTTATATTATGAGGGTTTTTATGGACTCAAATCCACTAGCTATTCCAACTGATCTTCACAAGAAGATGGATAAACATGTTATTCCTCTGGACGAACAATTGGTGAGTATTTTGTTTTAAATTTTAAAAGCATTTAATCTTGATTCCTTTCAAAAATAAATTCATTGTTAAATTAATTCTTATAAATATGTAATTTATAATTTTGTTATGAACAAGTAAAAGAAAGTAAAACACTGGAACATTCGTCATGTGGAAATTTTGTCGCATAACCCTACAGGGCTTCTGAGGGGAGTGCTGGTGACAACAATATAAGTGATCATGATGTCACCATGTCCGATGAATCTTTGGCTACAGAGTTAAGACCAAATAAATGGATGTGTGGTTCTTTGGATTCCCCCCACTTGGCCTGGTCTCGGAGAAAGGAGAGAATGCATTATGCTTCTAATCCAAAGGTAAATCCAAGTTTTAAGTTTTACATACTACACAATCATTTCAATTTTATGAAATTATTTTATAGACTAATGATAATCTGAATCTTTGATTCTTGAAAATGACATATTTCTAATTTCATTATCCTAATGTGCAGCCTTTTCCGGCATATCTACATCGATGACTCCGAGATTTTCTACTCATACTAGTGGCGGTACGAGGCACTGACATACATAGTTGAGCAAGAAGCAGAACAAGAAGAGTATCAGTATACACCGCCACCATATCATCGCCCAGGCCCTTCAAGTTCTAGTACAAAGAAACCAATAAATAGTGACTTAAACTTTATTTATATTAGTCTTTTGAATTGATTTTATGAATTTATCATTCTTTTTAATTGGTTTTCGTTAAATTCAGGATTCTGAGGCGAGTGCCACCACCACCTTTGGACCCTTGCACCAAGTGCTACATCCACAATTTGTTGATTACAAAAAAATCTTAATGTAATAAATCTCTATTGATTTCAATCTTATTAATTTGAAGTTCTTATTGTTCACTTGTTTGTCTTCTTAATTTTAAATTTTCAACATACTAATTATTGAATCGATATTGTTAAAGTATTGATGCTCACATATCTTTTATAATCTGAAATTGATTTGTTGACCACGCCCACGGCCACCTTCTCTACTCCGAATCCATCTCAACACACAAGGAGTACATCATTCTGACCTCCCCTTCTGCCTCCATCACCTGCTTATGGTAGGGGAAAATCTTGTGCTCCCTAACCCTGGAATGACTATGAGTAGGGCAACTCAAAATTTCACAACATCTGAGTTCCCTAATTTTTTAGTTGGTGGTGTGTCGAGTGCTAGAGGCACTTCTATTTTAAATAATATAGAAATGGATGAGGATTATCTCGGGTTTGACATCTTTTTGACATGGAAACTTCACAATCATGAAATCATGTCGAGGATCTGATGCGATCTATTCGTAAGCAAGTGTCACAGCTGGAAATCTCTTCAAATTCTCCTTCCCCAATTGGGTAGGAAAAAATGGATGATGATGCAAAGACCAAGTTTTCACTTGACATCCTTGTGTCGGATAATGCTACATCCTTATCATGGAAAATATTATTCCTGACATTAAGGAGATAAAGATGTGGGAGATCAGAGTGAAAGCTATGATAAAATAAATCAATGATAGATATCATAATTTTGAAAATAGAGAAAAACTTTTTTCATTGGTTAAAAATCAACCGGTGATGATTGATGTTATAATTTCTCAAGCACAAAAATGAAGTGCAATCACTAATAATGTTTACAATAGGGATGAATTTTTGACAATAATGTTGAAAAAATTGGATAATTTGAATGTCGAGGTGTAATCTTACTACAAAAATTGGAATCATGACAAGAACCTTCTCACTATTGCTAATGCAAAGAAATACTTGGTCGTGGTAAGTTCTATTTTTTTAGATTGATAGATAAATATATAGTTATCCTTTATCTTATTCTAAATACTAATTATGGGATTTTTAATTGCATTCAAAATACCATACTTTGAAGACAAAGGTGCAGTGTTAAATGAGGACCTTAAAAAGTGAGAGAGAGAGAGAGAGAGAGAGAGAGAGTCCTCGGGGCTATTGGTTTTAAAGAAAAACTTATTCTATTAAACAAGAAGAACAATACTTTGTGGAGGATTATCAAGGAGCATATTTAGATGGATCCGGAAATTCTTTTGAAGAAAAAAATTGATGAGGATCCTTCTATCCATTCAATAGGAAATACAGCTCATGAAGATAGAAAATTTTTAGAAAATAGTAATGCATCTGAAAAGAATTAGTAGAGTTTGGTGTAATCCAAGATAGTTCAAATGTTGTAGTTGTTGAATCTATTCAAGGAAAAGGGTCCAATTAACTTCAATTAAAATTTTATCTATGTTACTATTGATGTATTTAGTATTTGACAAATGGAATTTGAAAACATTATCTTTATGTGAAATTGTTGATCTTTTTATTTCTCTCATGTGAAATGGTTTATTATCTTTATGTGAAACAGTTGATGAATAGTACACATGGATTATGGAATCTGGATTTACATTGTTCAATTTAGTTTCAAATATGTTTTTGATTAATCCTAATAATCATGATGTTATATATCATATATGGATTATAATATTTTTGTGAACAATTGTGCTTGTGGAATTGTGATAGTGACTCAGTGAGAAATCAAATATTGAACATATTTTATTAGTAACATACTAACAAACTTTAATTTTATTACATCATCAATTTACATATTACTGAAATATGAACTATCTACCATTTGTTATTTGCAAACATTATTAAAAATATAGAAGGGATTAAAATTTTTCCAAACATTATATGTGCAATATATGTAAATGAAAAAAATATCGAGTAACAATATATATTTCAGAAAATGAATACAATCAATTTTTGGTAGTTGAAACAACCCTATCCTAAATGGTCCTTCATCACTTCTTATATCTATTGTAGTTTCTTGTCTAACAGAGTCCAAGTCAATTTCACCATTATTAGAGACTTCATTGTTTGTTATCTGATTAACAGCTTTGTGCTCTACAAGAGATGTCCATGTAGCTAGTGCTCTTTCATATGGAAATGTGTCCACCCTATATCTTGAAACATATATTCTCAAACAAGTTTCCAAATTCTTGTCAATATGTTGCAAAGTTTTGATTTCACAAATGTAAGTGCACTAAATACCATTTCATCTTCAACAAACCCAAGAATCATTATTTGTATGATTTCATATAGTTTGAAGTATTCACTTATATTCTCTCTCGGAATGCTAATAATTTGAATAATTCGATCCAACACGAAAATTTGTAGTGCATACATTCCAAAATGCTAAGGATTGTGTACCTGTAAAAGTCGTTGTGTGGAGTTATTTAGGCTGTATTGAACTCCCAAATGTTGTGTAAGTGCTCCTGGTTATAGATGTCCAAAAAGGGCTCCGAGTTGATGTGTTGTGTTAAGGACCCAAGTCGATTCGAGCCACAAACTAAAACTGTGTTGTCTACAGGTACTATGCTTATTATGTAATATTTGTAGACTACTATATGGGGTGACTAATTCACCCAAATTATGCCCCCTCATTTGGGGTGCATACGACATCACTGATGGAGTATGCGGCCCAAAGGAGGAGGCCCTGACCACTTGTGATGAAATTGTGCCCTACAGGATGAAGGGAATGTTCTTGGTAGAAACCAAGGCACATGCAAACAAAGTGGTGGGAGACAAGTGTTAGTACAAGAAAAGACAAACACACATGTAGAGGACAATTGCAAACAATGTGTAAGCTAAGATGTAAGAAGACAATGTATACCGCATAAAGTAGGTTGCAAACATGGGACACCACTTAATGTCACAAGACAATCAAGGCCGACGAAGCCAAAAGTAGACAATGTGTACACGAGACAAAGGGAAAAGCCCTGCAAATAAGCGCATCTATAAAAGAAAGCAAAGAAAATTAATGTAACAAACAATCGTGGAAGCATATAGACTCGCAATACAAATGTTGCACATGAAGCTCCCGTTAGCATGTTAGAGATAAAAGCATGTCTTGAAGCATGTATAATATGATAAAGTAATATGTTATGAAACAAATGAAACAATAACACCTGTAATGTATGAAAGTGGATGCCCCCAAGAGCCTCTATAGGAATGGTAATAGGTAATACGCCAAGTATCCATATTATGTGTATGGATCTATAGAATTTGTGATCATGGCTAGAAAGCAAGTGAACACACATGTGTGTATGATAAAGATAATGGCATACAAGATATCTATCTAACATGTGTAATAAGATGTACATGTAACACGTAAGTGTAAGCAAGACTAAATGAAACCAAGATATGCAACATGATGTGGATGAGATGGAATGGAATGTAGAGTGAATGATAGGAGAAGTGTGCCCCCAGTGGATGTGTATGTATGAGATGAGGTTCATATATTTATGCCCCTCAGTAGTCAAGAATGAACCGCAGTATGATGAGTGCGTCCTCGAGAAATGGTGCGAAATGTGTGTATGGATAAGATGTGATCATGAAAGCACAAAGTGTGGAGTATAAGCGTGTGAGTGATTGATGGAGTGAGTGTGGTGAGGTCCATTTTAGATCAAAACCCTCGTAATCGAGTATGAACCACATAACTAGAGTGTGTCATAGGGTTATGACCACAACGTGTAAAAGTAGAGGTGAGGAAGATGTAGTGTGAATGTGTATAATGAGTAATGTACCTAGCGTGTGATAGAAGATGTGAGAAGCAGATACCGTGCATGATGCGAGGTATGTATTGTTTGATCTCGAGTGTATAATGTGTAGTGTGTGAGGTTCATGTGTATAATATGCCCTCAATAGTCAAGTGTGAACCATAGCACGAGAGTGCGGTGATTGTTTATCAAGATGTATATGGTGATGAGAATATAATACACGTGTTGATACTAGAGGGGGAGAGAATAAGTGTGATGTCCCCCAAACGTGTGATGGTGAGTGCACTATCTGATAAAAGTGAAAGATGAAACAACAACCGAACACAAGGATACCATCGACTATGATAAGACAGAATGATGACAAATCTGAAATATCAAAGTAAATTATAATATTAACATGAAATTATTCTACAATCTCACCCATGAGGTACTTCAACAAGACTATGGGAGAAACTTTACAATTACACCTTTCGATGGCTTCTTCAACACACCTTTAAGCGATGGCTTCCTTTGCACACTTCCTACTGATATTTCTCACTACTTCTTTTCTATGCTAAATGAGGGGGTGGCCTCTCTATTTATAGAATTTCCAGCTTATCCATTATATCTCTAAGATAGGATAAGAAATCCACTCTGACGAATCATATTCCATACCTTAACTCTTATCTGTACATGTAAGCTTATCTCTTAAGATAAGATAAACCTTATCATTTTACATGGGTTCCACATTTTTAGACTTTTTACAAATAAAATACACAAAATATTTATGACCTCACTCCTTGTCCTTATTACCAATATAATATTTCTAATTCCTAATCATGTAGACCCTACTTCTCTAATTACCCAAACTTTGACATTTTAACATTACTAGGACCACTTACGACAAATATTTACTTTTACAACATTCCTATTGTACTTTGACTATTACCAGTACTCCACATTATTGGCGACACCATCTTGTGGCGCCGTTATCTTCTATCGGGCCACGCTACTACTAATTATACTTAACAACATCCTATTCCTAATACATACATTAATGAAATAGAAATTATGGAGGAAAATTTTAGTGTCGATAGAACTAGATGGTCTAGATGATGCGGGAAACCTCAAGAAGAGGTTGCGACCATGGAGTAGATGGAGGCACACTATTGATAGAGATGACTTGATTGTTGTGAATGAACTTTAGACACAAGTGATTCATGGAGATAATAGACTAAGACCTATGAATCCAATTGAGACCTAAGAGCATGTCACACCCTTCAATTTTTTTGTTACAAGGGTACAAGCATGGTGAGAGGACCGACGGTAACATGAAGCTTGAAAACCCCGTCTGAGTTAGACACAGGATATGAAATTTGTGAGAGTGGATAGCCAATAATAACAAGAAGTGGAACAAAAACACGCGATATGCCATGATGGATCAACTTTGGTGTTATTGATAGGGATGGACCCAATAGAAGCACTAATGTGTAAGTGATCAGAAGAGAATGTAGCATGATAATCATGATCAGAGAAAGAAATGATTGGTGGAGAAATGTCAGCATGAGCAACTAGGAATCAACGTGATATGTATGATTAGCCCCGATGTAGGAGGAGGCACAACGTGATATGTATGATTAGCTAAGGAATCAACCACTTTCTTTTCATGTTTTGGAAGTGGATTATTGAATATTTTGATGTTATGATTTTCATTGACTGGTACAAAATTCGTAGGCTATGGAAGCTTGAGTTTGTTATCATCGATAAGATCTTGGATGATAATGTGGAGTTTAAAACACTTATCTGTAAAATGTTCGACACGTTGATGATAGTCACATCGAAATTTCTCATTGTAATTTCTACCTTTAGGCAAGATGGATCCAAGTTGAGCGGAGAAGGAAGCATGATAAGATTGCTCTCAAGAAGTTGTTGTAAAATAAGATGCGAGAGCAATAGTCAACTTTTTATATGTACACTTAGGTAGTTGCCATTGGAGTTCATTGGTGTTAGATACAATGTTGACAATGATTTTTGCTTCAGTAGGTTTGGTTGTTGATGGCTTAAATGTTGATTTACTTTGAAATCGCGTAGAATATGACATTTGCTCTTGATATTTAAGCTTGCCTATAGACAAGAGTTTTGTTTCGTGCAGCTTAAGAGTATGACATAGTTGATTAAATGATAGAGATATCTCAAAGAGAACACTCTCCTATAGAGGTGGTAATATACTTTGAATGAATAAATATTGAATCTCGAGTCCACAACAAATTAGACATATTTTCAGAGTTGTTCTTGTATCATAATACATAGTGCTGCTAGATGTTGATGAGATCTTGTTTAAGTTGCGTGAGTTGAGCATATGAGATCTTAGAGCTAATATTGATAGAGAAATGAGTGAGAAAAGTGTTTGTTAGATGTGTGAAAGATGTTACCAAATGTATAATTAGGTCTTAGAACCAATGCATCACATAATCATGAATACTACGAGGGAAAATTTTAGCTAAGAGAATATGATCATCTGCAAAATATAAACATGCCACATGAAATTATCGAGAGATGCTCTTGTGGGTCACCATGCCCATTGAAAATGGGAAGCTTGGGGGTGACGAAACTAGGAGGAAGTGAGTAGGTGGAGATGGCGGGTATGAATGGAGTGTGCAATAATAAAGTGGAATCCAAATATGGAGACGCATGAGAAGTAGCTTATTGTAATTGATGAATTTTTGCTTGAAGGTCTTGATAAAGGAGGCTAAATCTTGAGTGCTAATGGAAGAAACTTTCCACGTGTGAGAAACAAGAGGTGGAGTGAAGTGGTTAGTGGGAGTAGGGATAGAAACGGGGATGGTAGAAATGGGCGGAAGAGTAGAAGTAAGTGGTTGAGTAGCAATGGAGGAGGGAATAGCGGTGGAAGTCTTAAGCTCCACGAGGTTGGTGGCTTCCTCATGAGCAATGAATAAAAGAAAGTATAAGTCCTATGGATGCTCAGTGATATGATCATTAAGGTCTTTAAGGTGGGATTTAGTGAATTTTCCATAAGATTGAGCCATAGTGATAAGAGGATAATATTCCTAAGGAGAAGGTGGATTCGAGCAACGGGTTCACTAAAATGATTAAGCTAAAATGTGAATTTATATGCCTAATATGATTGCTATTGTAGCAATAAATGAATAAACAATTAAGTACATAAATTCACCCAAGCAAGCTAAGTAAGAAAGTATGAAACCCTAAGTGCAAATAGAGAGTAGAAAGCCTTGGTGATTCGTAGAGATCTTGAAGGTGCACAAAGTTGGAAAACTAGAAAATTTGAAGCACTAACTATTGGGAACGAAGAAAAATGCATACATGGAGGAATATTTTGGACTAGGGAACCTAAAGAGGGACATGGGTGCTTATGGGTGCCCTAGGCCTGTTTTTGGGTGCCTATATCTACAGAAATTCTTAGAAAACCTCCTCGAGTGGTCATTAATTTTTCATCTTTAGTCACTATGTGGTCGTCTGATGATCGTTGAAGTTGTTGGAAACATGTGATTAAATAATG
Source organism: Taxus wallichiana var. yunnanensis (assembly GCA_018340775.1). Taxonomy (NCBI): domain Eukaryota; kingdom Viridiplantae; phylum Streptophyta; class Pinopsida; order Cupressales; family Taxaceae; genus Taxus; species Taxus wallichiana. The sequence goes on from CM031236.1 coordinate 203,516,279, forward strand.
GGATACAAAACCTTGAAATAGACATCAAATCCTAAAAAAGAAAGATGGAGGATGAGGGGGTGGGCGTTCCTCGGTTGTCATAATGGTGATCTTACAACCGAGGCACTACACTAGATCTCGGACCAATGTAGTTCTATGTTTGTGTGTGTAAAATCGTTCCCTAGGTGGCTCTTGTGCATGTTTCACTTAATAGCGAGAAAATAATCTAGATGTAAAGAAATGTAATAGATGTGTGCATGGAATGGAATGAGCTTCCCTCTTATGAAGTGTGTATGTAGAATAACCATCCCTTGTGTCCTTGGATGGTGTTAGATGGATCTGCGAAGCTCTTAGATAATTGATGGATGCAACCTTAGGTGGTGATAGTTAATGCTTAGTGTTTGGTCCTTTATTATGATCACATAACTTTATATTTATATGATTCCCTTGCTTGAATTTCATAATTAACCATGCAAAGGCCAACTACCAGAAAGATAAGATGTTCAAATGGTCTAGAAAGGACTCAAAATATGTGAACAAAGTATACTAAGGTCAGGGGTGCCCAGAGGGGACGAAGGCACCTGGTGTTGGCATCCTAGCTAGGCGCTGGTGTCCAAGATGATAAATGCCAAGGTATAAAAAGGTAAAATGAGCAAGTAAGGGTGTAAGACCAAAAGTGGCAATAGAAAGCAAAGAAAGGTGGCCAAATACATGGGTTAATTAGTACTTTTCTTACTTAGGAATCATATCGATAGTAGTATGCACGATCCTTTATTATGATCACATAACTTTATATTTATATGATTCCCTTGCTCGAATTTCATAATTAACCATACAAAGGCTGACTACAGAAAGATAAGATGTTCAAATGTTCTAGAAAGGACCCAAAATATGTGAACAAAGTATCGAGGTCGGGGTGCCCGAGGGGACGAAGGCACATGGCCCGGCATCCTAGCTAGGCCTTTGGTGTCAAGATGATAAATGCCAAGGTATAAAAAGGTAAAATGAGCAAGTAAGGGTGTAAGACCAAAAGTGGCAATAGAAAGCAAAGAAATGTGGTCAAATAAATGGGTTAATTAGTACTTTTCTTACTTAGGAATCATATGAATAGTAGTATGCAATCGATCGATTTAGATAATTACCCAAAGTGCATGATTTTGTGTCTACACTTTGATCGCTATGTGCTTTCTCAAAACATTATTCTAGATGGTTCTATAGTAGTTTGGAGTTGCTACATGCTAGTTTGGAGTTGCTTCATGAAGTTTGGAGTTTTCAAAAATAGTTTGGATTTGTTGCTTGATATAATTGGTAATTTGTTATCTTGAGTCATGAGCACGGAAGTATGAGTCATGCAATTTTTGCTTGATTTTTATAGTCTTGACTTGTATAAGTCCTATGCTTTTAAGCGAAGTATTGTGTTTTTCAATTTTTCACTTGTATGAGTCATGTGCTTTTAGTGAAAGTATTATATGTCATTTTTGGATTTAAAGATAGTCCGGAACATAGTCAAAATGCTCTAAAATGATCTATCCTCCAACCTTCATCCTTCAATATCTTTAAATGACTTGTTTATACACAATACTACACTCTAGCTTAAGAGAAATATTAATAAATAATAACAATTACATTGCAAGTGACTTGTGAGAAATAGATCAAATATATTTTATATTTTATCTTAAATAAGCTATCTAGTTCTTAAAACTACATCTAAATCCACTTTAAGATTAGAGAAAATAGTGTTATTTTGTGAGTTAGATGAGACCCATTTTGGTCTCATCTTATACACACACACATACCTCAAAGTGGGGAATTATGTAGACACCTAATTTTGGTACATGACTAGTTAGTTGCTATAGTGTTAATACATTTGTGCATTTTATCAATTATGGTCAACTTAGGTTCTTGTCGGCACATGTTTTTGTGTTTGTTTTACTTTAGACACATTTTTAAATTATTTCCTCATTTTCTCCATACTCTTATATGTTTACTTTTTTTCCCTTCCCATTCCTCATATTTTTTCTCTCCTCACTAAGTTTCTCTCTTCTCCATTTTTTTCTCTCCTAACAAAATTGTGTGATTATTCATAACCATTCAACCTTATCTTGAATATGAGTACTACGACTCTACTCATCACATGATTCTCATGGATACTTTTCATCCTTTTCAAGATGGAATCCCATGGTCCTTTATCGCTTGAAACCCCTCTTTCATGGCTAACCTTTATCGTGTTATGGTTTTACCTTCATAAAAGAGGCCTATACTCCTTTATAGTCTTTTCCATGACTACAAGTCCAAAACAATGCAAAAAATTTGGGATAACAAAATTCTACTCCTTGAGTCAAACTTCTCGCAAATAGATGATTCCCTCAAATGAACATCTATGTCTCTTTATTGCTGTTATAAGTAGATTTCTCCCTCGAATGAAAAATATAAAAAGCCAACCACCTATTGTACTTAGTCTATCCAAAAAGAAGACTAATCTATATTTGTTAAAACAAAAATTATCTTGGAGCTTCCCGCATCAATCAACTTCACGAATACCTCAAGGAGACACTACTATTCATCCCAATATAGACTTCCCACATTGATCAATCTATACATGCAAAAAAACAAAAATAAAAATAAAAAGTCAAGAAAAATATAAACTTTTGGTCATGGACTTTCCTATTCTGGTTTTGGGTATCTTATAGAAGGGGCATGTTGTCCCATAACAAGGTTACACTAAAAAAACCACTCCACCCTACCCTCTTGTACTTTTTCCTATCCACTCAAGGGATGTAGTGCTCATGTGACACTTTGTGATCATGCAACTTCGTTCAACTCTAGACCTATCGCTCATGCAATGTATCTAGGGGCCTATTTTCATAAGCCTATTTGTATGGTCATTATGGTCCTTGCCAACTATGGATCATTTCACTTCTTTTCGGTTCACCTCTGCCCACTTGTTGCTTCTTCAGCACGATGATACCATCAAAATTAAATATCTGGGTTTGTTTATCATTTCACCCACACCAATACTAATCATCAATTCCAAAACATTATACATACTCATCAAAATCAAATCTAAACCAAAAACAACACCATACCTATACCAATCACACAACCTAACCAGTTACCCTTTCTATTTTTCGGCTCAACACTTGACCTTGCCTTACCATGACCATTTTCCTTACCTAACTTACCTATCAGAAATCTTATTCTTCCCTAACTTATGGGAGAACTACATCAACTCGAGGCCCCTCTTCGCAAGGGCTTTATAGGCATAAATTTGAAGACATGGGGTCTTTGGAGGTTAGCTCGGCCATCATTTTTCCACCATTTTTCCATTATTTGTCCCTACTACCTAATCTTTCTCACGTTTCCATAATATCAGTAACATGGAAGTTAAACCAAACAAACCATCCATCATCACCACGCCTATCATCTAGTTTCCATAACATCAATAATTTGGAAATTAAATGAACAAACCATACATCATAACCATGCCTATACATCTAGTTTCCATAATATCAATAACTTGGAAATTAAACCAAACCATGCCTATACATCTAATTTCCATAATATCAATAACTTGGAAATTAAACCAAACAAACCATACATCATAACCATGTCTATACATCTAGTTTCCATAATATCAATAACCCGAAATTAAACCAAGCCAGGACCTATCATCTAGTTTCCATAACATCAATAATTTGGAAATTAAACAAACCAAAACATACATCATAACCATGCCTATACATTTAGTTTCCATGGTATCAAAAATTGGAAATTAAATGGACCATACCTATAAGTCTAATTTCCATAATATCAATAACTTGGAAATTAAACCAAACAAACCATACATCATAACCATGCCTACACATCTAGTTTCCATAGTATCGATAACTGGAAATTAACATGAACCATGCCTACCCATCTAGTTTCCATAATATCAATACATTTGAAATTAACCCGAACCATGACATCAACCATCGTCACGCTACTAGTATCGGTTTCACCTAAACCAACATCGGTCACCTTTACGAAAACCCAACTTGACCTCATTTGACCTAATTTTTGTTTTATGGTGCCCCTTTCTTGTTTCCACGACCCTAAAACATCCCTACAGACTCACCTACCAGCCTCACCACCTCACCAACTCCCTATGGATGTTTAGGGGCACGTTTTCCTAAATACCTTCACTAACCGACCTTACCTAAATACCTTTGTCGACCCAACCTCACCTATATGACAATCGAACTCACTTACTCACTCTACCGTGTGATAATGCTACCCGTGTTGTTTCACCTACCGACCTTACCTTGCCTTATTTCGTGACATTTATCTCGACCAGAAAAAACCTTTTGGTGTTTTGGAACATGCCCATACCCATTCCAACACCTAGCCTTGTTGTGTTTCCAAGATCCCATCCTATACCTTGGATACCTGGACCACATCACCCTTGTCTGTATAAACTATCAACCTTTGATGAGTTAGAGTTTGTGTGCTCTTTAACCTTGTGTCTTGTTGCATTCTAAGCATGTGTGTGTGTTTGATTTCCTTCACCCCATTGTCACCATTGCCTATACCTTCACATAACCCCATTTTTCATCACCTACCACCTTATCAAACCCATCACCGATTTTGTATCCTACTACATCGGTTCTGGTTTGAGGGGATCACCTCCACCAATATGCGGGGTAGTGTTGTCCACTCAAAATTCCCCACTCGATAAGAGTAAAAATTTCAAAATTTTGAGTTTTAAGTGTTTTTCTCTACGAAGTGCCTAAGTCGTGAAATTGAAAAAATCTGTGTTTTGGGTCATTTGTGTGATTTTCGGGCTGTCGGAACTTTTTGTCCCAAGCTGTCCCAAGTACGAAAGTGCACTTTGTTCCCGATCACCGAAATCCCGAAGTTGTCCCATTTTGGGCCGTCGGAAAGTTTTGTCCAAGTGTCCCAAAACTTATTGTGCGAGTTGTTCCGATTTACCGAAACACCGAACCGCGTACTCACGCACTTTCATGTCTCAAATGTCCCAAAGTTAAAAAGTGTGAGCTTTCCATTTTTAGCCGAAACTCCGTGTCGCATACTTGAGCTCCTTGTCCCAAATCGAAAAATGCAAGCTTTTTCAATTTTAACTGAACAAACCAAACCGCGTACTCTCGGAACTTTTTGTCCCGAATGTCCCAAGTCCAAATGGGCCCACTATTCCAATTTCGGCCGAATCACCGAACCGCGTACTCGCGCATTTTCGTCCCAATCGTTCAAAAGCATTTGTGCATCCTCTCCTGTTTCACCCGAATCGGTAGAGAGCGTGTTTTGCGCATTCGCGTCTCACATGTCCCAAGCGTACCAAGTGTCATTCACACTTAGTTTTCCCGCTCACTCAGAGTATGATGCTATTCAAATTGGTGGTTGTGTATTGATGCGCATTAAATTCATTCCTCTCTCCAAATGGCTATATAATGAGCATTTCCCCTTTGCATTTTTCGATTTGCTTCCATGCTTATCTTTCTTTGGAACCCTTATGATTTGAAAAACTGTGCAAATATCCCCTCCCTTTGCAAATTCCTTCCGAGTCTAGGTTGCAGCTCGAGACTATCAATATGAAGATCAAGTTTCGAGGACGAGGAGCAAATTTCTCCGCTTGAGTCTCTGCTTATTAGCAATATTGGGGGGCAATGGCTCGTCATCTCGACTTCGGTGATTTTGGGCAAGAATGGCAGATCTGAGCCCTACACCAATAGCACAAACGATTCATGATAGCGGTTTGGCTTTTGCGGTGGTTTCCCAATCTCAGTACAGTGTGCTGATATTGTGCTTTCATGCGGAGCTCACTTCGACCCCGCTTCGAGCGAATTGACAAATGTACATGGGGAACTCATTGCAGTAAGGCCGACGCTGCGCCATTGGCCTGCTACGAGGATTCGGAGTTGGACAATGCTATAGTCGTCTCCCGGGATCAAGCACAGACCCTATTCGATCAAGACAGTGACAAATATAAGGCGTGAGTGGCGAAGTCTTGGTTGAAGAACCCTAAGAAAGGTGCTTCTCGCCTAACCAAAACCCTCTTCCGAGGTGATTTCAATGAGGAATTGTCGGACTTCATAATCCTGCTGGCTCGGGTTATGGGTTTGCCCTCCACCAATGAGTTTCATTTACGGATGTGCCGCTCATCGGCATGGTGTGCGAGGAACACAAAACATCAAGCAAGGCGAGAGATCATTAGTATGAATTTGGCGGAGCAGCTATCAACGTTCAAAGCAAACAAAGAAGTTCTATATGACTTCATACGATGTATACCCTAAGCAAAGACATCAAAGCGGTGGTTTGGTTTCTCTATATAGATGCACACAAAGATGATCCAGTGTATGCCTATTGCCCGATTCACCACGGAGACCAGTGAATCGGAATTTCAGAAGGGTCAATGATGCTTTCACCATGTACGTGGTCAGATTGCTCGAAGGTGATACTGCTAGAAGGTTTTCGGATGAAGCCATGAACCTGATATCGCAGTATGGAGCCTATTTCATCCAATTCAGGAAATTTTCCTATATCAGGCTTGCTGGCTATGAAAGCACTCCTTTACGGCTTCCCATGTTCTGCAATGATAAAATGGCCTTGATAGAAATATGCAGGCAACTAGACAAGTTGCCTGAGAACTTGCAGAGATAAGAAGATTTAAGCTTGCACTTTCCCATCTCTCCGGGAAACTACACATGCAAAACAGACTCTGGATGCTCAGAACATAGAAAGAGCCCTGGTCCTATCACTGTTCATTTCTTCAAGACAAGAACTGCTTTGACTTGAAGAGAAGTTTATTGAACAAAACATCAAGTAATCTATCATCATAGGGCCAGATACAGAAGACTACCGGGGTGTGTGCGAGATGATTTTGAAGCCGGAGAAGGCATTGTGGCGGGTTCTCCTGCATTGATTCAAGAACTCGGTCTGTACCAAGTTCTGAAGGTCTCAAGATGACAATTCGACCTATACTCGTATGAGTATGAAAATGTGATTAAGCATACCCCTTTGGAGGACTGGATTGGAGCAGAAAGAGAGGGATGATCTGGCTGAGATTCTTGCTCCGGTCTTAGTCGGGACTACGGTCAGTTCGGTAAGAAGATCAGAGAATTCAAGAGGCACTCGGGAGAATCCTCCTCCGAGGATGATTCGACACCGATAAGAGAGGCATCGGTTCAGTGCGGAAACACCAATGCAAACCCCTCCTGCCTCATCAACACAAGGACCATTGAATCTACTCCTCTTCATCTACCGGGTATATAAGAAGAAACTCAAAGAGGTAAAGAAGGAGCCTGCAGAGAATGACCCTCCAAGAAAGCGGGCGAGAGTTGCTATAGGGGCCGAGAACATCATTGTTCTCGGTGAAAGTGAAGAAAGTGAGATGCCAACTCCTGCAAATGTTCTGAAGATCAAAGAGATAAGGACAAGGAGGTCAGAGCACCGAACTTCCAGTCTCTTGATTCTTCTACCGCATATTGCCTCCGGTTGCTCTACTCACATCTCGGCTTGAGTCGGCAAGTGCTTGAGACCACGAGTGTCATGAGCTCCCTGTCTCTTGGTCCCCTTGCTTCTCCTGCTGATTCTTCTTCCTCTTTTGCTTGGGTGCAACCTTTGGTTGACAAAAGGAAGAGAAAATCCTCCTCTCAAAGCTTGGGACCAAATTTCGATCTTTATTGCTGACCTTGTTGGGCACCACTCCTTCTCGTGCCAAGAAAGCGAACCACTTCGAATAGTGTCGATGCCCAAGGTCGGCAATTCTTGGAGATTGCTAAGCCTACTGATAGACAAATCAGAATCGGACTTTGGCATCGACTTGGAGCTTTCAAGAATCCCTATGGGAGAGTCACTCGAAGGTGAAATTCACAACCTCCAGGAAGCTTGATCCACAAGAGTCATTGGAAGGGTAGAGAAAGGCGCAAACTATTGAGCAGTTGGAAGAACAAGCCGAGATTCTCACGAGGTTTCATCAAGTCTCTTTTATCTAAGGATAAAGTCTTGGACCCTACCCATTGACTACTCTTCCACCTCCTATAATTCTAAGCCAAGATGAAGTGCAAAGTATCAAAGATATGCACAAGTATTACATGCCCATGGCAGAGCTATTGAAGCCATGGTGGATGACATGCTTGTTGCTGGGTTAAACTTCATCGATGAAGCTTTCAAACTCCACGAAAAGGTGAGCAATGTGTAACTGAAGCTCTCCTCCACTATCAATACCATGGATAAAGAACTAAAAATCTGGAGCAGTTGTATAGTAGACCTTCGCCTTATGGGACAGACAGATGAGAACATCTTACTGGTGAATAAGATTTTTGATGATGCTAAGGACAATCTATCAAAATCCTGGGTCTACAGCGTGGAGTGGAAGATCAGAGTTTTGGAGGAAGCTTTGGGAGAAATGAAGAACAGTGCGAAGGAGAAGCTTTCAAGACACTTTATTTGTTCTTTGCTTTGAGGATATACATTGTCATCTTCAGGATGAAAACTCTGGTGTTTCCCTGTCCTTGCAAGAAATCAAAGCTCAGTTCAGAGCTTTTGTCAAAGATAATCTATTCAAGGAAAGCTCCATCTCTAAGGAAAAGATGAAGGAAATTTGTTCTCTTCAATCTGCCATTGAAGAAGCAAATAAAGATTATCATACTCACGTCGAGTTTGATAAAGAGATGGAGAAGTGTCTGGGATTTTGGACTCAGTCTGCAGCCAACACGTCAGTTCCACGTGGCAGAGACATAGCTGAGGCATTGAAGAAATTCAGGCAGTGGATTCTGAAGACAGTGGGTCCCTCCCAGTAGCTGGCCACCTGTCTCCTTCTCCTTTCTTTTCTCTTCTTCCCATTCTTTTCGTATTCTTTGTAATTAGTTAAGGTATTGCAATTGGCGATCCTTAACTATTCTTTAGTTAAAAGAAACGGTTACGAAGAGTAACTGACTTGTAAGCTATATAATGGCCTTTCCACGCCATTTTACGGGGAGGAAGAACTTGGGTATTTGCTGAAAGTGTAAATAGATCTTAAAGAAATCAATACAAAAGGGCTTTCCATTCTTTGTCTATCTAATTCTTGTTATCTCTGTGTTTTCCTTTAATATTGTGAAGATCATTTTGTTCCTGATTCGTTAGTCTCTCTGATTGCATATTGTTCAGTTTTGCAAATACAGTGATCTTGTATAACCAAGAAGGAACTTTGTGTCCTTGATGAATGAATCTGAAGAAGGTTATTTATGGAACTTTGTGTCTTTAAATTTAATCTCATTCAGCCAATGCAAATGATCTTGTCTTAAATTCTTTGAAGCTTCGCATACATGAAGAATTATTCTGCTATCTATAATTCTGAATGTTGCTATTCTGCTCATCTTCTTATTCCCTTTCCTCAGTCCTTGTGTAATTGATGATCCTTGTGGAAAACACTTTCGTAATATCCAAGTTTGACCATAAAACAATGTTCTGTACATTTGTAAATAAGTTCGTTTCTGAATAAGGGAACCTCTCCCATTAAAGAGGAGGGACTTCTTGTCCCTAGCATTGTTGCTCTTCTAAAAGTCCTATTTGACGACCAACGGGTAGCCACTTCTTGTTTTTGTTGGTGTCACTCATTAGTACAACTCTACAAGACAAAAAGGGGGAAATGAAGACATCAAAATTGGGTCACAACCCTCTAGGCCCCCTTCGATTAACATACCCCCTTACCATGACCCCATCCTCACATTATTATTAATTTAAATACCCATATTAGGTTAATAATTCCCTCACCCCTCCACCTCACCATGGACCCATTCCAAGCCCATTTATTAGCCTAGACTAAGTCATTTCTTTCCTTAACTAACTATGACTTCTTCTAAACCTAACTATGACTTCTTCTAAACCTCTCCCACCTATTTATTGCTTCATTAAGTGATAACCTAGACTCCAAGTCCATAACAAATCTTGACCCATGCTAAAAAGGGTGAAAAAGACTATCATCTTTTGGAAATATGACATTTTCTCCCTAACCGAGCGCGGTTATTCCTTGTTCGGTGCTAGTCAACTAACCACCATCGGTTCCTTTAAGTAAGGAAATCCAACCCTTTGCCTTGGTTCTTCCATCTTGAATTTTGAGTTATGGCATTCTTGGCTCATGCACCCAGACATTCAAACAAGATTATGACAACCAACAAAGGACCTGAGTACCCACACTCTTCACCAATAACCAACCTATTGCACCAAAGCCCTAGATCATTCACACAGGGAAGCACCATGCCTTCGTCATTATTACATTGGATCGGGACATATTTCTCCTCCAAGCACCTACCACTAACCATCATCTATCAACCTTCAATCTCTAGATAAGTATTTTAATCTGGTTGTTAAGTTTCATTAGCTTCTGATATTAAATCCTTTATTTTATAGATTGCTTCTCTCTATATACCTCTTACACCCATCTACATAACAACTTCCCCATTTGAACCTCTCTATCCTTCAAACCACCCACTTCACCCTATTGTACCTGCACCAAAATCCAAACACCCTTCCTAAGCCTTCCCGACACTCTGTGTAATCACAGAGAACCCCAAACAACCCTATTTTCACCTTGGCACCTAATTGCCCCTACCGTGATCGGTTTTCCAACCGACACTGTTATACCCAACTACCGCGTCGATTACCCAACCGGTATCAATCTCTCGTGCCTAATATTCTTCCCCATACTAGCAATCCTATAACCTCACCCACAACCTCTCAAAACCACCCAAAAACTTCACCCAGATCTCCCCAATACCCTCTGCTACACCTGCAAGCCCTGACAACCAACCACCCTTTCTAGATTGAGTCTTGTATTCATTATTAGATTAGATCTACCTTATTGTACTTGTGTGAGAAACCTAAATAATAGAATTACAATAGGATTTCCTCTTTTATGGTATTTCTCTCGCATTAAGTTGTATTTGGACATGGATTGTGACCTTCTATGAAGCACCCGCTTCCCGAATCTAGAAACCACTAGGTAGTCCACCAACCTATATTATTAATGTTATCTTGTGGTCTTGTTTTGTTTCTTAGGTAGTCCTTCCCAGACAAAAAGGAGCTCTTCACAATCGGCTTGATCTTCTACAACGGTGCATGCAACCTTCTTCTTGCCTCTAGGTAATCCTCACGTACCACAACCTTACCTCTTTAAATTGTTTTGTCATAACGGTACTTCCTTATGTGGTGAAACATTTTGGCATGCCCGGTGGGACCCTCATTAGTTGTGTGTTCTTTTATTCATGTAGGATTGCATTTTGTGTTTGTTTTCCTTTCTAAATATTCACTAAAATCTCTCTTTTGGTAATATTCTCTTTCTTCTATTTGCTCTAAAAGACACCTTTCCTTTAGTGCAAATTAAAATAAACCCTTCTTTATTTCCTCTTGCTTGCATTAGTGAAAGACATACTCTCTTCCTATTCATTATTTCTCTCATCCAATTTCATTTTTCGATTTGGGCATTAAAATTGTTGCATTTCATCCTTGTATTCTTGCATTTAGCTCACATAGTCTAAATAGCAATCCAATATAACGGAGGTCATGACCGGTTGAGGATTGGGTAATTAAGCGTAGTTCACTATTGCACACACTTCTTTTCCAAATCACTTAAACAAACAACAAACTTCTTAAACATTCCCCAAATCCTAGGAAGAAGCTATCAAGGATTTAAAAACCCATTGATAGTGGGCCCGGCCATAGGTGTTCTAGATGGATTGTCATATCAGAGCTCGGACCTCATGTATTGAAAGGTATATCGAGGACTCCCCCGCCAAAACAATCCTGAAACCATCCATAGTTGGCTTTTAGGTACCTTGCATCCATTCCCTTCTATATATTCATAGTCATTCCTAAGGCTTAAGCCATTACAACACTAAAATATGATTCCTAGGATAACGTGTTTGCTAGTTTTTGCTTGTGGATTTTCAAATTTCTTTCTTGTCTTCTATTGTTTGAGGTGTGATTTCATACTTTTTATTTTTCACATTTAGTCATCACAACTAGTTAATCCTGGTTCTTTGAGTGTGTTAGATTAGATTTTCTACACACAACCTCTTTCTTGGCTTATTTTGACTAGATCTAACTCAAAAATTTCAAATTTCTTCATTTTCATAGTAATAGGCATTGATTACCTTCCCACCAGCATCGACCAACAACCGATATCAGTCCTTTCATCTAACTGGCACCGAGTTCATTAAGCGGTATTGGTCTCTGTGTTTTTGAATTTTTGTTAAAAACAACAACCTATTTTCACCTACCAAACTCTTTCAAAATTTGTTTCTAAGTTTCTATCACCTTCACAGAGCCCAGAATACCTATTTTTCATCCTCCCATATGGTTTGGACTCACCAAAAAGGTGCAAGCTCTTACTTTTCACATGATTTGTATACTGTTACCTACTACCCCCTTGTCACCTTCTATTTCTTCACCAATGGATCCTAATGCACCTGCGATCATACTTGAGGGTGATGAGGAATTCACTAGATTCCTTGACCATAACACCAAGGCCTTGTAACACTACCTTGCCAATTCTTCCACCCATGACTCATCGGGTCAGCCTCTTTATGGAATGCCTACTTCCATGCCCCTTATTTCTACTACCTCCGCCATATCAAAAAATGCTAATGTAGCTACCCAAACTACTCTAGCATCGACCAACCCTATCTCACAACCACCTATTTCATAAGTGACCTCTACACCTTCGACATTTGTCATCACCCTAATACCATCCCTTTCGACATCTGCCATACCCCCTATACATGGCCCCTCATATAGGGGCCCCTTCATCATCCATACCTTATACCTATGTCTACACAAATGCTTGATTATGTCAATCTCTTCCACCCCATTTTAGAGTTTGGTAGTCTCCATTCCCCAAACTCTTCCACCGTCACTATGAGGATCTTTCCATAAGCTCCTCCCACCTACACCTTACCTCTAGACACAACCTATCACCTCCACTTCATATTCAGGGTATTTTCCCTCCTCTTCTACCACTACCTACATACCTACATCTCAATTCACATACTCAACACCACCATACATGGGTATGCCTTTTATGACACACTCATCTTATCAAGCCCCTTTTACCTCAGGGGGCATTCCTCAATCAAATCCCACTACAAATATAATTAAAATTATGATGGAAAAAATGCAGACACTCAAGGCCTTTGTTTGGATCTCGTAATGCCTTAACCTATGATGAGATTTGCAATGAACCCATTCACCCTTCCATACCTATTCACCCTTAACAATGGGATTTGTCCAAATGCAACAATTTTAATAGTGAGGAGGACCCCAACAACACTTGTGTCCATTTAAGTACACTTGTTATTTGATAGGCCACGATGATGCCTTACTCCTTCAAACATTTCCCATGTCCCTATCGGGACTGCCTTAGCCCAGTCAATGCTTTTCCTAGGCACTTGATATTTTCCTTTAACTAATTGGCCCAAAACTTCCTTGATCAATTCTCAATCAATATCTCTAAGAAGGTCTCTATGATAGACTTATATTTTATTCATCAATATGATGATGAGTCTATCATTGATTTCGTAAATCGTGCGTTAGCGGGGCCTAATCAATCAGCTCTCCTTATCTTTACCGCAGTCTGAACTCATAGAGTTATTTACAAGGGTGTGAGCCAGAAACATTTCCCGAATCTTCAAGTTTAAACATTTCATACGCTTTGACAAAGCTTTCACCATGGCTAGGAAGCTTGAAATTTGTGCCCTTGAAGAAGAGAAACTTAAATTGTGTAACAAGAACGTTGCCTTCAAATCCAACGACTCTTCTTCCAAACCACCTAACAACTATTCCAAGTCCAAAGGATCTGCCAACATGGTGGTTCTAAAAGATGGCCCTTCTCATCCATCTAATCAACCCAAACCTCCCGCAATCTCTCGCTTGTTCAAAATTTTCAATACAAATATGAACAAAGGAGTTACACTCCCATTGGGGAGCCATATTCTTATGTATTGGACAAGTTTTTGAAGGCTAGAGCCATCACTCTTCCTCCTATCAAACCACAAAACTGGTTTTGACCCTTCTCACCCCACACCGACTTGGTATAAAGAGAATGATTTTGTAATTACCACCGCATGAGAGGCCATAGTGACGGAAATTACAAAACTTTCAAAAACATTGTCCAAGGAATGTTAGATAATGGTGATCTTGTCCTCGATAACCTTAACACGCCTGCTAATGCAAACTTGGACATCTTTAAAAAAATTTCCTAATCATGCCCCCTCATCAAATCATGTTGGTGAGACATCTAAAGAAGAAACCAATGTCCATGTGGTTCATGCAATCTTCACTACGACCTCTAGGTCCTATTGAGTGTCCTCCTCTAGAATCTATTAAGGAAATTCTCGCACGGACTTCCCTAATCACGGAGGATCCCACCTTATCAATTCCTTTACCCATAGAGGAACCCACTTCACTTGTTATTTTAGCCATAAAGGAACCCTCATTATCAGCTTATCTACCCACAGAAGAGCCTACACCACTCACCTTACCTTCTCCTCAACCTGTAGAGGAGTTAACCTTGCCTACATCACCCACCTTTCCTTCTCCTCAACCCATAAAGGAGATAACCTTGTCTACTTCACCCAATTTTCCTCCTCCTCTACCCATAGAGGAGTCAATCTTATTGTTATCACCAAAAGTAGCACCCTAGGATTTTTGGTTATGGATCCCTACTTTTGGGTAACATTGGGTTATCTCTCAAGTTGTGGGACTTGCGGGCTTGAGATAACCCTCTAGAGAAAGTTGAATCTTGCTCCTAAACTACCTACCACAAGCTACTCTTAATGCATGCATAACTATCTAATCCTAATCTAACATTCCAAGAGGTCAAGGAGAGAGAGTGCATAAAAATAAATCCTACACTAACAACGGTGATACACCAGAAAAGGGGTTGTTAGCCAAGAATTCAACTACTAAAATGGAGAGAGGTGAGCAATGGAAAGGGTGGAAAAAATGCACCACAGGACAAAGATAGATTCACACAAAGCACCATTTGTTACCCATTAAACACAGCTCCCAAAACTTGCAATAGACATCAAGAATATGTACAGTATACCCTACAATGAAGAGAGACAAGTAGAGACAATAAAACATGCAAAGGATGGACAAAATGCATCACAGGACACATTATATTACTCCAATAAATATGCACAGTACAACATCAGTGGGAAAAAGGCAAGTAAAATTCCATTACAAAGCTTGGGAAGGAGGCTTAAGCTCCACATTCAACCCTAGCAGAGAAGAAAGAAGAGAGATAGGGGCAGAGAGAAAAAAATTACTAACTCCTGGAAATGAGCCCAAGATTACAATTTATAGAATGAGAAGGAGAGAAGAGTGTAATCCTGAAATTACTTTTCCAACCACTTGCAAGTTGTAATAAATGAGGTGAAATTATGGAAATTGATTTGCAAAATCTCCCTCATGTTGTCCCATAACATGCAGTTGGAGAAAATGATGGCCATACTCATTAATTGCACTCCCAACCACTTTCTAATTGTCTCTTTGAACCTGGGCTCATTTTCTACAAAATACACTATAAAATCCTCAAAATATTTGAAATTATTGATTACTATGCATCAAGCTCGAGCCATGATTCCAAAAACGCCAATTTTGTGTGATTTTGTTAAGAAATGCTCAATTTATGGCCTTATGAGCACATGCAGCTTTTTAAGTTTGTTAGACATTGCTTCATCTCCACGAGACTGAGAATTAAATTCCTTGGTTGGAAAATTCAATTTAATAATTTTCTCTCTTTCTCCAATGTTTTGCAAATCTTCTTAATGATTTTTCATTAAATAAGTTTGGGCCCACCATTGGTTTTATTATTTTGCATGAAAAGGGGGTGGGAATTGATGTGTTGTTATTTAGCATCGAACATAACCAACTCAACCGAAAGTGGCTATCCTTCTTACTACCTTCCCTGAGTGGTGAGTTTATGTTATGTTGGCATCGCAAACCCCCTTCAATGTATGTTGAGTTATGCTCTCAGATGTTGATCCCATCTCCCACACATTGGTCGGCTCCTTTTACATTCCACATGCATGTGTGTTGGATACTAGTTCATTGTCTTCCTCAAGCTTGGTGCCACGTACAACCAACTCGCCATGCACATTTTGTTCGATGCTTACCTCTTTCCTCAAGCACATATTTGGCTTTGTCAAGTTCCTTTCTCCACATGGAGGCCTGCGTAACCTTAGGGTCTTCACTCTTCCTTTCCCTTTTGGAAATGCATCGAGGGGCCATGTGGTGACCCCTCACAATTTCACCTTCCTTCACTGGGTCCACCATAGGATTTGCCTCGAGCTTGAAATGATACTCTCGAGAAATCACAGATCCAATCTCTTCCCTGCCAAATGTTAAGTCCTCCCGGCCAAGAAGTTGACTTTGGTTCGAGGTCGTTTTGCAACAAGTCACCTAGGCTCAAGCTTCATTCTTCTAAGTTCATCGAGGTGCACAAGTTCCATGGCTCAATCCCACGGGCTCCCAAATGTCTGGGCTAACTCTGTGATAGTGAATTATCCTTCTCATGGTTGAGCTAACTCGTTGTCTTCTACGTGTCGTTCGAGCTCCTTGGATTTCTTCAAGTCGCGCCTTTATGGAGGTTCTTGTGCAAACCTTCAAGCTCATATCCATTTTCGAGCTCCCGCATCTTGTAAAATGGTGAGCTCTCTAAGTCTAGACCAAGTTTGTAAAAACGTGAACCCCGTATGGCCTATTGAGCTTACCATCCATTAACTCATGCTTCCGAAGCTCCTTACACGAGCTTGGCCATTTGGGATTGGCCTTGTTTTCTAACAAGTTCACTCTAACAAGCTTATTGTCATCCACTATGATGGAATCACCCATGTGAATCCTTTTACCCTTGATGTAGAGCTCGAATGGGGCTCGACTTTCTCAATATGTATGTTTGGCTCAATCTCATGATGACTCGAGTCCTAAAAGTATCGCCCCACATATTTTTATCAAACAACTCATTTGTGGATGGGTGGATTGATTCAGGGTTGGAGTGGTTTGACATTTCATAGAGCTCCACACTAATGCAACTTGGTCCTCTTTGACATGGGAGTCCGACACCCTTCCACAACACATAGCTCTGTAGAATTTGAATGGGCTCGCTTTCGGGTTATAGAGCTCGATTCCATTGAGCTCGGACTCACCAATATTTGTTGAGCTTGGTGTTTGAGAATAGCTCGGTCCTTTATGGAACAACTCGCCCCTTCATACTTGCATCTCGGTTGAGCAAGTAGCTCACTGAGCAAAAGCACACTCACCGTTGAACTTGATGAGTCCAAGACCACCTGAAATGGAATCCCCTTTTCTAGCTTGGTGGCAGTGCATGGTTTTGAGCCTGGTAAAAGACCCAAAATGTAACCTTTCCAAAATCCATGTGATTTGGGATTCTTTATGCTCGGGCATTTGCATTGGAGATGCTCTTAGACAAAAGAATGTTAGGTATTGCCATCTCTTCCCGAGTGGGCCAATTAATTAATTATCACAATAAGCTTGCTTGTTATCAAATTTCACCGGGGTAGTGAAATTAGATAACATGTATCTACATGTCCTACTTGTGATACCTCACCAAAATACCCCACAAATCCCATCGCTCTTCTTAACTCACTCTTACCTACCAAATATGAGGCTAAAACCTTCCCTGTCTCACAAACCTCAAAGCTCATCATGGGGATTAGCACTAGCACATCATCCTCTTCATCTAAACCAAAACCATTCTCTCGTTTGGTTGATTGCATGGAGTATATCGATTACTCTACCCTTTGGGGGTGCCTTAGACTCCCAATTTCCACCCAAATGTAGATGTTATCCTTGGATACCTCGACCATTTACCCCAAGGTATTCAAAGTGACTAAGACTATTGCACCTAAGCCCATGGTTCTATCCCCTTCTTCATTAGCACCCCTTTCACTCAAGCCTTTGTCTACACCAAAACCTAACACCACCTTAGGGATCTTACCGGTGCCAAGTCTAGCACATCCCCCTGTGAAGCTAGACTTGTCAACTTCATCCCCACCTGTCACAAAATTTATTCCAGCACCTAAAAGGAAGACACTGACCTTTTAAGGATCGTACCTCAACATCTCCCATGCCTTCTCACTCACCTTCACCTCTACCATCGATTTTAGGCCCACATCCTTCCACCTTGGTTAACCTACCTCTTCACCAAGGCAAACCTAAAGTGTGACAACCTACACCCTCACCTTTACCTTCCCTTCTACCTACACCTTCTTCATTTCCCTCAATCTCACTCTCGCCAACACCCCCACTTTCACCTTAGCTAACTTGGATACCTACACCTTCCGAATCTCCTCTATCCTACCACGTTGTTCCTCCGCATTTACCCAAGAAGGCGCAACCTAAACCCAAACCTTCATTACCTTCCAAAATGTAGTTACACCAACACCTTCACTACTACCAAAAAGGTGGATACCTCAACATGATCTCTCATCTCGCCCTCCTCGAGAAGGTCACCTACACCTTTACCCAAGATGACCCTGACTTCTCATTTTGATCCTTTGGCGGGATCTTATTCTAACATCCTCTCTCAATTGTTAGAGACATCGGCCATATCTCTTCTTCCCATCAAGCCTTATGACCCTCTCAAACCTAAACTAGTAGGGTTTGATGACATGAAGATTTGTGCTTATCATCGCTCACTAGGGCATGATGTCGAGAGTTGTAAGGCTCTCAAAAAAATTATCCTTCAGCTTTGCGATTCCAATGGTCTCTTCAAACAAGATGATCTATTAGAGGAGGATTCCATTCTTTCTTCACCTATCACCACACAACCTTTTTTTTCCTCCTCAATCTTTGAAATTAACATGGTGCGTGTAGCCACTTGGTCACACCACATGAAAGACAAAGGAAAGGAAAAGATCGGTAACCCTTTTAGTTTTCCTTCACCTACCATTTCACTTGCACCTCCCCAAGATAACCATCCTTGGGATGACACCCCTACTTCTTCTAGGGTTACCCATCGCTCAATGATCAAATAACTTCACTAATCCCCATTGAAGATGTCCTTATTCGACTTAATCTAGACCTTTAATTCTCATCATCAGGCCCTCATTGAGGTCATGCAATCCATCAAGGTACCACCCAATGACACTTCACCTATCACCACCCTCATTTCTCCTCATCAAATTGCTTCCATTAATTTCTCCAAATCAGAGATTTCCCCTTCACATCCTGATGATCCAGATCCCACTCTTTTCATCTCCACCTACATTAATGATATTCGTGTTAAACGCATCATGATTTATGGGGGTGCTAACATCAATATCATCTCCTCTCATGCCTACAAACAAATGGGCATACCCACTAATTGCATGTCTAGTAACCCTATTATGCTTCGATCTTTCAATGATGTCATGACCACTACCCTTGGCACCGTTGTCCTCCACATTCGCATGGGTCCCCGAACCATTCCTGAACTCTTCTACGTTCTTTAAAGAGATTTATAGTATAACATGTTCTTAGGTGACCACGGATTCATGCCATGGCTTGTGTACCTTTCACCCTTCACCATTGCCTCAAATTTGAATATGAAAGGGAAACCTACACCATTCAGGAAGATCCTTCCCCTTCAAAACTTGTAATATGTTGTACCATCTAAATGATGTCTTAATCCCAATTAAGGAAACTACCACATCTACCACTTCTATTGATTCACCTTCCTCATCTAGCCCTTCTACCGACACTCCTATTCCACCTTCTACTGATGCCCCATCTTCTCAAGCTTTAGATAACTCATCAATACCTGCTACCCAAGTACCAACCATAGACCCCTTTGTAGGTGTTTTTCAATGCCTTTCACTTGGAGAATACCACCTCCTTAGCATTGACGCATTCCTTACTCCTCATGAGTATGGAAAATACACCAACACCCATATTACAACTATCGTATAAGAAAGGTCATACCATATAGTCTTCTCAACCTTCGTACCAACCTAACTATTGGGGGTCTTGACATGGCCTATTATTCTATTGAAAATCCATTCCAAACCAAACTCTTTTCATTTGACTTCTCCTACCTCACCAAACACAGCTTCACACTTACTTTTCTTCACCGTTGCCCCAGGAAAGGCTTTGGCTTTGGTCGTTACGAACAAGGTTCTCACACTATCATACCATGTACCACTAAGAAACACAAAGACCAGTCGTGGTCTTGGTTTTCCTTCGCAACCTCCTCCTAAGAAGGCCCGCATCACCCTCATTAAAGATGAAAATCCTTCCCCACCTTCTTTGCCTATCGTGCCACCTTCTCCCACCAAGTCTATAGATCCCGAATCCATACCGCCTAACTTTTTTTTTGTGAACACCATCTCCTTGGGACCTCTAACCTATCAACATGATGGCAAGGTTCCCTCTTCCCTTCCTCTTCTTTATCCTAACATGTTGGATGATGATACACCTTCTATAAATGTCGTTTAATGTTAGGATGATGATTCTATTATGACCTATTTAGGTGCAAAGGATTCTTATATTCAAAGGTTGTTACCCTTTAACACACAAACCATCTTGAATGAATCTACCATAGAAATCAACATTCACACTTAGAATGACCCACAAATTCTAAAGATAAGCCAATCATTAGACTCCAAAGAATAAGAATTTTTCACTTCTTTTCCTCGTGATCATAGCAAAGAATTTGCTTGGTTCTAAAAATATATGCCGGTATTGACCCTAATATCATGCTTCACAAAATCATAACTATTCTGTGCAAACGGTGAAAAGAAGCTACGTAAAAATGCATCCTCACATTTCTCTTCTTATGAAAGAAGAACTTTAGTGCATTCTCTTTGTTTCCTTCATCCTACCTATTGACTATCCAGAATGAATCTCAACATTGTTCCTATCATGAAAGTGACTAGGGGACTTCGTATCTGCACTAACTTTCATGACCTTAACCTTTCTTGTCCAAAAGATGACTTTCCTCTACCAATCATTGACCAATTAGTTGATCTTACAGCCGACCATGAGATGTCATCTCTTATGGATGGGGTTTCGGGTTATAATCAGATATTGGTCACTCCGGAAGATCAACACAAAACCACCTTCATAACCCCTTGGGGGACATTTTGTTATCACGTCCTACCCTTCGGCTTGAAAAACACTGGTGTTACCTATCAGTACACTATGACTTACATCTTCCATGACATCATGTATGACATTTTGGAAGACTATGTCAATGACCTTCTTGGTAAGTCCAAGTGTCGCGTCGAACACCTGGTCATCCATAAAATTATCTTTAACTTCCTTATCCAATATTTTTTTCGCCTTCAACCAAATAAGTTCATTTTTACAGTTCTCTTGGGTAAGCTCCTTGGTTTCATCATCTCTTTGCGGGTATCAAATTTGATCCCACTAAGATCAAGGCAATTCTCGACATGCCTCCACCTGCTAACCTTCATCAACTTCGTATCTTGTAAGGAAAATTGCAATCCATCTGATGCTTCATCTCCCAAATTTTAGATAGGTGGTAACCATTTCACCACCTCCTTAAAAAGGATGTCTCTTTCCATTGAAATGATGATAATCACACAACCTTGATGCATTGAAGAACTAATTTCTTGACCACCGTGTTCATTCCTCCTAAAGACAATTAAACTTTTTACCTTTACATTTCTCGATAGTGATAATTCCTTGGGTGTCATGCTCGCTCATCATGATGAGCAACACAGGGAACAAGTGGTTTATTACATAAGCCATACTCTTCTAGACTATGAAACTAGATACACTCACTTTGAAAAAGCTTTTCTTAGCCCTAGTCTTCGTGGCCACCAAACTTTGCCACTATCTTCTCAATCACAAAATGTTTGTCATTACCAACATTGACCCTCTTCATTACATGTACGCCAAACCTTACCAACATCAACGCACCGCACATTGGCTCATGCTTCTTGTAGACCTAGAGTTGGAGTTCATTCATCAAAAGTATGTCAAAGGAAAAACCATCATAGATCAAATTGCAAACACTCCTCTTCTTAGAAATCAATCCTCAAATTTTGATTTCCCCAATGAATCTATCACCACCCTCTCCCTTGATGATATTGTTTATCAAATGACATTATTCTTTGACGCAGATCCAAATGTCACCGCAGGGGAGGTGCGGGGTCATCCTCATTCCTCTTGATGGCAAGCCCATGCCACTATCCCCTAAACTAGAATTTTTTTCGCACCAATAACATAGCTGAGTATGAAGCACTTGTGTTAGGTCTTCAAACTGCCATTGCCCTAGTTGTTAAATCCATTAACATCTTGGGTGAATCTCGGTGGTTGTGAACCAAATCAATGGTTTGTACCAATGAGTAATGATGAGATTAAAAGTATAGAAATCATGTCCACCTACTTTTTACCACATTCAATCACTACCTCATTTAAGCCACTCCGCAATCCACTAAAAAATCTGCAGATACCATGGCTTGTCTTGCCTCTCAAATACCTGCCTTAGCTTCGGACTCAAAAATATTTGTTACAAGATCAACGATTGTTTTTTCCTTCTTATATTATCCCTGGCATTCATTTTGTGGGTAACATTAATACTAACCCACACGACATTTGGTATAAGCAGTTCACTAACTACCTTTCCCTTTCAATCCTACCTCCAAATCTCACTCGTAATGGACGACGAGCCTTCCTAAAAAGTGTCTCTCGTTACATCATCATGGGGGTCTTCTCTACAAACGTAGCTTTAACGGTATCCTCTTGCGGTGCCTCACCAATTTTGAAATCCCATACACCATCAAATAAATTCATGATGGGATTTGTGGGGGACATTTTAGTGGTCTCGTTGTCGCAAAGCGTATCCTTCGACTCAACTATTCTGGCCAACCCTTAACCAAGATCTGTTGTGACTACGTTAAACATTGTGTGAAGTGTTAGCAACATGTTTTCCTTCATCATACTCCTATTCATGCCTTATAAGCCTTAGAAACTTTTGGCCCTTTTCTCAATGGGGTTTGGATCTCATTGGAGAGATTAACCCTCATTCCTCTCAACGTCATTGTTGGATCATCACGATGAACGAATATTACGCTAAATGGGTAGAAGCCATCCCTCTTATCTCTATAAATCTTTGAGAAAATAATGAAATTTATCAACCACCATATCATTTGTCATTTTGGTGTTCCTCATCGCCTTATCACTGACAATGGAAAATAAATTAAAAAACAAAACCCTACACAAACTGTGTGACAAATTTGGTATTCAACTCAATTTTTCTTCACCATATTACCCACAAGCAAATGGTTAAGTTGAATCTTCTAACAAAACCCTCAACAAAATTCTTATGAAAGTGGTTGACGACACTGGTAAGGATTGACATACACACATTCCTTTTTCCTTATGGGCTTATCACACCAATATCCACACCTCTATCGATGCCACACCTTTCTCTTTGGTCTACGGTATAGAAGTCGTCCTACCTCTCGAAGTCCAAATTCCATCTCTTCGTATATCACTTAAAGATATGCTCTCTGATGACGATTTTCACCAAGAACGTTTGGCACAACTTGAGCTATTGGATGAACGCCATTTAAACGCTCTAGACCATCTCCAAATCTACCAAAAGTGCATTAAGCATGCCTATAAAAACACATTCAAGAATGAGCAGTCAAGATCGGTGATCTTGTCACGACGAAAATCAACATGTAACCAAAATGGAGAAAAGTAAATGAGGAAAGTTTGCTCCTAATTGGCTCGAACCTTACATTGTCACCCATACCTATGGATCGGAACTTATCATTTATCTTCTCTTTAGGGTAAACCCAAACTTGAGCCCCTTAATGCCTTGCATCTTCGACTGCGTTCTATTGCTTTGAATAAAGTACTCCATCGCTTTGTCTCTCATATGCTCGTCCTTTGAGAAAACCTCTCCTTCCACCTACCTCTTTTAAGGACCAACGACTCAAACAGAATTGTGTGATTATCCATCACCATTCAACCTTATCTTGAATATGAGTACCACGACTCTACTCATGGCATGATTCTCATGGATACTTTTTGTCCTTTTAGGATGGAATCCCATGCATGGTCCTTCGTCTTGAAACCCCTCTTTCATAGCTAACCTTTATCGTGTTATGGTTTTCCTTCATAAAAGAGGTCTATACTCTTTTATAGTCTTGTCCATGACTATAAGTCCAAAGTAATGCAAAAATTTCAAGATAGCAAAATTTTACTCCTTGATTCAAACTTCTCGCATGAAATAGATGCTTCCCTCATATGAACATCTATGTCTCTCACTGCTTCTTGTTATCTCGTTTTAGTGATTCCACTAAAAATGAGATAACCATATGAATTTTTTTGGCAAATCCCTTTAAAATTCCCCTTTAAAGGATAATTTCGAGTTTTCGGGCTTTCATTGCATGAAAGCATGTTTCTTGCATGTTACATGTCTAATGTTCCCGAAACCCAAAACCCGATTGTCTTAGTAGTGTGTCGGGTTTTCAAAACTCCCAAGCATCGGAACATGCTTTGTCTAATGCATGTTTCATGTCGTGTGATTCCTAAAACCCGAAACCTGAATGAAGCCTTTGTGTCGGGATTTTGGGACTTAGAAGCATCTTAACATCTCATGCATCATGCTTCATGTTTTCTAAAACCTAAAACCTAAATTAAACCAAACCCTTTGTATCGGGTTTTCGGAGGCTCCAAGCATGATGACATGTCATTAATGTCCAGTTGTCTAGTAGTTGGCACACATGTCAAGTGATGTGTAATTAATGTTAGGGTTTTATAAATAGGTGGTTTTCCACGTCATTTGTTACCTGGTACATTTTTTGCTGCATTGGATTTTTGTGCATGCTTCTTCCACCTCCAGACCGATTGAGCTTCGGTCGATTTCACCATCCATTCTTGATCATTTTTCGATCTAGTTGAAGGTATTCTTCTCCTCTTTATATTTTGGAGCTTTTGGGGTTATTTATGAGGTGTTTTGTTTGGGGTTTTCTTTTCTTTTTCTTCTTCTTTACTGTTTTAGGGTTTTAGGTTGTTTTTCTTGTTTCTTGTCTTTTTCGTGAGGGCTCTCATTTGGAATTTACCCCTTAGGTTATTTACTTGTTGTAAGTTGTGGATTTCAAGGTTCTAAAATTCCTAAGTGATCATGAGATGGGGATTTTTCATGTTCTGACTGGTCAGAAACCCGATATATTGATTTCGGGTTTTACAGGGTGCTCGACATCATCCAGTTTCCGCCTTGTTTCAGGTTTTGCTAGTTGCTCGACATCTTGCTTTCTCTACCTCATGTCAAGTCTTGTCAGGTGCTCGACATCCTCTAAGTTCCATACAGTGTGTCGGTATTTATACCTGCTCAACATCATCTCACTTCCGCCTTGTGTCGGGTTTTCGTTGATGCGCCGCATGCCCTAACTTCCGACATACACCCTACCAGTGTTTCGGGTTTCTCAAGGTGCTCGACATCCTCCAAAATCTGCCAGTATTTTGGGTTTCCATTGGTGTTTGACACGGCCTAATTTCGACATACAATCTAGTTTGTTGGGTTTCCGAAGGTGTTTTGCAAGTTTCAAAACCCGAATGGTGTGGTGGGTCTGTGCACTTGTCCAACAAGCTTTCACACCCATTGCTCTTCCAGAAGTCATCAAGGCATTTTCAAGACTCCTCATGTCGGACCCTGGCCCATCTAAGGATAAGTCGGATAAGTTAGGAAAAATGAAGTATAAGTACCAGAAGATGGAATCTTCTTCTTATGTAAGCTGCAATTATGACATCCGGGACATGAAGCTCGACAATATAGATATGGAAGACTTCTAGAAAAGAATTGTGGATTCTTCTCAGAATTCATGGATGAAGTCAATAGCCATGACGGTCGACCTCTCACAATAGGATTTCCAATATTAGCTCAATGGCCTGAATTCATTTTGGCCTGTGCTTCCCACTATGACTCAGCCTCCCACTCAATAAGAAATCAAGCGAGGAGTCTATAGTGAAATTGGACAGAGATTACTTTGATCAACTCCTAAAGTTGCCCAACTTTACGGAATATGTTGATTTAGACTTTAAATCAAGCACAAAAGGCCTGGGACAAAGATCAAAAAGATTGCATCAAGCACGTAAATAAGAAGTTCTTGATCAAGGCTAAGCCAATTGTTTCTAGGTTTCCTAATTCAGTCCATAGAAGTGATTTTATTCTTAAAGTCAGCGATATCATCACCCTGTTGAGCCGGTTATTTGGACTCCCAAATTCAAAAGAATTCCAAGGGTGGATGTACTAGTTCATGGTCATCATAAAGAAAAATGACCAAGGGATTGATTGGGGTAGCCTAATAAGTAATGAGATAGACTCCTAAATGAAAATGGTCTTATCTACCGGCAAGTTCCATATGATGTCATACGTCACCTATACGGCAATGCAGACATGAGAAACTATCCAGGGGTATTTGGATGGAAGGGAAACCAAGCAACAAAACACATATATCGGTACTTCCCATGTACCTAACTATAAAAGGGTGCAAGACAAATTTAAAAGAGTGAATGATGCCTTCTTCTATGAGAACATTTGCAGATTGGATCCTAATCTGAGGAAGAGAAGGGTTTCCGATGAAGCATGGACCAAAGTGTCAAAATGGGGTTACATCTTCTTGCAATTCAAGAAGTTTACTTATCTTCGGGTGGTAAGGTTCCACGGTAATCCTTTCTATTTGCTCAGGTTCCTAGGTGACAAACTGATCCTTATGGAGTTGGTCGACGATTATCGATTTTCACAAATTCCAAAAAGCGAGCACAAAGCCCTGCTGGCTCCTTCCCCATTTCCATTGGAAGGTATACATGTTCTACTATGGTTAAGGCCAAGAACGTGGTACATGAGCTTTAGGAAAATTGAAGAAACATATGAAGATGAGGGAGGGATTCAACATCCGAGGAGTCCTCAAGTCATATGGGACCTTGTCCCTGCATGTACCCACTGTGGAAGATATCTGGGTTGATCTTTGTGATGAAGTTGCCATCCGAAGAAAAGACAACAACAACGATGACACTTGAAGAAATTCATATGTTAGATATGGCTAATATCCTGAAGGCACCACGGATAATGAAAGTGTAATGGAACCTATGTACGAACAGTTAGATGGAGACCAACTTGGATTCCCAGCCATTGATTGGTCTATTGCTGAAAAGGCTTCTATCGTTGAAAGAGCTACTCAGACTCTTGTCCACACTAAGGCATGGCTCATTTCTGGGAATGAGTTATAAAGAAAAGATCTTTTCAAAAATAGCTACTTTAGAAGCGGGACCCTCCAAGGGAGAGAAGGAAAAGGATAAAATCCCTACCAAGAGGCAAATAAAGTTTAAGTTTGTCAGAAAAGGAGAAAAGCAAGGGGCCGAATCATCTGCTACTCCTACACAAACAATTGAGATATTGGATTCACCTCCTCCACAGAACAAGGAGAAATTCTTTCAGAAATCAAGGTTGGTCAACCTCTTATTTCTCCTTTTGTGGATTGCTCGTCGGAAGTAAGTCTTTCTCTTGCTTCTCAAGCTTTGGCTTTAGAGTCTTTACCTCCTCTCTCCCAATCTTCCTCATCTCATATTTCTACGCCACTCTCATCAATCATGGCTAGAATTTTCTCCGACCTCTCACCTCTCTTTGTTAGACCTACGATGGCCATAGATATGCCTCCTCCTTCCGCACCTTCATTCCCTGAATCTATTCCCACAGTCACTACACTTGCACTCATTACCACTCCACAAGTAAATCTTCCCCCACCTACAGATACAACCATAACACCTTCGATTGGGGTAAATTCTTCCATTGTACCTCAATGGTTAATTGATCAGACCCCAAGGAAGAGGAAGGTGGTAGTTCCCCTACCAGCCTTCGATTTCAGTTCACTCAAGGCTTCTCCTGCCAAATCTACCAAGAAACCCAAAATGGTTTCAAGGGTTTCAATGGATGCCTCAGGGCATAAGTTTACAGAGATTGCCACTCCCGTAGCTGACAAAACCAAGGAGGATATAGTGGTGACTGATTATCAGATTACAAGGGTTGATTTGGGGAAGGTAACAACAGAAGGAGCACAACAAGATGCACATGATGCCATGAACGTGCTTTCCGAAGCTAAAGGAAACAAAGGTAAGCAGGGATGAGCTAAAGGAGAAAGTTGAATAGTTGATGAGAGGTATTACTCAAGCTTTCAAAGCCTTCTCAGTCAACACCATCATCTTCTACCCCTACTCCTATCAGGTTCGATTTCTCATCGGTACCTATGATTGAAAAGATCAACGAGAAGGGGAGAATGGTTGAAGAATGGATAAAGAGGCTACTCCTACAAGGAAGAGAGGTCATTGATGACACAGTGGAGGTTTATAAATCCTTGGAGGAAATAAAGAAGGATGGCGAAAAAATGGATGATGAATTTTCACAGGAAGTCGGGAACCTTGAATTAACTTTAGAAGCTCTCAATGCACTGAAACAGGTTCCATCCTAGATCTTAATGGAAGAAGGAATCATTCCACATGGGGATAAGCATTTCTAGCTAGCCAAGGCTATCAGATTTAGGGTAAAGATTCTCAGTGAAGCTTGCGCAAAAATTGAGGGAATCTAGAGATCAGTTGGTTGATGCCACCAATGACATAGAAGAGGAGTTGTCTAGGATCTTCGCCAAGGTGTTGGATGAAAGCTCAAATATTCTACCTGTTGACGATCTCTATAAGAAAATTCAGGAATTAATTCAGCACGAACCAACTTCCATCTTTGATCTGCAACCATCGATAAGTTCATAAGGATCGAGAATGTTTTGGAATCACTAAGGAAACTCAACAAGAAATTGAAGAAACTTCCTGGTAATGCAAGTGACACTCAAGAAACTTGCGAGGTCCTAAGTGATTATTCTAGTGCACCAAATGAAGATGAGATGTAGGGCATAATCCGAGAAGTTCCAAGAATTTCGAGACAAGTAGGATTATTTGGAAGAAAACAAGGACGACGGGCGAGAATAAGAATAATGTTTCATGTCATTTCTACCAAGACATTGTCATGTCTTTTTCATTTTCGTTTTGCCACATAGGATGCAAATTTTGACTTGTTCTCTGTGTGAGAGTCAAGCAAAATAGGACTCTCATTAAAAACTGTTTTCTAGGATTTATCCTATTTTCTCTCTCGCTCTCTTTATTATAAATAAGGGATGCTTATGCATTTCAAAGAGACACTTTTTGAATATTAAGAGCTATTATGAAGAAGAAGAAAAACTTTGTATTTTCTTTTTAATCATTGAAGAATAGAAACAGGTGTTATTTTACAAACTTTGTGTTGTGGGATTCATCTATCTTGAGAGATTGTTCTTACGTCCAAAATCTTGAGCTATTCTTTGTTTAGTATTCTTAATCATTTTAATCGTTTCAAAATATTACACTCATTATCTAAAACTCGTATAAGTATTTCTTGATCTGTGTTTGCTTGAAAGAAAATATGTTCCTCTCATTCCCTTCCCGCTTTGTTTCATCTATAATATTTTCCCTTCTAATTCTTTCTAATCTAAAGTTGTAACATCTCCATTTCATGTTGATATGGATTTTGGGATTGTATCCCAACCCCAATGGTTAGAATAGTGTGGATATTGTATATATTATTTCGATGTGTTTTAGATTAGTAATAAACAGGCAGCCTCACCTGTCTTTGAGGAGGGATTTGATCCTTGCACTGTGGTTAAACCTCATATTTTGTCCTGACAAAATATCCAACCAACATTCTTTATTATAAGTAGATTACTCCCTCAAAAGGATGACTATAAAAAGCCAACCACCTATTGTACTTAGTCTATAAAAAAGAAGACTAATCTATATTTGTTAAAATATATATATCTTGGAGCTTCCCGCATTGATCAGCTTCACGAAGACCTCAAGGAGACACTACTATTCATCCCAATATAGACTTCCCGCATCGATCAGTCTATACTTTCAAAAAAGTGAAAAAAAAGAAAAAGTCAAGAAAAGTACAAAACTTTGGTCATGGACTCGCCTATTATGGTTTGAGTATCTTACGGAAGGGGCATGCCATCCCACAACAAGGTTACGCTAAACAAACCACTCCACCCTACCCTCTTGTACTTTTTCCTATCTACTCAAGGGACATGGTGCTCATGCGACACTTTGTGATCATGCAACTTCGTTTGAATCTAGACTTATTCCTCATACAACGTATCTAGGGGCCTATGTTCATAATCCTATTTGTATGGCCATTATGGTCATTACAAACTATAGAGCATTTCGTTTCTTTTCGGTTCACCTCGGCCTACTTATTACTTCTTCAAAGAGACAAGACCATTAAAATTAAATATCTAGGTTCATTTATCATTTCACCCACACTCATACTAATCATCAATTCCAAAACATTATACATACTAATCAAAATCAAATCAAAACCAAAAACAACACCGTGCATATACCAATCACACAACCTAACTAGTTACCCTTTCTATTTTTGACTCAACACTTGACCTTGCCTCACCTAACCTACCTATTAGAAATCTTATTCTTCCCTATCCTATGGGAAAACTACATCGGCCTGAGGCCCCTTTTGCAAGGGCTATACAGCAAGATTCAAAGACATGGGGTCTTCGGAGGTTAGCTCGACCACCATTTTTCCACCATCTTTCACCGTTTTGCCACTATTTGTCCTTGATACCTAATCTTTCTCACGTTTCCATAATATCAATAACATGGAAGCTAAACCAAACAAACCATCCATCATCACCACACCTATTAGCTAGTTTCCATAACATTAATAATGTGGAAATGAAACCAACCAAAACATACATCATAACCATGCCTATACATCTAATTTCCATAATATCAATAACTTGGAAATTAAACCAAACCATGCCTATACATCTAATTTCCATAATATCAATAACTTGGAAATTAAACCAAACAAACCATACATCATAACCATGCCTATACATCTAGTTTCCATAATATCAATAACTTGAAAATTAAACCAAACCCAGACGATCATCTAGTTTCCATAACATCAATAATTTGGAAATTAAACGAACCAAGCCATACATCATAACCATGCCTATACATCTAGTTTCCATAATATCAATAACTTGGAAATTAAAGCAAACCATGCATATACATCTAATTTCCATAATATCAATAACTTGGAAATTAAACCAAACAAACCATACATCATAAACATGCCTATACATCTAGTTTCCATAATATCAATAACTGGAAATTGACCCAAACCATGCATGCCCATCTAGTTTCCATAATATCAATACATTGGAAATTAAACCAAACCATGACATCAATCACCGTCACGTTACTAGTATCGATTTCACCTAAACCAACATCGGCCACCTTATCAAAAACCCAATTGACCTAATTTTTGTTGTATGGTGCCCTTTTCTTGTTGCCACAACCCTAAAAATCCCTAGAGACTCACCTACCAGCCTCACCACCTCACCAACTCCCTACGGATGTTTAGGGGCATGTTTTCCTAAATACCTTCACAAACCCGACCTTACCTAAATACCTTCACCGACCTAACCTCGCCTATATGACAATTGAACTCGCTTACTCGCTCTACCATGCGATAATGCTACTCGTGTTGTTTCACCTATCGACCTTGCCTTATTTCGTGACGTTTATCTCTACCAAACAAAACCTTTTGGTGTTTTGGAACATGTCTATACCCGTTCCAACACATAGCCTTGTTGTGTTTCCGGATCACATCCTATACCTTGGATACCTAGACCACATCACCCTTGTTTGGATAAACTATCGACCTTTGACGAGTTAGAGTTTGTGTGCTCTTCAACCTTGTGCCTTGTTGCATTCTAAGCATGTGCGTGCATTTTATTTCCTTCACCCCATTATCACCATTGCTTATACCTTCACATAACCCCATTTTTCATCACCTACCACCTTATCAAACCCATCACCGATTCCGTATCCTACTACATCAGTTCTTGGTTTGAGGGGGATCACCTCCACCCATATATGGGGCAACCACTTCTTGTTTTTGTCAGCGTCACTCATTAATACAAGCTACATGACAAAAAGGGGCAAATGAAGACATCCAAAATTGGGTCGCATGCAAACCTCTAGGCCACCTTCGATTAACATACCCCTTTACCATGACCCCATCCTCACATTATTATTAATTTAATTACCCATATTAGGTTAATAATTCCCTCACCCCTCCACCTCATCTCTCCACCTCACCATGGACCCATTTCAATCCCATTTATTAGCCTAGACTAAGTCATTTCTTTCCTTAACTAACTATGACTTCTTCTAAACCTCTCCTACCTAATTCCTGCTTCATTAAGCAATTACTCGGACTCAGGAGTCCATAACAAATCTTAACCCATACTAAAAAGGGTGAAAAAGGCTATTTTTGGCAAATGCGACATTTTCTCCCTAAGCGACATTGATTATTCCTTGTTCGGTGCCGGTTAGCTAACCACCATTGGTTACCTTAAGTAAGGAAAGCCAACCCTTTGCCGGGTTCTTCCATCTTGGCTTTTGAGTTATGGCATTCTTAGCTCTTGCACCAGCATTCAAACAAGATTCTAACGACCAACATGGGACTTGAGTACCCACACTCTTCACCAAAGAATCAACATATTGCACTGAGCCCCAAATCATTCACACGGGAAGCACTTTGTGCCTTCGCTTCTTTGCGTTGGATCGAGACATGTTTCTCCTCCAAGCACCTACCACCAACCATCGTTTATCAACCTTCAATCTCCATATAAGTATTTTAATTTGGTTGTTAAGTTTCATTAGCTTCTGGTATTAAATCCTTTATTTTCTGATTGCTTCTCTCCTATATACCTCCTACACCCATCGCCCAACAACCTTCTGTTTGAACCTCTCTCGTCCTTCGCAACCACCCACTTCACCCCTATTGTACCTACACCAAAATCCAAACACCTCGCTCTAAGCCTTCCCGACACTCTCGCGATCACAGATAACCCCAAGCAACCCTATTTTCACCTTGGCACTTAATTGTCCCTATTGTGATCGGTTTTCCAACCGATACGGCTATACCCAACTACCGATGTCGCTTACCCAACCGGTATTGGTCTCTCGTACTCTGTATTCTTCCCTAGACTAGAAAGCCTACAACCTCACCCACATCCTCTCAAAACCACCCAAAAACTTCACCCATATCTCCCCAATACCCTCTGCTACACTTGTAGGCCCTGACAACCAACCACCCTTTTTAGATTGAGTCTTGTATTCATTATTAGATTAGATCTAGCTTATTGTACTTGTGTGAGAAACCTAAATCATATAATTACAATAGGATTTCCTCTTTCATGTTATTTCTCTGCATTAAGTTGTATTTGAACGTGGATTGACAACCTTCTAGGAAGCACCCCGCTTCCTAGATCTAGCTCCGCTAGGCAGCACCCACGACCTATATTATTAATGCTATCTTGTGGTCTTGTTTTGTTTCTTAGGTAGTTCTTCACAATCGACTTGATCTTCTACAACTGTGCGCAACCTTCTTCTCGCCTCCGGGTATTCCTCATATACCACAACCTTACCTCTTTAAATCGTTTTGTCATAGCGGTACTTCCTTATGTGGTGAAATAGGAGATGTACGGTGGATGATCACCTTAACTTTACACATATAAAATGGCCATTTAGGTAGCTTGGTATTTAAAAATTACACCATTGTGTAGCATATGATCCAAAGGTATTCCCATTTTAGTTTAATGTGTTGAATTGGAGGGAAATACATAATTTGAATATGTTTGGTACAAAAAGTAGGTGCACCAATAGTTGAGCATGGGTGACCAATAGATGAACATCTCACATGTCATGATATGATTGGCCCTTACAAACTAGTATTAAGTATTCGTTGCATATTTATTGATACATCTTTATTTTTATATTGACATTCAATCACAAAATAGTATTCATCTTTTGGTACATGTTCATTAATTGTTGCCTCTCCCCTAAGTAAAATCTATTAAGTATTGATAAGTATAGTGTGAAAATGTAAAATCCTTCATTCCAAAAATATATCCCAGTCAAAAATATATCCCAAGTTCAAACCCCACAATTTTAAGCTTGGTTGTGGTGGCCCGCCTAGGTGAGTAGGTAGTCGAACCGGTAGTAGAGCATTCAAAGCTCTCCATCTAAGTTCAAACCCCACAATTTCACGCTTGGTTATTGTGGTCTGCCTTTTTCAGATTGAAGCCCCATACCCACCAATCACTAGGAGTCTTCCATGCTCCTCTACATCCCTTCGTTTAATTGCATCTCAATTAAGCCTATGATTACCGTGTACGTGGTCGGTTGTTACGCATTGTCGGTGCAAAACTAGGTACTTTCCACACGTACAATAATATATTGTATAACAATTGCCTAAAATTAATATCGGTTGGAAGCAAATCGATTTTTCCCACAACGAGACTGCGGAATCAGCTGGTGCCATGGAAGAACCATCCATAACTCTTCACATCAAATTCGGGCGCGATTCCTTCCAGGCCGCCCTTCCAACGACAGCAAGCGTGAAAGATCTGAAAACTCACCTTCAGTCTCTCACCAACGTCCTTCCGCGAGGACAGAAGCTCATTTTCAAAGGTTTTAAACTGCTTTCTTTATTCATTAAATTAAATTATTCACTGTAATTTTCACCAATCTTCGTAACGAGTCTGTAAATTTTTTAAAGCGCATTTAATTTGAGTGAAATTATAATGAATTCCTCCTGAAAAAGGAAAATCTTAACGTGCATTTTATTTTAGCTATTTGCTCTCATCAATGAAAAAGCTAAAGAAAGGGTTCTTTGTCATATTTTGAAAGGGGTCTTTATCAAAGCTTTGAAAATGTGAAAATAATTTATTTCATGCCGGCAAAGCTTTGAAAATATGAAAATAATGTATTTAATGGCGGCATAGCTTGAAAATATGAAAATAATTTATTTCTTACGGGCAACAGCTGCATACCGCTCGGTTTACAGGAGTCTATGTTGATGATTGAACTTAATTTATCTAAATTTGCCCCGCGCCTGCTCACAATATGAGGATTATAGAGTTCTGTAAACATTTTAAAGATGGAGCGATTAGGCTTATCTGACGTTTCTGTGTCACCTATATATCAACCTTTACCTTCACATTTTACCTTTTATTGGGCTGATATTACTGGGAGGGAATTAGAGGGAAGGCACCAACAAAATTCTACACATAGGGGTCTCCCATTAAGTCAATGGTTTGTGTTGGAAAATGCCACTCGTAAGTCAATTGCTTGTAATTGGACCTGCTCATCAATATATGAACAGGTTATATTATTTCTGGTAGATGCTTACTGATTTGATTTCTTTAATTATGAATTTATGAGATGGCGAGGCTTAGGGTTGAAGTTCTATCCCGTTTTTATTAGAATGCTTGCATTCAAAGCTCCGCCATGGAGAATCTGAATTTATCCAGCTGATGCATCAGTCACAGAGAGCCTGGCAATTGGATTACACCTAGCTATAAGAGGACTCACCCCAATTTTGCAAAGTTCAAACTGTTTAACAGTTACACATCTGTGCACGTGTCAAGAAGGCATTTGGCTGTCTATTGCTACAGTATCTTGTGAGGAGCAGAAATACATCAGCTGTCCATTGCTACAGTGGTCGGTAGAAATGCTATAAAAGTGATCATCCGTAACCATTTTCATGACTGAACCATAGCATGAACAAGAACTGAAATTTCAGGAAATGCTTAATCAGGAAAACCCTACGGCATGCCCATAAGTACTGACACAAAAGCATAAGCTTTGAAAGACTTTGATCATGGACACATTATGACGAGTCCATCCTCAATTATACAGAAAGAGAATGAAGAATGCAAAATCTTCATTTATCTAGTGGACCAGGAGGGCATGTCCTGCATAATTAATTCTTTTGTGCTCTGTTTATTGCTTAGTATTTTTTACGAGAGTATGGGATGAGCCTGTAAATGACAATCAAGCAGAAAGAGCAAGAAGAAACCAGTGTTCATTTGTCTAGAGGAGAAGGGGGCAATGCATGTACAATCAATTCTATTGTGTTATTAATGGTTCTTAGCTTTCTTCTCATGAGAGTATCGGACAAGCATTTGATGTAATCTGTATCATGCATTGTAATATATATATATATATATATATATATATGTGAACTTGTCAATGGGCACAAATTGTTCTGCGCAGTTCATGGGCTCAACCTTGGACCAGGAACTGAGTTGAAACTGGAAATAATGATTGTGGATCGGTTCCTGCTTTTTTTTTTTTTTTCCATCAAGCAATCACAAGGGGAACCATAGGCATGGCGAGTGTAGTTCCATGGGTGAATAAGATTCTTTTGTTCACCCAATTTATTGGTTGTAACATTTGTAAATTTATATACTATGAATGCCATGGATTATGATTGAATTTTTATTGGAATACCTTTAGTACTTCTTGGAAAATTATGACTTGTTTTTGGAGAATCTAAAGAGTGAAAAGTAGAACTTGTATACATGTTATTATGCTGATTTTTATGTCAGCTTAAGAAGAAATGAACAAGCTGAAGAGTAAAAGTAAACCTTTTATTGGTGAAAAATTGGCAAAGAGTTCTAATTATCTTGGAAAGCGGAGTCGGTGGTGGATACTCGGCCACTCAGGTAGGATATTGTGAATACAATTTGTTCCATTGCAAAACTAGTAAAGCTTGTACTTGCATATTTTTGAAAATGTGAGAGGATTTTTACGAGATAGCTAATTTGCCGGTAGGCGTCCACCTTTGAAGTTGTCTTTCTTTGGAAAGTGTCAAAATCCAACAACGTTTTCCAAGCATACTTTTTCCGGCAATATTATTTTCTCCTATGCCAAAATAAATATATAAATATTTGGATTCTCTCGTTGTTGATTGGCTGCTATTTATAGCGAAAAAGAATTACAAATTCTCTCCTCTTAACACGGATTCATTTCAAGGCATTTTTGACCTAGCTCTACTTACATCGAAGCGAGACGGGAAAGGCCGAAATCGGAACAAATTCTCTTTCAAATTCTACATCTCCGAATGAGGTGATTCACCATATCCGTGAGTATGACAATGAACACTATTTTGCCTATTTTCATTACATGACTTATCATAACAATCAATCTAATTTGTGAATCCAGGGAAATTCTCTTTCTAGGGTTTGGCTAAAGGAGAAGAGGTAATGACCTTTGCGAAGGTTTTTTTTTCTCCTTGGTTTTGAAACAAATAGTTGTTCTCTATTGTTGGCTCTGTTTTTCTTCAAATGTCAGTTCAGTGGCGCTGTAAATTTAGTTTATTCGTCAGGACTTTCAGACATCAAATAACAACTCGTCCTCTTTTAAAATTATGCAGACTATTGACACGCACAACTGAAATTTGATTGAATTCTAGGACTTTTGACATGTAAGGTTAGAATTTGAATGCCAGATGATGAAAGAATGGATTTATTCTCATTTTTCCAAACAAGTGTGTGCCTTTAGTATGTTTCAACAAATCCATTTTGTGCATATCTTGCAACCATGGTATTCCATGAGATGGCATATGAACGACACATTTCTTTCAAAAGCCTTAAAGCCTTGTTAACATTTTGTACCTTATTCTTGCCCTTGCCTTCCACACAGTGATGGCTATTAGTATCTGCTACTTTCTTGTTTATCTGAGCCAATCGTTGCGTCCTGTTTTGGCTTAAACACGTTCAACATGCAAGTGATGAAAATGTTTATCTCTAGTCTTATAATATTCAAGAGCTAGGGAGGAAGATAGTAGTAAAAACTATAGGGCAATACTAAAGTTGTGCCACAACCCTTGTTTGACGTGGAAATTATTGAATTGTATGATATTTAATGTTCTATCAAGTATTGTTTAGATGTTTCTAGGGGTATTTCGACTACTAGAAGGATTTAATATAGTTTTATCATTTGAATACTTTAACCGAATGTCCTTTGAAATGGCGGTTTCGTAATTAATTTTTGTATTGAATTTGAATTTATCATTATTTCTGATTTGTGTCAAATTATCGTGGACGATCATCCTTGGCGGATGGACCGTCAGAGTCGTGGGAATCCTTAGGTTAGTGGGACGTGCGCCCTAAGGAGACCTCCAAATTTTAAAGAAGTTGGCTCTTCTTTCAAGGGTGTCGTGAGGGTTAGAAAACGAAACAAAACATTAATTTAAGGGGGTGATGCGCCAAACGAGCCTTCCAAGAGATCAATCGACACCACAACTGTCGAAAAGGGAAAAGGTGAACGACTGAAAAGGGTGGTTGAAATGCACCACAGTCAGAAAAGATTCACACAGAACACTACCTCAAACTACTTAAGCACAACTTCAAAGATAGTAACAAAATTGAGAGATGCACAGTTTCTACGTGAAAATAAAGGTGATCAGAGTCAATAAAGATATGTAAATGATGAACAAAAAGCACCACAAGACATATATATTACTCCAACAATTGTGCATAGTATTACATTAGAAAAGAGGCAAGATTGCTGTTACAAAACCCAAGAAGAAGGCTAGAGCTTCAGACCCTGTCTTTTACAAAAGGGGGACTTGAGAAAGAAGAAAACCGATCGACTCTCGATCTATATATAACTCTATGTCTCTCACTATATGCTTCTATATATATCTATGTCTCACATCACTTTCTTTTTTAAAACTCTTTTTGCAGACTAATATATATAGGAAGAGGAAGAGAAGATAAGAAGCCATCCTACACTCCTTTCCAATTGCTTTAATTATGATAAATGGAGTGAAGTGACAGAACAGATTTCTCAAGATCTTTCTCATACTTTCCCATTATCTGTCTCCTTCTAAAGGGTGAAAGCCATGCCTATTTAATGCATCTTTACTATCCTGAAACTAACTCCTTTGAGATGGACTTGCCTTTTGAGAAACATCCCGCTTCGGTTCTTTATTACATAACCAAATATTTCGATCCTGTGCATCATTGGTACCCGTCCTCATGACTCAAACGGTGCGTATTTTGCGCTATACCAAACGACCCTTTGCGATGCAGATGCATAACTAGTCTTCGCAGTCTTCAGGTTGGCACTCTTCACATGGGCTACGCATTAACTCGCTACTGAAATGACAAGCAAGATGACCCTTCACTTCCGACCTTTTGAAAAAGTCCCGAGCAATTAAATCTTCGATAAGTTTCATAATCACTCAAATGTGATGCATGGCTTGTCATCTTTTGTGACTCGCAAACCGGAGTCCATTTTTGCAAATCCACATGGGAAGCCCGCGCATCCCTAAGATTTCTGTTGCCCTTTCAAGGGTTTTGGGAATGCGCTTTGGCCGACACGTGGCACCCTTTTTTTTTTTCGCGAGTTCGTAATGAGACTCGTTCCACATTAATACGAGGACCCTCTCTTGGTGGGCCCCTTATTATTGACTCCACGTGGAAGTCCCGTGGGGTTTGGGATTTCACTCCCTCTATCTTTTTGGAATTGTCTTGAGTTGACACGTGGCGTCGTCCGTGAGCAGGCCGTTTTGTTCTTTTGGGAAAGTAAAGGACCTTGTTGCATATAACGTCAAAACTCCCTTTCGGGCGGGCCCTTATAGTTGGCTCCACGTGGAAACCTTGCGGGCTTCCGAGACTTTACGCCTTCCTTTGACCTTTGAAGTTGCGACGGTTCGACACTTGGCATCGTCCGCGAGCCTGCTCTGCTTTCTTTGTGTTTTGGCTAAGTCCCTTTTTCCATTGGCGAAGATTCAACTCCGAATGGACTTCGAAAATGCAGGAAACCTCCTAGCTGTGGAATTTAGATAATAGTCTGACGACTCACTGGGACCATTAGCCTGCTAAATGGAAAGAACCCACAATCTCCCACTATTAATTTGGTCTGGAACTGTGCTTCGAAGCCACTATGAATATGAGCCCGTAGCAATTTTGGCTTTTATGAGCCTTCATATACGTGACCGATTCGCGCCTTCTTACTCTCATGATAAAACTTTGTAATTTATTTTTGTGAGAGTAGAAAATGTAAAAGGCAGCCATTATCAATCTTCTCGATCTGATTTTAGTTGCTCTGCATTTGCTCAAAGTGAAGCTCACTGAACCACCTCGGCCTGATCGTGAATTCTTCATCGAAATGGAGTCTTCATAGACTGGTACCTCCATGATAGAGTAACATATGCGTGGGCCTATACAAAGACAAAACATACATGGCTCAAATGAGTCATGCAGAGTGTGCGCAAGCACTTATTTTGTGAAAGCAATCTACTCCTACTCCTAATCTAATTGGTTTGGTACAAGCTAAACAAAACCCGAAATGAAAGGAAAAATAGCTTCCTTTTCTTATGAAGTGAGGCCATACGATTAATTTAGCTATTGATATGGCCTGTAACGAGAGTGAAAAATTACCTTTCACTCTTCCACCCATGGTATCAGCAAATAGAATGAATACCTCCTTTAGATGTTCCTCTCTTGGTTGGAGGTGTTGTAGCTGACCCTGGGGTCTTGAAAATTATCCTCATGCCCTGAAGTGAGCATGACTGGTACTGAGTCTTCCTTGGTCTTGAGGAGGACCTTTCTTTGGTGGGAGTCGGTCTGACTCTTTGCTTCTACCCATTGTTTTGGATTGCATCTTTTGGAATGGGACTTTTTGCAGGCTTCTCGAAGGGTGTCATCCCTATCCCCTCCTTTGTTTTTAGTAGCTTTGTCGGTGAATCCAGGCTCTTCGATTGAAAGCAAAAAGCTCTCAATAATACTTTCTTCTAGAGTCCTAGGACTAGTCCTAGGGGAGCTGTTGTGAGCGGAAGGCTGCCTTTGTTGTGGGGTTGATGAAGTGGCGAAGATTGTTATTTCTACAGGCCCTTCTTCATTGAGCCATCCCCCAAATCTGATAAGCACTCGAGCTTATCTTCTTCCTCCTCTGTCAAAGCTTTATGCTTTTGTATGATGGTTTTTGAGTCTGCAAATTCTCCATCATATGTGGCTTCATCTTGCAGTATGAAGCCCGTTGAAAAAACTTTTCGTGGGAGCTGCTTTGTGGGGAGGACAAACAAAGGCAACTTCTGCAGCCTCTCTTCTACTCAGCTTGTGATACGAACCTCAGCCCGTATCACTTCTCACCATATGCTCCTCTTCTTTTGGATTTGGAGCCATTGCTTACTGGTGCGGGGGTATAGCTGTTCAAGAAAGGGGAGGGTGGATGGGTGGCTTGGAGATGGACAAAGGAATGATCCTGGTGGTAATGAAGTCATGATTGCACGACTTCATAGGATGAAGAGAAATGGAAGACGTGGAAAGAAAGATGAGTGGAAATGGATGAGAGGGAGGTCTGCGAGCCTTTGTAATGATTTGTTCGGACCATGTGGAGTCACTGGATGTGTTCGTAACTATCTTCATTGAAGTTTGAACTTTATCAAGAATAGACCGAGTTGATGCCATGATAAAATATCACTCTGAGTTGTCCCACCGGTGCAGTTAAAAATCAGCTGACGCATCATCCTCGCGGATCGGACCGTCGAGTCGTGGGAATCCTTAGGTTAGTGGGACATGCGCCCT
This sequence comes from Taxus wallichiana var. yunnanensis, assembly GCA_018340775.1. Taxonomy (NCBI): domain Eukaryota; kingdom Viridiplantae; phylum Streptophyta; class Pinopsida; order Cupressales; family Taxaceae; genus Taxus; species Taxus wallichiana. Next base: position 203,557,771 of record CM031236.1, read on the forward strand.
AAGGAGACCTCCAGATTTTAAAGAAGTTGGCTCTTCTCTGAAGGGTGTCATGATGGTTAGAAAAATGAAACAAAACATTAATTTAAAGGGGGCGATGTGCCAAATGAGCCTTTCAAGAGATCAATCGAGACCACAACTGTTTGTCGAAAAGGGAAAAGGTGTACGATCGAAAAGGGTGGTCGAAATGCACCACAGTCGAAAAGATTCACACAGAACACTACCTCAAACTACTTAAGCACAACTTCAAAGATAGTAACAACATTGAGGGATGCACAATTTCTACGTGAAAATAAAGGTGATCAGAGACAATAAAGATATGCAAATGATGAACAGAAAGCACCACAAGACATATATATTACTCCAACGATCAGGCATAGTATTACATTAGAAACGAGGCAAGATTGCTGTTATAAAACCCAAGAAGAAGGCTAGAGCTTCGTAACCCCTGTCTTTTACAAAAGGGGGACTTGAGACAGAGAAGAAAACCAATTGACTCTCAGATCTATAGATAACTCTATCTATGTCTCTCACTATATGCTTCCATATATATCTATGTCCTGTCATTATGTCTCTCTTTTAAAACTCTTTTGCGTATAATATATATATAGGAGGAGGAAGAGAAGATAAGAAGCCCTCCTACACTCCTTTCCAACTACTTTAATTATGATAAATGGAGTGAAGTGACAGGAACAAATTTCTCGAGATCTTTCTCACACTTTCCCATTATCTATCTCCTTCTAAAGGGTGAGAGCCATGTCTATTTAATGCATCTTTAACTATCCTGCAACCAACTCCTTTGAGATGGACTCGCCTTTTGAGAAACATCCCTTTGGTTCTTTATTACATAACCAGATATTTCGATCCCTTGTGCATTGGTTCCCGGCCTCATGACTCAAACGACGCGTATTTTGTCGCTATATTGAAACGACCCTTTGCATGCAGATGAATAACTTGAGTCTTCGCAGGTTGGCACTCTTCACACGGGGCTATGCATTAACTCGCTATTGAAATGACAAGCAAGATGACCCTTCACCTCTGACCTTTTGAAAAAGTCCCAAGCAATTAAATCTTCAGATAAGTCTCATAATCACTCAAACGTGATACATGGCTTGTCATTTTTTGTGACTCGCTTCAAACCGGGAGTCCATTTCTCGCTGGATCCACGTGGGTAGCCCGTGCATCCCCAAGATTTCTGCTGCCCTTCGTGGTTTTGGGAATCTTGTTGTCAGGCCGACACATGACACCCTTTTTCTTTTCGTGAGTTCGTAATGAGACTCGTTCCACATTAATACGAGGACCCTCTCTTGGTGGGCCCCTTATTATTGACTCCACGTGGAAGTCTCGTGGGGTTTGGGATTTCACTCCTGTCTTTTTGGAATTGGCTGAGTTGACACGTGGCGCCATCCGTGAGCACGATGTTTTGTTCTTTTGGGCAAGTAAAGGACCTGCCGCATAAACGCGTCAAAACTCCCTTTCAAGTGGGGCCCTTATAGTTGGCTCCACGTGGAAACCCCGTGGGCTTCGAGACTTTATGCCTTACTTTGACCTTTGAAGTTGCGACGGTTCGACACTTGGCATCGTCCGCGAGCCTGCTCTACTTTCTTTGTGTTTTGGATAAGTCCCTTTTTCCATTGGCGAAGATTCAATTCGAATGGACTTCAAAATGCAGAAACCTCTTAGATGTGGAATTTAGATAACAATTACAAATAGAATAACAATGTTCAATTTGCTGCAGGTTTAGGGTTCAAGATATAGGCCCAACCATGATTCCCAAGAACACATATCATAGTATACTACCCAACAAATATTTTCTTGCAATCATATTTTCCCTTGAAAAATATAGCATTCCTATCAGATATGCAGTTGATTACCAAAATTCATAAAAATGAAAACCTCGACCTTCCACATTTTAAGTTGACAAGTACATTCGAGATGGCATTTTCTAAAAAGCTAGGTAGTCGGTATGGGGTACGGGTATGGGGATCCGGGACACTTGTATGGATTTTTTCTTTGGGGTCCCCAGATATGACACTTGGTTACGACCATACAATATATAATAATAATAATAATAATAATAATAATAATGCCTGAAAGGCATTATACAACCAACTTCACCCACCTGGCTTGACCTTATCAATGATATACAATGCATTTCACCAAGGGAGCGACCACGTGACTCATCTCGGTCGTCCCTGTCAAATCTACAGAATAGGTGACTTATCGTGACCTTTGAAGTTGCCTTTGCTGGAAAGTGTCAAAATCCGGCAATGTTTTCCGAGCATACCTTTTCCAGAAAGATTATTTTCTCCCATGCCAAAATAAATATATAAATATTTGGATTCTCTCCTGTGTAATTTGCAACTCTTGTGCAATTGCTAGTTGTATGGTAATTTGAGAACCGTCAACACCCAAAGATTCTTTCGAAGCCAGAAAGTTTATCACAGAGTTCCCAAACTAATAATGCAGCACTTGAGAAAGGTAAAATTATATAAAATGTGTTTCATATGATATAATATGTATGTTAATGTCATAATTTATCACTTTTTCTTTGATTTCAAGCTTTTCTCTTGCATAAATCATCGTTATAATTGTCAAATGCATCAGGAAGAGGAGATACCATAACATTATGCTCTATTCGAATCTCTAGTAGCATTTGTACTCTTGTCATTTTAATGTACTCATGTTCCGTATTATGGATGACACAACAGCTTTATATATATAGCATTGTTGTCTTTCTACCTATCAATTTTATTCACTCTTCCGGATTTTTAGTTCTTATAAGTTACAACCCTCAAGTGTTTTTCTACATTTAGTCTCAGTAAATGTTAAAATCTTTAGTCTTAAGCTATGTTACGGAAACGTGGTGGGGGCCTCGGGAGCGGGAGCGGCGGTGGGAGTGGGCGGGGAGCTGAAATGGCCGGGTACAACTCGTGCCGCACCGTGCATTTCCGCAGCCTCTCCGCCGCTCCTTGCCCACTCCCACATGCAAAAAACATATTTTTAATTAATTTTTTATTTTTTTCATGTTTTTAAAACCCCACAACAATAAAAAAATTAAAAATTCTTCTAATCTAAAACCTAAAAGCTAACTCTAAACAATAAGAACAACACAAAAACAAAACATAAAGCAAACAAACTCACATTGTGGCTCTCCAAAATTGCATTGTGTTTGTCTAGGGTTTGAGGAGCTATTACTAAGCTTGTAGGAGTGTGAGGAGCTGCAAAGGAGGAAGATTTGTGAAGGATTTGTGGTTTACTAAGTGAAGGTAAGTTTTTTTTTAATTTCTAGCTTTGTTTTTTTTTTTTTTTTTTAATTATTTAATTTTTCACACATTACATTTTTTTGCTTATGTTCATTTTTATTTTGCTATTTCTATTTAATTTTTTTAATTTTCATTGTTCAATCACAATGCAATTTCATGCCATTGTTTTCTTTGCTTAATTTTTTTTTGAACCTTGTAGGTATTTCTACAATGGCAACAACAAGTTACGCTTCTTCAGCAATCTTTGGCAAGGACTTTGACCCAAATTCACCGTTATGGAGGCATGTAACAATACTTCAACAAATTGCGGGTGGTGGTTGTTTTGAATGGAAATGCAATGAGTGTGATGGACTATTCAAAGGCTCTTACAAGAGAGTGAAAAGTCACTTGTGTGCCATAATGGGTAATGGTATAAGAGTATGCAGGGGGAAGAATAATGCTGGGGTGCCAAAACAAAAGTTTTGGCATATATTAAAGAGCAGGAAGATGCAAAGGCAAAAGTGGCTATGAGAGCGGGTCATCCATTGGCCAAAAGAGGAGGTTCATCTCGTTCAGCGAGGCCTCCAGTTGCTCCATCACCTAGTGGATCCTCAATTGTGGCCATGCCACATCCATTTGTGGCTCCTATCTCCACGGATGAGGATGTTTCCCTTGCACGAAAAAAAAGTAAGACAAAAGGGCCATTAGAAAAGGCCTTTCAAAATGAGAGCAGGAGATTGTAGATGAACACATCACGTAAGGTGTGTATATGCTAATGGGCTTTCTTTTAATGTTGTGAGATCACCTTATTGGCATGAGATGGTGAAAGCCATCAATGAGGCACCAAAAGGGTATAAACCACGGGATATGAGAAGATCCGCACCACCCTTTTCGATGACAGAAAAAAAATATGTGGAAACCTCCTTGTAACCAATTAGGGACTCATGGACCAAAACTGGTGTGTCCATTGTTTCTGATGGATGGAAAGATGCAAGAAACTGCCCTTTAATCAATGTGATTGTAGTATGCTCTAAGGGGGCAATGTTTTTGAAAGCGGTTGATTGTGAGAGGCAAGTGAAGGATGCCCAATTCATAGCCAACATTCTCTTTGAGTCCATTGAGGCAGTGGGGCCTGAAAATGTTGTCCAAGTCATAACGGACAATGCCAAAAATTGCAAAGCTGCGGGGATGCTAGTTGAGGCACGGTATGGGCATATTTTTTGGACACCTTGTGTTGTGCATTCATTGAATTTAATGCTAAAGAAAATGGCAAACAAAATAGAGTGGATCCAACAAGTGTATGCAGAAGCTGAAGAGATCCAAATGTTTGTCACCAACCACCACATGTCACAGGGCATTTTTAGATCATTCTCGCAGTTGGAGCTACTGAAGGTAAGGAAAAGCTTTCTTTCTTTCTTTTTAATTTAAAATTTAATATAAGTTTTTTAGTATTCTTTTAGCTTTCAATTTTATAATTTATTTTTAATTTTTGTTCCTCGTTCTTATTAGGTTGCGTTGAGACTCGGTTTGCATCACACACAATCGTCTTGAGACGACTAGTGAAGGTGCGAGAGGCACTCATGAGGATGGTAACATCCAATCTTTGGTTTGTATGGAGGCAATCAAACACTCAATGGGCTCAAAAAGTGAAGAACATGATCTTAGAGGACCCTTGGTGGGATAGAGTGGATTATCTGTTGAGTTTTACGGAGCCCATTATGAGCATGATCCGGTTTACTGACACGGATCAGCCATGTCTAGGAGAGATATATGATGGCATCGACTCAATGATTGAGAAGATAAAAGCCGTCATAAATGCAAAAGAACAAGATCCCGAGGAAATATTTTTCAAACAAGTGAAGTCAATCCTCATTGAGCGGTGGAACAAAATGACCACCCCATTACATCTACTAGCTTTTGCATTGACTCCTAGATTTTATAGCACAAAGATCCTTTCCTTGCTAGGGAGGGTAGCACCATACAGGGATGCGGAAGTCAGTGAGGGATATATGGCGGCATTGGCTAGGCTCTTCCCTGATCCTGAGGCCCAAGACCAGGTTATGGTAGAGTTTGGCAATTTCATAGCAGAAACGGGTCATAGCCTTCTTGCTCTTCGGAGCAAATACAAGATGGATGCTCATATGTGGTGGTACCTCCATGGTACTTCATCGGTTTACTTGCAACCTCTTGCAATCAAGGTCTTGGCACAGGTAAGTTTTTAATTTTTTATTCTCTTTTCTTTTAGTTTTTTAAAATTTAAGTTTGAGTGTTTAAATTTGAAGTTGAACTTTGCATTGACTTTGAAGTTTGGGTTGCCTTAATAGGTTGCAAGTTCATCTTCCTTTGAGCGCAACTGGAGTACGTATAGTTTCATCCACTCACGAAGAACGCTTGAGGTTGGGGGCTAAAAGGGCTGAAGATTTGGTATACATACATTCCAACTTGCGCCTTTTATCCCACAAGTAGCCAGAGTACAAGGAAGGGTCAACAAGACATTGGGACATTGATCTAGAGATAGTTGACTTGGATGCTTCCATTTCCCACCATGGAGCATATGATGATGAGGGGAGTTATGTGGCACCACGAGACCTACATGCACAAGGGGGTGCAACTGGCAGTGGCCCTAGTGCGAGTGGTTCGAGCCCATGTGGTTCTAATGAACCACATAATGATGATGATGATGTAGCTGATCTTGATCCTCTTGATGAAGAGGAATATGATGAATAATAAATATTGACAATGAAAGATAGTTTGAACTTTGAATATTGATCTATGATTGAATTTAATATATCATGAGATTCATGACATTCACATTGTGTTCGATTTAAGTATTTTAATTTAACTTTTAAGCTTTTAAGTTTCTAAGTTTTATCGGTATCCTAGCTTGTTTTTTGTGGTTATTCACTTATTTAGCTTATAACTTGTCTTTTATCTTGTCTTTCATATGCATAATATGTGGTTAATAATTAAATTCCTATTTAGAAGGTTGAAATTTATATATTTTTTAATTTTTATATAGTTTTTGTACTGCCGTATCCTACGCCGTATCCGGGGTAAAAAAAAATTTGCCGTTTCGCATATCGGATACTCCGCTCCCTCTCCCGCTCCCGTATCCAAAACGTTTCGGCTACTTAGGTCTAAACTTCTTGTTTTGTCTCAAATGTTGTTTTACGTTATTCCTAGAGTGCTAAAGCTTTCATCTTTGGAGACTTCTTGAAATCTTTTACTCGTAAATGGTTTTATATCTATTATTCGTTATCTTTTTAAAAATCTCACGACTCTTGGTTCACCATTTTTCTAATTTGATTCATGCAAAGGGCTCAAAGTTTCTGTGAATGAGGCAAAAACAAGACGGATGTGTGAAATTATCTTGTGAGTTTTGCACATGAATCAACTTATTGAAACTACAAAAATATGTAGAAATCATCTTAAATGGAAGCAATGTTACCAGAGCGGTAAAGAAAACAGAAACAAAACAAGAGATTTGATCGAACTAAGAAATGGGACTATTAAGGTCTACGTTGCTGGGTACGTGTTTGCGGGGCTAGGGTTCGGGTATGGTACATGCAGGGATGGGTACATGCCCTGGTACGCGGGGGGACGTTCTGGGTATGGAATCAGTAGCCGGGTATTAACTCCCATACCCATCATGTTTCTACCAGTTTAAAAAAACATTTTTGGTCCAAAAAGTCAAAAATGGCTTTTTAAACCTAAAAATAATGATTATGGGACTCAAAAATACACTCAGTTATATTGGAAAAATACTAGGGTAGAAAAGAATCCAAGAAGTCGAAAAGGAGACATAAAAAATGTGCTAATAGAGAAAGGTCAACAAGAGAAGGTAAAGCCTAGCCATAGAAAACAAGTACAAATATAAATAATCATACGAAGGAAGACCAAAAATAAAGACCAATATAGGAAATCGACGCAGTTACATGTCTTTATCAATGCTTGGACTGTAAGGAGAACCGCTGACATCATCATCTACCAAAAAATAATGGATATGAATATGCTGATTCATCTTGATTTTTGTTGTAAACATTGTCACATTTGCACAATGTACTTATTCTAAGTTCGACCAGTGAATAACATGACATGTGGCATTGAAGTATCATTATGTTTTGTGGTAATTTAGCTTATTTTGTTTACTCTACGGATCTTATATGGTTAATTTGCTTATTTAGCTATATTTTTTTTAGATTTTCAATATTTTATATATTTTTGTATGGCCGTACCCAAAGCCGCACTCAAGCCCCCAAAAATTGCCGTACTGGCATACCAAGTTCCCACTCCAGTACCCATACCAGCTACCTATATTAAGGTTTGGGGATAAGAAATGTTTTATGGTATTTTGTGGATATGCAAGAATCATTATTTGCCATCATCGTATGGAAAAAGATGCAATCCAGTCAAACTTTTCGTAGGCTGCTAACCTCGGAACCTTGCCCCATAACTGCCCAGCACAAATGATATTAAATCTCACTATCTTGCCTTTAATTGATCTTTTTATATTCTGTTGTATCCTGCATTGCAGACTCTAGTTGATGTATTGCGGCCACATTAGTCTAAAATATATAATACCCACTAAGGTAAATCACCTGTAATCATCAGATGCCCTATTATATTCTGCTGATTTGACAAAAATATCTTGACTGCGTTCATAGTAAGATTGGGTACCTCATGAACACCTTTGTGGAAAAGTCTCAGGTTTGCTTGGGCACCATTCCATTCTTCTTCAAAAGCTGGACATAGTGAGGTGCAGTAGTGTGGTCCACAGTAAACGACCACACAAAGGGTATGTGCAGCAGTAAACTTCTGCTATGTCCACATCCGCAATCGCAAAGACTCAGAAGTGGAACAACTCATAGCCCCAATGGGGACATTAACACTGCCTAAGCAATTACGTATATAATTTGATAAAAGTTACATTTATGTTTCCAAACATTTGAAACATGATTGTTTCTAATACTGACTTTGAACCAGATTTTTTTTTCTTCAGCCTTGGTGTTATCTAGATCTTGCTCCTACTCCCAGAAATTTAGCCTCCCGTCCTCAGCAAATTCACTTTCTGTCCAGCTCCAGCCTCCAGAAGTTGCAGAAGCCGAAACAATGAGAATACAAATTGAGAATAGCATTATAGGGTTCTTTGTGGAGGGCCTTAACGATATTTTATTTTAGTTTTTAAGTTTTGCACACCCCTCATAAAGGGAAATAGCCGGTTGTTTGTCACAGACTAGAAACGGCCCTAATAAACACAGCCACCATTTGTTAAGAGGTGTTCTGAGCAGTTCGAAACTGGATGGAAGGCTGGAAGTGGAAGTCCCTGTCACTGTTCCCTTAGTGACTGTTTTGGGATTTGATGACCTGTTCCCATCACGTTTCTGGTAACATAGATCAGACGTGGCTGTGTTATGCACATTTTTAGTTCTATCCGGATCTTATGCCTTTTGTGTTCCATGTCCTAGCATCTCTTGTTACAATTATGTATAAGATGATTCTCCAACCATTACTTGAAAATCTTGTGTTTTGCCATCTTTTGAAAATAGAACCCCGATAAATCATTTAAATACAACGGTAACACTTCTGTTACCTGGTTGATGTGTTTCCTGTTCTCTTGGCTCTACTCGGAAAATTTAGGCAACTTAATGTAAAGTCAATACTACTGCTAGTTACAAAACTCATTTTGTCGCCATGGCCATTTTATATTCATGATCATGATTTTTGGTTTTGTTTGAATTTGTCACATAACATAATCTTTTTAATTATACAGATTGTAATTTGTAATTGAGGGATTACCATAAGTTTATTCAATGAGCTCTTTTAAAAACCTTGCATCAGGTAAAATTCTGGATGATAGTGTGACATTGAAGGCTGCAAACCTGTCAGATGGCTCAAAGATAATGCTCATGGCTTCTCAAGGACTACACCAAGGGGTAGCGACCATTCTCTAATCTTGATTGTATAGGTTTATTTTGTTTATGAGTTTTCAGTCATTGTTTTATGCATGATAAGACTTCTGTTTTGTAATTTGTTGGCGTCTTTCTTTCTTTTTCTAAACATTTTACACAAATGGGGCTGAAGAAATAACCCATTTTCAAGGACACTACCTACCGGCTTCTTCTGTAATCACTGATAATGTTGTTTTGACAAAATTACACCAAGGGCATAAAACGGTTAAAACTAAAACTAATGATTTAGGAACTAATAAGTGATGGTCCTATTCAGATATGAATTATGTTAATTTGGTAATTTAGCACAATTTGCTCATTCTAAAAATCAGGAAAACAGTATTCAGGGCATAAAAGGGAACGGTTTGACCAAAATTATGTTGGCAGCAGGTGAAACAGTGTGCTAAGATGCTAGACAGAAGTTGAAATGCAGTTGTCAAGGCGCTCAGGAAAAATCAAGACTAGGAACTGTTGAGAAGATGGATTCAAAAAGGCTAGGTAGGTATGGGACCGAATTTATCTGCCTTGGACTGGTTTAAGTTCGAAGGCATCCAGGGCTGTTCAGATGATGTCCGCTTCTTTTGTGTAGGTTCGCTTGGAAATGATCTTCTGTGTTGTGAATCTAGAATATTGAGATGATTGCGACAGGCTTTGATTTGCCTTCTCCTTGTGCCAAACCCCTACTTTCATTTGCTTGATGATAAGAGATTTTAATAAGGGGTTAGCATTTTGGGTTGGATTGGCCTTAACACTCCCCCATAGTGTAATGTCCCCTCTTTCCGCCTAAGCTTGGACGTGGACCTTTGGCCCTTTATGTCTACCCGACGGCCAAGGGGGAACCTTTAGGGTGACATAACTTTATTGTTTTATTATATTGTGCTATTATTTCTAAAAATAATAATATTATGAAAAGCACATATAATAAATAATAAAGTTTATTAATAAATTAAAATACAAATCATTGTATTAGAAAGGAGTGCGACTTGCCTTAGGAGGCATTTTTTGGAAAACGTACCATTTGGCCCAAAGAAGGAAAATGCGACCAGCATAGGGGAATGAAACAAATTGATTGGGCGACTTGGAGGTGGTAGTTGGGCTGAGTTCCCTTTAAATAAACAAGTCGACTTGCATGAGGGTATCCAGATTTTTATTATCATCTTTTGCATTGCTAAGAGCTCTGAGCTTTTATCAAAAATTCCAAGGACGAAAACCCTTGTGAATTTATCTCTTGCGGACGAAAACCCCAGGGGATTGAGAGGGGATTTCACTCAGAAATTTCCAGCGGTATTCATCAGATTTCCAGATTCAGTTCAGCCATATTTATGAGGAGATTTACAGATGTTTTTCAGTGATTTTTAACCAGCAGTTGGGTCGGCCCAGTATAAGCAGTTTATCAGCGAATTCAGAGGTATTTTTATCCAAAAACATTTGTTAATGTTTGCCATCATATTGTAATCTGATCGCTGTACTTTTTTATCATTTTCTGAAGTGCATTCTGAAGATTTTTAATCTAAATAAAATCAGACTTTAGATCTGATTTTCTGGGCATTATCGGACTGTAATAAGTTCAGTTTTTTATGTAATTCAGTCCCCAAATATCTGGGCAGTCATTAGAAATCAGAAGTATTTTATTTGGTGTGATTTGCATTGTTATCTCTCTTAAACCCTAGTCGCACTTTCCAGATCTGCACTAGGAATTTAACATAAAATGCAAAGAAATCTGTATTTGCTGTTTTTGCTTGATTAAAAATCAGTAGAGTACAAGGAGGATCCATCTAGGGATCTTTCATAGTGGCTGAGCATTTCCTACGTACCATTGCTTTGAAGAGGGCTCAAATCCACATAGTTTTCCCACAATCCTATGATGAGAATTAACTAGTGGAAGAATATGCAACTTAAAATGAAACCTTTGATTTGACACTTGACAACATGCACTTCAAGACCTTATATGCTTAAGATATTTGCTCTTGGCTGATCTAGGGTTGCTCTCGAAAAATTTAGAAGGAATGTGCTCTTTTGCGTAGTGATCTCAAGGAGTGAAGAGATGCCTAGATGCCTCAAATAGCTTTGGGTGCATTTGTATTTATAGAATACCTTTTGTTAGTTTTTCCCATTCAACCGACCCTAAAATCCCACTAAGGCAGACTAAAACAAGTAACCCATTTTAAACCATTAGGCGAAGCGAATGACGGGTTTGTAGTAGGTGGACAAGTTTGGGGCCGAATTTATCCAAGTATTATGAACCTGTCCAAGGGCTATGAACCTGTTGAGAGGTCATGAAACTCAAAACTGAAAGATGGAGAATGTATGTTAAGATGCTTAGGAAGTTCTTGTGTAGGTCTGTAAGTGGTTATGCTAGTCTTTGAATAGGGAATGAAAACAACCTAGTGGGTTAGAGGGTGTTCAAATTGGGAAATATGCTTGAACAAGGTCAACTATGTGTCAATGGACCAAATGTTGGTAAAGGTGCAAAAGATGTTATTGCCAAGTGTCTTGGACCAAATTTAGGATATTACAAATTGCCCTCTTTTAATATGATATTGACAAATGTTGGGTAAAAAAGAAAAGAAAATGCAAACATGAAAATCTTGATCATAGGATGATTGTGGTTGAAAATCCTATTGGAAATATTGGCATTGATGTCAAAAGAATACTGATAAAGGAATATGTTTATGTGCTTCATATGTTAGAAATATTGTTATTGATGTTTCAAGAGTGTGCCAATCATGAAAACGTTGACTTTGTTTGAATTCTGCATGCAAGCCAATATCGTGTAACAAAGGATACATGCAACGGAACAAAAGAAATGGTTTTCCGCAGGTGGTAGAAAGGAAATAGAAGTGCAACTAAGGAATTTAGCCTTTTAGTTACTTGCGAGTATTTGAGAGGAATGGCGCTGCATTGCCGCAATACAAAGCATAATGTAAAGGAATCTTTGCGGAAGTTGGAGATGGTTTGCTGGGGTCAAAGAAAGGTTGCGGAAGTCGAGGAATGCCGCGAGAGGTTAGAAAAAGTTTGCGGAAGTCAAGGAATGCCGTGTAGGTCCGTGAAGGTCATGAAAAGCCGTGAGACCAAGAGAAAAAGGGGAAGTCCATGGAAGCTCGAAGCATCTTAGAAATTCAAATATCATTCTACAAAAGCCGACTCATGTTAAGTATCCAAAAGAATGTTTTGGTGGACCCTTGGGAAGTAGTCACATCTTTTCAAGAGCTTAATGTGATATATAAAGGAATTTAATTGCAAAATCAAAGTGTGCTCAAGATATTATAATGATGAATTGCTAAGGAAGAGAGCGAATAATGAAGACATATCAAGAAGATTTATAAAAAGGAAAGAAGAGCAAAGTCAAGGAGATTGGAATGCCAAAATTGTTGAAGAAGAAGGAAGAGCGAGTAACGCATGGAATAAGTGAAGTATGAGAAGTATGGTTGTGTGAAGACAACAAGAGTGAAGTGTGAACAAGTACAATTGGATTTAGTTGAGAAAGTAAACTTGAGGAGCAACAAAAGATACAACATTACAAGCGAGTTTTGAAGAAGAGTAATTGGGGATAGGTGTCTCCAGTGAGTTAGTGCTCACAATTAGTTGAGTTGGTGTTTGACATTGGGGATTGGTGTCACTAGTGAGTTGGTGGTCTCAAATTAGTTGAGTTGGTGCTCGGCATTGGGGATTGGTGTCTCCAGTGAGTTGGTGCTCACGAATTAGCTAAGTTGGTGCTTGGCATTGGGGATTGGTGTCTCTAGTAGGTTGGTGCCTACAAACATTTGTAAAGCAATTAATTTTGTGATTGGATTTGGACAATAGATCCAAGCAGTCTTTTCTTTGTGGGTTTTCTCCCGAAAGGGTTTCTACATAAATCCAGTGTTTCATAATTGTTGTATCGTGTATGATTGCTTTGTTGTTGTGGATGTTAAACTTTTAAATAAGTAAAAAGTTTGTATAATATTGATTCACCCCCCTCTCAGTATTAGTGTGTGCTCTTTAATTGGTATCAAAGCTAGGGTCTTTCAAAAACAGTTTAACAACTAGAAGGTAGATCTTAGAAGCACACATGATAGGTCAAGAAGGTTTGTCCTCAAATAGAGCTTCATTGTTTGATGGAACTAATTATTCTTTTTGGAGTATAAGGATGCACACCTATTTAATGGCTCTTGGGTTTGATATTTGGCAATCTATTGTGAATGGTTATGTAGCTCCAACAACTCCTCCAACAAATCAAGCTAGAAAGAAGGCAAGTGAGAGCAATGCAAAGGCTATGAATGCAATATTGTGTGGTTTATCTGAATTAGAATTTGTTAAAGTGATGCATTGTGTTTCAGCTAAGGAAATCTGGGATAAACTTAAGAACATCTATGAAGGAGATGACAAAGTGAAGAAAGCAAAACTCCAAACGCATAGAAGTCAATTTGAGGGTTTGAAGATGAAGGATGATGAAAACATTGCATCCTATCTTCTTTGCGTGGATGAAATTGTCAACACTATTAGAGGGCTTGGAGAAGAAATTAAAGATGAGATTATTGTGCAAAAAGTGCTAAGATCTCTTCCTTTGAGGTTTGACGCCAAAGTGTCTGCTATTGAAGAAATGAAGGAATTAAGCACCCTAACAATGGATGAATTGCATGGGATTCTCACGGTGTATGAGATGAGAACTGAAAAAGATAAATCATCTAAGCGTGAGGCAACCTTCAAAGCATCAAAGAAGGTGAACAACAAAAGCCTGAAAAACATGACTGTTCCAGCAATGAGTCAGACAAGGAAGAAGCTCATTTTGTCAGAAAGCTAAAGAAAGGATCTGGAAAATACAAAGGTAAGTTACCCTTCAAATGTTTTAATTGTGGTAAAGTAGGGCATTATGTTGCTAAATGTCCATATACAGAAAATGAGAATAGTGATAATGAAGAAGATCACAACATGAAGAAAGATAACAAATTTTATCAAAATAAGAAGAGCTATAAGTAGGGCAAATTTGAGAAAGGAAAGAACTTTTACAAGCACAAGAAAAACCTTTATACTAAGGAGGAAAGTAATACATTTGAAGAAAGTAATGAAAACAACTTTGTCAGTGATAAAGAAGAATCATTGTTCATGGCAATAAAGATAAAAGAAAGTAAAGAAGAGATGGTTTCAGAAGATGAAAAAATGTTGAAGTTAAAGGTGAAGTGAATCTTGAAGAAGAGCTTATTTGTGCCCTAGATGAGATCAAGATACTCAAGAAGAAGAATTTGAAAACAAACAACAATTTCAAAAATTTGAAGAAGAGTATGGTGTCTCAAAATCTAAAATGTCACAAGATCTTGAAGAATCTGAAAAGATCATCATTGGCCTGAAGATTCAACTTGAAGAGATGAAAAAGATGAATGAGGATATGAAAATTCAATTGAAAGCAAAAAAGAAGATTGTGAGAAGCTTGAATCAAAGATTGTTTCCTTAAGAGAAGAATTGAAGAAAACATCTACCCAACTGAAATGTAACTTGAAGTTTGAGAAGAGCACTGAGATGTTGGATGATATGCTTAGTTGTCAGAGGTCATCATTCAACAAAATTGGTCTAGGTTATGAAGAAAATCATAAGTCTACTAAAGTTGATTCCAAAGAGCCACCAAAGGCGTCAAACACAGATAAGCCAAGAAGTTATGCAAATGCTCTTAGAGATAATGACAACAATAAGAAGAAAGAGTTTAATGTTCCTGAAAATACTAGCATTCCTCCCAAAGATAACTCAGACAAACACAAAAGCACCTTTCCCCAAGGCGGCATTACATGATCGGGTTTCTAAACACTTTTTATGGTTATTGTTTTTCATGTAATCAGTTTGGCCACAGAGTAGCAAATTGTAGAACTCATACAAGAAATTTTAGTAGGAAGAAGAATGCAAATGCAAGTTCTTATGTATCCTCAAACAAAAACTACAACTCATTTTCTCCTTTAATGGATTTTAACGTTGAATGTTATAAATGCCACAACTATGGGCATATAACACATTTTTGTAGAAATGTTTTTGTGGAATCGCCCAGGCAGAGTAAGAATAAGGAAACCATGGACAATCAGAAGGATGAACCAACAAAATTTTGGAAAAAGAAGTAGGAGAAAGAAAAGAATAAAGAAAATCCATGCTTTTTTAGACAATGTTTCATGCACAAAATGAAGGAAATCAATGGTATATTGATAGTGGTTGCTCAAGCCACATGACTGGAGACAAGAGTAAGTTTCTTACCTTGAAAGAAGTAAATGGAGGTATTGTGAAGTTTGGAGACAATGCTATAGCAAGGATATCAAGTAAAGGAACTATTAGCCTTAACAATGGTAAATCAAAAACTGAAAATGTCTTGTATGTTGAAGGTTTGAAGCATAATCTTTTGAGTGTGAGCCAAATGAGTGATCAAGGGTATATTGTCACATTTCATGTTGAAGGATGTGAGATCAGAAAGGCAAAATTAGGAAAGGTAGTTGTTGATGCTTGTAGGACAACTAATAATCTTTATATTCTTAGTGAGATTAAAGGAGAAAAATGCTACATGGGGCAAACAAATGAGAGCTGGTTATGGCATAGAAGAATGGGCCATATTAATTTTGATAATTTAGTAAAAATCAGTTCCAAGCAAGTTGTTAGAGACATGCCAAAGATTACTAAACCAACAAACACACTTTGCAAAGCAATGTCAACATGGGAAGTAAGACAAGAGTTACATTCAAGACAAAGGAATACTCAACTACAAGGTTATTGGAACTTGTTCATACTGATTTGTGTGGGCCTACAAGGACTCAAAGCATGCAAGGTGAGAGCTATTTCATGTTATTTATTGATGATTATTCTAGAATGACTTTTCTAAAAGAAAAATCTGAAGCATTTGAGAAGTTTAAGGCATTCAAAGCCTTAGTTGAAAATGAAACTGGTAAGAGAATCAAGTGTCTAAGATCAGATTGTGGAGGAGAATTTACCTCAAATGAGTTTGAAGAATTTTGTGAGAATCATGGAATAAGAAGACATTACTCAGCTGCAAGGACTCCTCAACAAAATGGCATTGTAGAGAGAAAGAATAGAACAATCCAAGAGATGGCAAGAACAATGCTAAATGATTCTAAGTTGTTTGATATGTTTTGGAGAGAAGCAATCAACACAACAATTTACATTTTGAATAGAGGGAAAATTAGAGTAAACAATAACAAGACACCTTATGAATTATGGAAGGGCAGACCAACAACAATCAAATATTTTAGAGTGTTTGGAAGCACATGTTATATCAAAAGAGATGATGAAGACTTGGGTAAGTTTGATTCCAGATCTGATGAAGGTATTTTTCTTGGTTACTCTTTAAGAAGCAAGGCATATAGATGCTACAATATGAGAACACACAAGATTGTTGAAAGTGCAAATGTGAAAGTGGATGATATCAAGTATAAAAATAATAAGACACAAGAAATTGATTATTCAAAGGAAGCAAGCAATGAAGATGAAGAAGAAGATGAAAAGGAAGAAGTTGAAAGAAAGGATACAAAAACACCATCCAGATTAGTCCAAAAGAACCATTTAGAAAAATAGATTATAGGTGACAAAAACATTGGAGTACAAACTAGAAGAAGATTGACAAATGTATCTAAACATAAAACTTTGTTATTCCTATCCAAGATAGAACCTAAAAACTTTGTTGAAGCAAGTGAAGACAAGCATTGGATTGGAGCTATGGAAGAAGAGCTAGATCAGATTGAAAAGAATAAAACATAGGAACTTGTCCAGAAGATCTAAAGGCAAAAATGTGATTGGCACCAAGTGGGTTTTTAGGAACAAGCTAAATGAAGATGGACAAGTAAGAAATAAGGCAAGGTTAGTCTGTAAGGGGTATGCACAAGTTGAAGGTATTTGTTGGCTAGATTTTCTCGCATAGCATCAAACCTAGGCGAGTCATGAGATAAATCTCCCTCATTTAACCGGTGAGGCTCCCGTGTCGATTTGTCAATATAAATGTGTTTTTATCTATCGGGGTTTTACTTTAACCACTTAGTTCATGAACCATAACTAAGAAGTTAAGCAAGTAAGCAGTACATTCAAGAAAGGAAGTATTTTATAGAAGAAGGAAGTAAAGGAAATACTGAGAGAAGAAAGGGAGATGTGCATCCCAATCGGTAGATAGCAGAGCTAATTGCATGTACACATAGAAGAAACTTAATAGATTTGAACACACGTAATCATAAAGCAAAGGCAGTTCTAGATCCAGATTTAAAATAACACAAAGTTTACTTTAAAGATCTAAGATTTAAAAGCAAGAAACACAGTACGTCGTGACACAAAGTTCTCCGGAAACCTGCTTCTTTGTATTCCTCTACAACAAGTGGCTCTCAGGGGTTCAGCACAAAGTCTAGAACACAAGATTGCTTCTTACAAATTCTGATCGATCATTAACCCGGAGGTTCTTCTCCTACTTATAGAATGTAGGAGGGGCAATTACAAGTTGGAAGCTTTAGTTGAACTGGCACATGTGGAAGTCAGAAAGAAACAACTGGCAATCTTCCTCCTGGAATTCCTCTTTGCATGACATGTATGATTTGCAACTGAAAATAGAACCTTCTATTTTGCACGCCTGCCACCTATCTCCAAGTAATTGACTTCTTCAAGTAATGGCTTTTAAACCAATCACTTAAGTTGTATAATTTAATTGATCACTCAATTACTTTGTCGAAGGAAAGAAGAAGGAAGAGGAAAGCTGACTTTGTCGGAGGAAAGAAGAAGGAAGAGGAAAGCTGACTTTGTCTTTTTCATGTCTGCATGCAGCTGATTCATTCAAATCGGATCCGGAAGCATTTGATCTCGGAAACAAGCTGGAATTGCAAGCAGTTGGAATTGGAAGCAAGCTGGAATTTTGCCTCCGCATTGTCTTCTCTTTTATCCTTGAAGCTTTTGCAGTTCTTCTGTTGTACATGCATCAGTGCAAGGTTGGCCGTAGATAACTCATCATCCTTATTTTTAATTGCATATGAGCAATTAAAAATTCTGGAAAGCACTCAGGGTGAATGAAAATTCAATGAAGGCTTCAACTGGAAGGTGAGAGCACATGCACAAGATCTTGGAAGGAATTTTCCACGCACTGTCTTCTTCATGGGCTGCATTCGAAACAAGAGGATGAAGCCTTTGTGCCAGAAGCTTTTGCAACTATAAGATCTGGATCTGGATCTGCATATGGATTTGCATCTGGATCTGCATATGGATTTGCATCTGCATCTGCATCTGCATCTAGATATGAATATGCACCTGCATAACAAATTCTGGCAACTGGGCTATGGATGGAAAAGCTGCAACTCAAAGAATTCCCTTTGCTTTTAATCTCGCACGCATGAGTGAAGTTTCTCCTGCTCTGGATTTGTCTATCAATTCAGCAAGAGGTTTCGAGCCTAGATCTGTGTCTCCAGTATCTGTAAATTTAGAAGTGATGCATGACTCCGTTGTGCTTTCTTCTTCATCTTTCTTTGCCATAGCTTTGTCTATCTTTGTCTGAATAATTCTTTTTCTTCTTATTTAACTAGAATTCTTCAAAATTGGTGCAGATCTGGACAATTCTTCAGATTCGGAGGATATATGCAATGTATTGGACATTGATAAAAGCTCATTTTCTTTTGTAAAGCACCTGTAATGAATTCCTGCAATTTATTCAGACAAAAATGGCCACCGGAGCATGAATAGTGAATTTTAATTGTAAAAATCTGCACTTTTCAAGCCTGCTGCCCCAAAAAATGGTGTTTAATTTGCACATAAAGAGAGCATGAATCCTTTCAACAACACATGAGCTCCTGTAACACCTGTGTAAACAATTATGCAAACAAAGATCAACCTCCTTCAAAGCATGCGCCAAATCTGGAAGCTTTTAGCCTTGTTAGCACTTTGTCTGAACAAAATCCTTCCTCTAATGGGGGCGCACTTTTCCTCCTGGCTGCAATTCTTTACCTGTGAATTAAATTATTCACCCATATGGCTGCCCATGCTTATATAACCTTCACAATTCTATAATTAATAATTGCCCTAACAATTAAAGGCAATTAATTAATTAAAAATCATGCTTTTCTCTTTTAAAAATAGCATGTTTAAGGACAGCCATCCAATAAATTAAATTAATCCAATTTAATCCTTCACACAACACTTCACTCAAGCCCCACAGTGTGCTTTGACCATAGCCACTGAAAATAGAAATTAATTTAATGTTTTAATGCTTCAAAAATCATTAAATAATGCCCAAATGGGGCGCACTTTTTGAGAGGAAGGGGGCAGCCACTAAATAAATTAAATTTAATTAATTTAATTCCTTTCTTTTATTCCTTCTTTGACTTTTTGACCTCCTCAAGCTTGGGCGCACTTTTTTAAGAAGAAAGATTATTAAAAATAATCAATTTAATCTTTTTAATCAATCACCAAAGGGGGCGCACTTTTTTGCACATGTAATTCTATTTTTAAGAATTTTTTCTATAATGGGATTCTTTACCTGCGAGGCAGCACCAAAATCCCGTGATCCACTTAAGTGATTTGACTTTGACAATGGGATTCTTTACCCTGCAAGGCAGGCACTAAAATCCCATGATTTCACTTAAGTCACTTTCCTTTTATTATATCATGGGAATTTTTACCCTGCAAGGCAGGCAATAAATTCCCACCTGCCTGCAGCCTCTATTTTTCCCACTGCAACTTAAGTGACTTTTATAACACGGGAAAAAGTACCCTGCCAGGCGTGCATACAATTCCACCTGCTGCGGCTTATATTTTCCCATCGCAGCTTAAATCCTTTGTTTTCCAAAATGCGCCCATCCCCGGGGGCTTTTAGTGCACGACTTCGCTTTTTCCCAGTGATCCAGACCTCCGATGACGACTTCCTCCAGGCAAAATGTGCGTGTATGTTTTCCACCGCTCAGGCCAAAATCGGGCTTACAGCGAAGGAGTTGTTCGGAGAAATTTTACTAGAGAAAGCAGAGCGGGACACCACAACAACACGAAAAATTGCCAAAAGTTACAAATAAAGCCCAAAACTTAAAATAAGTTAAAATCCTTACAGTACATAGGAATAATAACATATCCGCTCATAATGAGAGTTGAAACGGAGAGCGCAAATAGCCTCATACGGGCTCAAAATAATTAAATACAAATTTCTCGTGAGACAAATCTCTGATACGAGAATAAAACAATTTTGGACATCCGGGTATTTGGCGAAAAAGGGCTAATATGGCTCTTTGGGATTATCTTGACGCAATAATCAAGAACTTTCGAGTGCAATAAAAACAACAAATGACCCATTATTTTAAAAGTACGAAATTTTTGGATTGGGTAGTCGCAGATTTCAGGGAGAAATCTGAGTGACACCAGTATTGATTTTGAAGAAACTTTTTCTCTTGTTGCACGTTTAGAGGGCATTAAAATGTTTTTGGCGTTTGCTTGTTTTAAAATTTTTAAAGTATATCGAATGGATGTTAAATCAAAATTTTTAAATGGGAATTTGGAAGAAGTTTACATTGAACAACTAGAAGAATTCATTTTATCAAATGAAAAAGATTATGTATGCAAACTGAAGAAAACTCTTTATGGGTGAAACAAGCTCCCAGAGCCTGGTATTCAAGACTGGACAAGTATCTACAACAACAAGGTTTTAAGAAGGGTATTGTTGATAAGCAATCTTTACATCAAAATTGAAGGTGAAAATCAACTGATTGTTGTTTATGTTGATGATATCATTTTTGGAGGAAGTAGTGATAAGATGTGTCAAGAGTTTGTTGTGGAAATGCAAAAAGAGTTTGAAATGTCCATGCTTGGTGAGTTGTCATTCTTCCTTGGATTACAATTTCTCAATCTAACAAAGGCATATTTATTTCACAAACTAAGTACATTAAGGAGATGTTGAAGAAGTTTAGAATGGAAGATTACAAACTAGTTAGTACACCCATGGTCACATGATGTAAGTTGAGCAAGGATGATGAGTCTCCTGAAGCAAATCAAACTCTTTATAGATCAATGATTGGAAGTTTATTGTATGTGACGACATCAAGACCAGATGTGATGCAAGCAATAGGTATGGTAGCACATTTTCAAGTTGCTCTAAAAGAAACTCATGTGTAAGTTGTCAAAAGAATATTCAAATATATGAAAGGTACATTAGATTATGGCTTGTGGTATTCAAGAGGTGAAGATTTCACTCTAACAACATATACAAATGTAGATTGGGCTGGTTGTATTGATGATATAAAGAGTACAAGTGGAGGAGCATTCCTCTTGGGAAACCATTTGAAATCTTGGTTAAGCAAGAAGCGAGGCTTGTCATTTCTCTATCTACAGCTGAGGCAAAGTATATTGCAGTAGTGTCGTGTTGCACACAAGTTTTATGGATGAAGCAAACTTTGAAGGACATCAAGGTAGAGTTTGATTTTCCAATTTCCATACTTTGTGATAACACTAGTGCAATAAATATATCAAAGAATCCAGTTATGCACTCTAGAACAAAGCATATTCCCATCAAGTATCATTATTTAAGAGAGTAAGTAACTGTAATATCCCAAACCTAGGACCAATGAGAAATTAGGCAAGCAACCAACTCTTCAATGCATCAATCAACTGAATACAACAAACTACTTATACCGGTTGAGTAAATGACTCAATAAACCCGAGGGTAAGGGTTTAGTGGCCTTAACTCATCCACTAAAATTCCACAATCTCATGAATGTATACTGCTGCAATAGAAATCTGATCTATTCTCCTAAATGCAAACAAGACAAACCACAACATCCATGGAAACCACTGAAACACTCATACAATCTGATCATATGTTTTATGCATGAATTGATGCGAGATAGGTGATAAAGAATGCATGCATCCTCTTTAAATGAACTCACAATTATTATTGAACATGCAATAATTCTGATCGCTGCATTCAGGCCATTAGGACATGCATATAGATGAATATCAATGCCCACATTTACCCAATAATGCCCAGATTGTCGCTGCACATGAGCATACAGAGATCTGGTTATTTATCATTCACAAACAGTCCACAACTACTCACGCATAGGTCGCTGCAATATAGGAGTTATAAACCCAAGTCGTACCACTTCACAATGCATTTAAACAAGAGGTCACAATCATGCAACCAGCCAATCGAATCACATAGAAAACTGCATTTAAATCAGTCCCTAAATCACCATAATGCAAATCGCTGCAACTGGAATGAATTTCATACATCAAATACACAAAATATGCATAGATCTCAGTTACTTCACTTCAAGGAATAACCTAACTCCAGCTGGTCGATTCTACCTTAATTATCACATACAAAATAGCTCACACATATCAATAACACTTTGATTTAATCATAAAACCCTAGCTGCTACAGTGACGACGCTACAGTGATTCGCTACAGTAGAAAAAGACAGATTTTCGCTTGCAAGTTTAACCAAAATGTGTGCCAAAGCCACAAACATGGATCTCACAAATAAATACTTCAGTTGAATCTCAAAACCAGCTCAATACCACCTCCCACGCAAGAGAGAGAGAGAACATCAATGGGCATGCATCCCAACTCCAAGCATGGAGCATAAAATAAATATCATCATAACATAATAATAATAATGATCCTAGCGCTCCTTTTATAAGCAAGGAGGCACAAAATACGAAATCCCTAGGAGAGGAAAGTTATTAAATGAAAGCAGTTTGTTTTCCCTAGGTGTGGCATCCCCTTTTCAAAGGGTGATTTTATCAATAAAAGCCACCTAAATATTTATTTAATTAATTCCCCATTTAATTTTTATATTTTGGGAATTAAATTAAATAATCTTCATAATTAAATAATTATTGCTTCAGGCAATAATATTTAATTAATAAAAATGTTCCCCTTGCAACATCCCAAAGCCTACGGGGAAGTATAGGCTAAGGGTCTTCAGAAATGGGGACATTACGGTAATTGAACAACAAGTTAAATTAAAATACATTGCCACACAAGAACAAGTTGCTGATATTTTCACAAAGCCTCTTCCAAAAGAAACATTTGAATATCTCAAACAAAAGTTGGGTGTGATATCTTTCTCATCCAATCACTAAAGAGAAGCATAAACTCAAGGGGAGATAATCATTTCATTATCATTTTAGCTCCATAGTGAAGACAAGATCAGCTGATGCATACTTCAAGTAGTAGAGTTTTGATAGTTATTCCGTTGCCATTGATGCCAAAGGGGAGAGTTATAGCAAGGGGGAGCAATACAACAAGAAATTATAGAAAAGACGCAGTATTGTAGACAAGGGGAGCAAGCTACATTCACAGATTATTTCTATGTAAGGTGGTAGGTTGCCATCAATGACAAAGGGGAGATTGTTGAAAATATTGTTATTGATGTCAAAAGAATGTCGATAAAGGAATTTGTTTATGTTTTTCATATGTTAGAAATATTGTCATTGATGTTTCAGGAGTGTGCCAATCATGAAAAAGTTGTCTTAGTTTGAATTTTGTATGTAGCGCAACAAAGAAAAATATTTTGTAGTATTCCGTGGATTTGAAAATGGTTTGTAGTGTGCCACAGTTTTTGGCGATTAAGCTTCGTGTGTTTGTTGGATTACATTGAAGTGTCTCGCGGATTCGAATGCAAGACAATACCACGTAATAAGGATGCGTGCCGTGGATAAAAGGAAATGCTTTTCTGTGGGTGGTAGAAAGGAAATAGCCATGTATGCAACAAAGGAATTTGGCTTTTTAGTTACTTGCGGGTATTTGAGAGGAATGAGTGCCACATTGCCGCAATACAAATAATAATGTAAAGGAATCGCATAAGTTGGAGATGGTTCGTGGGGGTCAAAGAAAGGCCACGGAAGTCAAGGAATGTTGTGTAGGTCCGCATGAAGGTCATGAAAATCCGTGGGACTAAGAGAAAACAGGGGACGTCTGTAGAAGCTTAGAAATTCAAATATCATTCTACAAAAGCCGACTCATGCTAAATATTGAAAAGAATGTTATTTTGGCCAACCCTTGGGAAGTAGTCACATCTTTTCATGAGATGAACATGATATATAAAGGAATTTAATTGCAAAATCAAAGTGCGCCCAAGATATTTGCTAAGGAGAGAGAGAGCGAATAGAGGAGAAGAGAGGAGCGAATAATGAAGACATATCAAGAAGATTCATAAAAAGGAAAGAAAAGCAAACTCAAGCAGATTGGAATGCCAAAATTGTTGAAGAAGGAAGAGTGAGCAACACATGGAATAAGTGAAGTATGAGAAGTACGGGTGTGTGAAGACAACAAGAGGAGTGAAGTTTGAGTAGGTACTGATTGGAGTTAGTTGAGAAAGTAAACTTGTGGAGCAGCAAAAGATACAACATTAGAAGCGAGTTTTGAAGAAAAGTAATTGGGGATAGGTGTCTCCAGTGAGTTAGTGCTCACGAATTAGCTAAGTTGGTGTTTGGCATCGGGATTGGTGTCTCCAGTGAGTTGGTGCTCACGAATTAGCTGATTTGGTGCTCGGTATTTGAGATTGGTGTCTCCAGTAGCCTGGTGCCTATAAAGATTTGTAAAGCAATTAATTTTGTGATTGGATTTGGACAATAGATCCATGTAGTTTTTTTCTATGGTTTTTCTTCCGAAAGGGTTTCCACATAAATTGTGTTTCATAATTGTTGGATCTTGTATGATTGTTGTTGTGGATGTTAAAATTTTAAATAAGTAAAATTTTGTAGAATATTGATTCACCCCCCTCTTAGTATTAGTTGTGGTTGTTAGTGCCCTTTAAAGCCATGTTTATCCCGTGTGTAAAATTTGCAAACACATGGAAAGTGGAAGTAGATCAATACTTGATAGAGATGAATAATTGGAAGTTGAACAAAAGTGAAGTTTGAAATTTGAAAGTAGTGAGCACAAGAATGACTACAGCTGATTGACATATCGAGCTATGCCACCACAATTGTAACAACTCAAAGTCAACCAAGAGGTTTATATGACCTAAATGAAGTAACTGCTGTCTTGGAGTGTGGTGCCTTTGTTGGGCAATGTTGTAATCTTTTTGAAACTTCACTTAGTATAGAGAGGGGTGAACTTTATTTGGTAGGTCACACAACAAATTGCTCATGGATAGGAGATCTTTATCAAGGAAGAGGCCATGAAAAATGCTTATTAGTTTGAATATTCTAGAGATTTTTAACTTATGCACTAAGGCAAAATCGGGCTATTGAGGCTAAATGACTATCTAGGGCTATTGAGGTCAAATAACTATGTAAAGGCTATTAAGACTTGGACTACTAAAGCCAAAAAAAACTATGCAGGGCTATTGTGGCAAAGGTTATCGAGGCCGGGTATCTCGTTGTAGACAAAAAAATCGAATTTGTCATAGTCAAAGCCATCTTGCTACAATAGGTGAGAATCTTGGTAAACTTGGTAAAAGGATTGGGTAAATTTGCAAAGGTTTGGCTAAATAGTTAAATTCGGTATGAGAATTGGTATTGGAATAGTTGAGAGTCATATATGGTTTTACTAAATCTAACTATATGCTGAGTACTTTTTCAGAAACTTGTTTGAATTTCTGAAGTAATATCACCGTATGCTCCTTTTGAGATGAGGGAAGTAAAGAGGTTGCATGTGCATCACTCATCTCAAAAGAAAGAGGCAAATGCATCATGTGTTGAGTATATAAAGATGAATTGTAGAAAACATTTATACAAGACATGGTTGGATATGTAATCATACAAAAGATGTCATTGTTAGCAAGCATGGAACATGTCATCGAAGGCATAATCATAAGTGAGTATTAGTAGAAATCAAGACAAGTAATCAACATAACATGTTTGTTAAGCATATGGCAAAATGCATGATAGAAATCATGGCAACATTTTATAATCATGATAACATAAGCATTGCAAGGAGATATGCATGATATAGACCATGACAACAAGCGTATGTGGGCATTATAACAAGTATCATTATCAAGAAGCACACAAGAAAACATGACTTGACATGACAAGAGGATCCTCCGACAAAAACACACCGAGTCAATATGACAACACTTGACAAGATGATGACTTGACAAACATGATGACTTGATAACGTAATTGATACCAAGAATAAGAATGTAATAAGCACAAAATTAATAATGAAGCATGGGGCATGTAGTATACATATAATCAATCAATGAGCAATCAATATACATGGCATAATTAACGATCAATAACCAAGAAATAATCAATAATCAATAAGCATGGAGTAAACAATGTCAACGCATATAGGAAAACAATGTTATCATCAACTAAATCATGAGACAATATCCATAGTGAAGCACTTTTGAAATGTATAAGCAAGGGAAAAACATGTATTCAATAGTTAGCAAGGTGGAGTAAAGTCGGTTCCATAGTAGAATATGATTTGTACTTATACCGGGAGCACACCGCACAAAACCCATAGACATCATTCGAATCAAAATTGTTACCCACACATCATTTATCTCGCATCTGTTTTATGACCTACAAGTATAGGGTTGTATGGACATAGTAATTCCCAAAACCACTCCACCACTGCCCTAGTTATGATTTGACGCCCAAAATGGGCTATCCCAACAATAACTCATTTTGTTTCTTAATTCAAATCCAATTGATTTAACTCTGCAAAAAAACTATATTTGGTTTAATTCCTTGAAGAACACACAAACTAGGAATGATGATCCCTTGAACATTCCAAGATAATAGAGAGATCTTCATTCCAAGAAAGCCGGGTTTTTAATGAGATGAACTTGTTGTGCACCACTAATGCAAAGGCAGAACATGAGAACTCTTCCCCCATTTTCTATAAAGAGAAGAACTTGTTCAGTTTTGAGGGTTCTCTTGAATTCCCATCTTATTTGTTGTAATGTCCCTTTTTAGGGTTGACGTTGAAAAATAGGAAACAACACCAATCCCACTTGAAAATAATATGATTTTATAATAGATCTAAAAAATATTAGAAACCCCAGCAACGGACTGTATAGGGACTTCAACTCATCATACAACCATGTAATAGCTGCTGAAAATGTTTCTAAATAATTAATACAATCACGACAACATTTGTTAATCCAATTTACATCAAAGAAATGGAAAAAACAAGTGATTACACCCAACTGCAATTAATTTTATGACAACAATAGTGTAGCCACAACCAAGGGCTAGAAATAGCTCTTAGACAACTCCTAAAATCATAAAAATGTAGATTTCAGCCTTATAAAATATGAGGAATTGAATGATGCAAACCAAACATGGAGAAACCCTTCAAATCAATGCAAACCCCACTCCTATGCAATTCGCCCCACTTGGAAAAGCTGAATTATTGGCTTAACATGCAAAGAAATGATTGCTTTCACCTTTAGAAATTAGTACAAGTCCATCCATGCAAGAATCAAACCATACATCCATCAAAACACCTCCAAATTGCTCATGATGCAAGTCGCCTAGGGCTAGATAAAAGATATCAGCTCCAAATACCTTAAGATACTCAATTATACCAAGTATCCTTAAGGGTTTTTGTCCCAAGGCAAGTTCCACCATCAAGGGTTTTCGTCCAACCTTTACCAAGAAGAAATAATAAGATTCAACATGACATAATAATGGCCAAGCATACTCCTTTTATTACATAAGGGTGCTACATCATAGCTTATGACTGACCCCATAATATTAAAGTCTATTTATAATTTGAGCATATATGCTCACCAAACAACTAATTAACTAAGCAATTTATTTCATCTATTGGAGCGCTAGGCATCCAATAAGAATACAACATAAAATAGTGCAATATTTCATAAAACTAATCCAGATATCTTTAGACAAGTTTCCTGTAGCTCCAAATCCTTAGTCCCATGAGGAAGGAATGGGATAAGGTCTTCCGTAGCGACTAGCTTGGGAAAATGGGACATTATAGTCCTCCCTTCCCAAAATTGCTTTCCCTCAAGCAATTGTAAGTTCTCGTGCTTCAATTTGATCCAAGCGAGCAATCTAGATCCAGTACCGGTCAAGTGGAGAAGCTTTTGCAAGAACATGCCTTGGTTACCATCCTTCTTCACTCTAGAAATAAGGGATGTCTTCAGCTGCAATCTTCTTTTTATTTTCAAATCTGCACATGGAACAAACATGTTAGAAAAAATAGAGGCTCTTATTAGCCTTCCCATATGCTCCATAGTTCGGTGGATCAATCCTCTCTTAGGTGCCTTAGACTTCTCTCCTCTTTTGATTGGTTGGTAGGTGCCCATACAAGCCAAAATACAACTGCGTATGAATGTGATTAGTACCTTCACACATGGGTGACCAATGCATTTTGTGTTCACAAGACCCAAACACCCAACAATCCTTTGCTTGCCACGCCAATTACTGCTGTAATGATGCATTTCCCTCTCCAAAGGGAAGCTAACAGTGACTGAAATCATCCCCAAAGTGTTGGATACATATCTTCAAAGAGGGCTGCCCCAACAACTATCCAAAACACTGCTGAATTTTTATTTACAGCAGTCCATAGAGCAAGAAAGGAGATGGAAAAATAATGATCAGCTGGTAAATAAATAAAATTAGGCCTCTCTCTAAACTCAGCTGTATGTATGGGACCATGGTTCTCATCTTTCCTTGCCACCGTGCTCCCTTTATTCATTGTGCCATGAAATCTGATTTTTTGATTCCAATCCGGAAATCCAGTCCTTCACCATAATATTTGATGCTGAGTTTTTCCAAAAATTGAGACCAAAGTACTCCACAAACAAGAATAACTTCAGCTGGGATAATTTTCAAGAGAATATCACATACCTTGTACTTTTCTATGAGGTATGACAGCTGTACCTTGTTCCTTTTGCAATGCACAAAAATGTCATCCATCATGTTGATCTCAAAATCAGATCTCCTTCCCCTTTTGCAGCCCACAATGATACCCACTTCATGTGCACAAAAACAAGTTTGACATTGCATCAAAGCATCTACACACCTTTTGCTACACCATTCGTTCCTAGCCTTCTCTTTTCTTGGTGCAAGTTGATCATGAAGATTAAAATACAGCAATATCATGGAATGGAGCCATGCATCATAGTCATCATGATTGTTATTCTTTTCTCTCCTATTCTTTAGTCCTTCCATGGAACCATAGGTTAGCAACATATGGGAAAGAAAATCAGAATTCTTATTATACTTATGATGCCTCAAGCATGCCATGCTAGAATTCTTCCCAACTTCATACAAACTCATCAATTTTCTTTCCTTCCATAAGCAAAGAGGAAAAATCAAAACTAAAATTTTTACCTTCACTTTCTTTGAGCTTCAAGGGTTTACCCAGATTCCAAGGATGTAAGCAATCTATGTAACTCTTCACCATACCTCTTCTTCTCTCCATCAACATGTGCAAAGCAACCTCTATCTTGAAGCCCAAACTTGTGACCAAGAGTTTGTGATGACCAGCCCAACATGATGATGAAATAGGAAACAAAGAATCTGAAATATGTTTGCACCTTGGGCTGTCATGAAAAACCTTCTCATAGGCATTGCTTGGGAGATGTATAATGAATCCTTGGCCAAGATTCTCCTCCCAACCTTGCTCCTCTACCTCCTTAGCATAGGTATGATCACCAAAGCATGGCAATGACAAATAATGATGCAATAGACTCTTGTCATGATCAAACAAAATATCAGAGGGCTTACCATTGTTTGCTGGTCTGAAAATTACAGCGGGCTGAAGGTGGTCATGGGCACCCGGAAATGCCTTTTTCCATGGGTGTATCTCATAACAACTTCATTTGGAAACTCCGCTTCATAGATCCTCCAATATTCAGATTTTTCTCCAATTATAACCCCATTTTTAGCTTGCTGATCAAGATGTACAGCCACTTGCCATGGTTTACAATGGAGCCTCAACCATGACATATTGTTATTCTTTTCATCAAATGGCTCAAGACAACAAAACTGAATTGGTGTAGAAGAAAGCAATGATTTTGAAACACCTCCATACCTTTGGCCATCCCCAATATGCTCAACTCCTATTGTCACATGAGAATTGCTTGGGCTATCTCCAACATTCACTTCATCATCTTGCTCCTCATGCTTCCCTTCATCCTTTTGCTCATGCTCCCAAGTTCCCTTAGTATTTTGCCACATGCAACCATTAGAAATCAAGGGAATATCATTAACAATCAAAAGTTCTTTACCTTCCATTTTGCTTGGTTCTTGCTTAGCAATTTCTCCATCCTCTAGTGCTTTCATAGGGTTGTAAGGAAAATCAGTCAAGGGATCACCTTTGATGGTGGCAGGTGCTTCTAGGGCTTCCAAAGGCTGATCCATCACCATAAGCAGCTGTTGCGATGGTTCTTCCTCCTTAGCATGGTGGATATCTTCCTCTTTTGTCACCTCGGAAGGGTTGCTATAGAGGGAAGTTGTATCTTCGAACTTCACCATGACTTCCTCTTCATCAAGCTTCATAGCCTCTTCTTGCTTTGCCAACAAGATGGGGCTCTTCTCCTCTAGGGTTGGGATATCCTTCCCAAGACCCTTGTGCATGGCTTGGGGCTTGGACCTTCCTTTGCTCACACCAATGAATTTGGCAAGTGAAATTGCTTCCCGTATCTCTCTTGGAAGTGCCATGTATTCCTCATAACTTGCCACAATGCTTTGCCCCGTAGAGTGCCTTGTTCCCACCTTTCGGAAGGGTTTCTTCCCTTGGAAGGAAAGTAGGTCTAGTGGCTGATCCATGAGCTGATCCTTGGGGTTGCCGTGAAGTATTTTCTCCGGATGAGCTGCCCTCTCCATTATGAACCCTAGGTTCATGAAATCTTTGAAGGGTTAGGGCCAACAAGTCCATAGTATCCGCCAATCTCACTTGCCCTTCAATGAGCTTGTTGATTTTGGCTTCTGTGGATCTTGGTGAGCCATACTATCTTCTTCTCTTGGCTGGTCTGATTTCTTTTCTCTCCTTTGATAGCAAATGAAACCCTTGTTGCCTTCTTGCATGAAACCCTCAGGATGGGAAGACCGAAGCTCTGATACCATTATAATGTCCCTTTCTAAGGTGAAAACCAAAAATAGGAGACAACACCAATCCCACTTGAGAGCAATCTGATTTTTATAACAACAAAATCTAAAAATATCAGAAACCCTGGCAGCGAATTGTATAGGGCCTTCAACTCATCATACAACCATGTAATAACCACTAAAAATGCTTCTAAATAATTAATCCAATCATAACAACATTTGTTAATCCAATTTACATCAAAGAAATGGAGAAAACAAGTGATTACACCCAGCTGCAATTAATTTTATGACAGCAATAGTGCAACCACAACCAAGGGCTAGAAATAGCTCTTAGACAACTCCTAAAATCATAAAAATGTAGATTTCAGCCTTATAAAATATGAGGAATTGAATGATGCAAACCAAACATGGAGAAACCCTTCGAATCAATGCAAACCCCACTTCTAAGCAATTCGCCCCACTTGGAAAAGCTGAATTATTGGCTTAATATGCAAAGAAATGATTGCTTTCACCTTTAGAAATTAGTACAAGTCCATCCATGCAAGAATCAAACCATACATCCATCAA
Organism: Taxus wallichiana var. yunnanensis; assembly: GCA_018340775.1. Taxonomy (NCBI): domain Eukaryota; kingdom Viridiplantae; phylum Streptophyta; class Pinopsida; order Cupressales; family Taxaceae; genus Taxus; species Taxus wallichiana. Next base: position 203,589,479 of record CM031236.1, read on the forward strand.
AACACCTCCAAATTGCTCATGATGCAAGTTGCCTAGGGCTAGATAAAAAGATATCAGCTCCAAATACCTTAAGATATTCAATTATACCAAATATCCTTCCTTGAGGGTTTTTGTCCCCAAGGCAAGTTCCACCATTAAGGGTTTTCATCCTTGATGAGAGAGATAGGAAAAGTACAACCTTTACCAAGAAGAAATAATAAGATTCAACATGACATAATAATGGCCAAACATCCTCCTTTTATAACATAAGGGGTGCTACATCATAACTTATGGCCGACCCTATAATATTAAAGTCTATTTCTAATTTGAGCATATATGCTCACCAAACAACTAATTGATTAAGTAATTGATTTCATCTATTGGAGCGCTAGACATCCAATAGGAATACACCATAAAATAGTGCAATATCTCCTAAATCTAATCCAAATATCTTCAGCAACTTTCCTCCGGCTCCAAATCCTTATCCCACGAGGAAGGAACAAGATAAGGTCTTCTGTAGTGACCAGCTTGGAAAAAGGGACATTATATATGTATGGTATTTTAGCCTCTATGTTGATGAATGTAATGCATCTAGGGCCTCATTTTGTAGTCTAATACAATTGTGTATATTTGAGCAAAAGTGAAGTTGTTTTGGCTTATATCCTCCTCGTCTTTCCTCATCTTCCTAGATCTCTAGTAGATTGTTTGTACCTGATTAAGTTGTCATCTTGTGTGTGTGGACTATACTTGCATTCATCTAATATACTATGTTATCCTCAAACACAAAGCTGAAGGAAGATCCCTATTTCACTCTTGGTGCATCGCCAACCTTTTTCATTTATTTCTCTTATCTCTTTTCCTCCACAGCTAATATATTAGATAGCTAGTGATAGCATTAGGAGTAGAAGTAGATGAGAACCAACTCTCTTTGGAGGTTTGCTTCAAGTCGCAAGTCCCACACTTGAGAAGCAATCCCATGTTGTGTTGAGTGAAGTAATCTTCATGGGTGGACACTTTCAACCACCAACAATAACATTGAATGGCATTGAATGTCATTTGCTTGGCACCTTAAAAAGATTGTAGTTTGTAGACTCTCATTAGTAGGGGATGTTAAAATTGAAAATTTATGGCTATGCATGACACGAATGTAAGCCTAAGTAGATAGCTGTACAACCCAAGGACCAAAATGATTTTGGTATCAAAATATTTGACTTAGGTATTAGATGATGACTGTGGTCCCTTACAACCCAATATGATTTTGGTATGAAAATATTTGACTCAGGTGTTTATTGATGACTATGGTCCTTTGGGTCATTGGACCCCCTTTGAATGTGACCTCTCATGTTTTTTCTTTTGCAGTTATTATAGATCTCTAGATTAGCGAATTCTCTATGGTACCACTGTTTTATCTGTATATTTGTGTATCTGATGCACATGTATATATTGAATACTTCACGGTACGTATATAAAATGCCAATTTTTCATGTTGTATGCAGATCTAGCTCAGACACGACAGTGTTGTATACAGGTTGCATTTTAGACACATCCATATCAGGGTTGTATCCATTCACTAGTCTAGTACTTTAAGGAAAAAAATAACTATGTTCTATAGGGAGCACTGCCACCCCTTGGTCCCGTTCCCATGCTATTATCTCATTCATATACTGTTTCTATCATTTTAGGGGTACCTCCAGGCATCTCCTTTTTGCATTCTTGCATTTCCCTGTCCTGCTCCCCAAAGGGGAAATCGGTGGAACACAGAAAAATAGCAATTTTATCATCATATTCAGTTAATCTAGCTGGCTATTTTAAGGTTTTCTTCAAGATATGTGACTCAGTGAAACATAGGCCACTAGCAATTTCATCATCGTATCCAGTTAATCTAGTTGTCTGCTTGCAATGTGCAAAAACCTGGCTAATTTTTGGTTTTCTTCATGATGTTAATATCTTCCAAATAATTTTTCATTTCTAACAAGAATAAAGCTTGACGTCCAATAAAACTGTGGAGAAGCTATTCAATCCATTCAAGGCACTAAGAACATCAAAACTAAAATACATTTGAAGCGATTAGAAATTTAGATTTCGCTCTGTATCATTAACACTCTAGCAGAATGAGATGAAGTCGAGGAAGAACACTACCAATAAGGGATTTAGAATGAAAATCTGGAAAATGGAGAAGAGCATTGAAGTTCAAAATGGCACCACTTTCAGATAATAGTATAATATGTACAGACATGTCAACGAGACAAATAATTATGTGTTAGCTTTAATAACTTTTGGTTTTCTTCATGATGTTAATATCTTCCAAATAATTTTTCATTTCTAACAAGAATAAAGCTTGACGTCCAATAAAACTGTGGAGAAGCTATTCAATCCATTCAAGGCACTATGAACATCAAAACTAAAATACATTTGAAGTGATTAGAAATTTAGATTTTGCTCTGTATCATTAACACTCTAGAAGAATTAGATGAAGTCAAGGGAAGAACACTACCAATAAGGGATTTAGAATGAAAATCTAGAAAATGGAGAAGAGCATTGAAGTTCAGAATGGCACCACTGTCAGATAATAGTATAATATGTACAGACATGTCAACGAGACAGATAATTAAGTGTTAGAATTGTTAGCCTTAAGTACTGCCCAAAGAGGACATAGGAAGTTCAACATGTAGATCATGTTTTATCAAAATTTTCTTTTAATCTATCCCGGGAACTCCAAATCCCTGATTTATCTGTGTTCTGTGTTTGTATCCGGAACCATATCTGTAGTGGCTAATTAGATTTAATAACAAGCTCTGATTCTACACGAAAAAATGTACACATGCAGAAAACTAAATGAATTCACATTGTCCTTTGCCCATGTGAAACCATGAACAGTTATCTCAGTAAATCACAAGATATAAGAGAATATCTAATCCAGTACTCAATAAATTTAATTACTAATTTCTCCTTACTCAACAAGCTTATGTACATGCCTATTTATACTTCTACAATGACCTACCATTTCTGTACGTGCATGCCGTATTAGCTTCCAAGAGAATTGATATAGTTATGGCACATTATCAACTACTTATGACTTTTGATACATCATCGCGACTTTTTACTTATTGACTTAGGTGTTTTACATCGGGTGTTGGTTCACTGTAGGTTGGTTTTGTCGACACGATGATTTATAGTCCCATGAACAATTACATAAAACTTTAGCTATCCAAGTCAAAATGTCAAACCAAATTTTTTATGTAAAGGGATATTCGTGGCTTATTGAGTGAGATTCCTCCTGGTTTCATAGCATAGGGTGCAATTTCTTTAGGCATTGATGAGGAGAGGGTGGAAAATGCACCCAAGCTGTTTTCATCTAAACACGTGTATTACTATTTAATTCTTACATCACATCAGCCAGCCAGATTTCATTTAGTTGCAGTTCAGTGTCGGCTAGCATGTTTGGTTCAATGGCAGGTTAAGGGACATACTCTATTTGGGTGCCATAGAGTGTATGGGACATGCTTCATAGTTTAGCCAAACATGAGTGTATCGTGTATTGTCAGGAAACTCTCAGAGTTGATGGTCTTCTCATTTCTTGCTTTTATCTTTATTTTCATTTTTGTCAAGTAATTGTAGCTTGCAACACACGAGATAAAGGTCATTAAAGAAATGACTACTCATGGAAATTCGCCATCAAAGAGATGACTTAAATATACACGGTTAAAAATCCTGCAAGAAATAATCACCTAATTTCGTTTTTACTCCAGGCTTTCATGAAGGTCTTAGAATTGCAGTATGTTGGCCAAAGTGGCTCATTGGGTGAAAAATATTTTCTCATTGAACATAGGCTTCTTGTGTATCATTATAAAGCGTTTGCAATGAATTTTGCAATTAAGTATGAATTATCTATCAATTTAGTGTTCTTGTGTTTTAACACCAATAAAGAGGAGTGATAAAAATAATATAGATATATCTGATTTTTTTGTTGTGTTTGGAAGCAGGTCTTGTGCATTTCAAGAAACATGCAATAACTTTAATATTGGGAAAGGGTTGTTATTTTTGATCACTTTATCCAACCATTTATGTGAACATAAAATTAAGAGAATGTTCTTTTTGGAGAGTTCCCACATTGTATTGAATATTTATACAAAATTTAAATAAACAATTAGTTATGATGTCAAAACCATAAAATATTAAAATTTGATATGGAACTACGACTTGTCATGTTTTTAGTATACAAGGATTCTTCTCTCATATATAACTTTCTTGTTGCAATAGGGAGGGCCTATCAAGAAAGATTCTCCTCTGCCAGTGTCTAGAAAGAGATTGGAAGTAAATCCAACAAGAAAACCCAATCTTGAAAAGGCTACAGAGATAACTAGATTGCAGCGTTGGAAAGCTACTGGTGTGATCTCACTTTCTGAAAGTGGTTTGGAGGTATAATTTGAACTTGATTCTTTTATTTTATGGGTATGTGATTATCCTTAGCTAGCTTGGGATGCTTCAAATAATGTTAATCTTTTCACATAAGATGTATAGATTTGGCTTATTAGGAGTTTTATTATATAGAGAGATGAAGATATTGAAAATATATAGTGTTAAAATATTGAAAAAATTACAGGACGATGTACAATTATAGAAGTGCATCTATTAAAGAGATGATGATGGGATGTATATAGATTACAGGTGACACCTATTCACTAATAGTTGGAGATATTTATCAATATATATAGTGTTAAAATAATGAAAAATGTACTATATGAATATAAGATATATTGTATTAAAATAATGAAAAATGTACAGGATAATGTACAACTATACAAGTGCATCTATTACATAGATGTTGGTGGGGTAAGGCATATACTTGTAACCTCGGATACCTAGAAACTCCAACCACAGAAGTGTACTGACATGCTGGGTACTGGTACTAGTCTTAGAACTCGCCTGAAACATTTTCAAAACTCCAAAACAGTGCTGGATACGGCTCTACTGTATCCGGGGTGAATCTGTACCTTTTCAGCAGTGCTATTTTTCAAATGCTAAAAATAAAAATAAAAACACTAGACACTTTTGTTTCAGCGGTACTTGAGGAAAATATAGATTATAATCATGTACATATGAAAATTTAAGCATGTTGAATGTTTTGAACTTTCATGAATACAAAGTTTTTAGTGTTTTATCTTTTATGGACAAAAAATGAGTATTATGCATTTTTATATATATTTATATATTTTTAATAATATATTGTACGGATGTTTCCGTGCCATTTTGTACCCAAGGGATTTTTGAACATTAGGCGTTTCTGTACCGAATTTCCTGCAACGTTATTGTGACCTTTATCAAGGGTGACATATAAGTCATTACATGCTCCAAAACCTTTTCCAATGGGGAAAGAGGCTAGAGAGTGAGAAGCACATTGAGATTACATTTATTGTTTCTCTCCTTATTAACAAATGTTCATGGTGCTTGTATTTAAGTGGGTCTCGGTCGTCGTGATTATTACCAAAAATATCTGAAATTTTTTTCATTAGGGTAATGATTACTAATGAAGGTCATCTTGAGTTGACTTTAACACACGAGTAAAATCCCACACAAATTAATAATCTAATGATTCATTTAAGTCATATAACCCAAAGAATTTTCTCTCTCAAGGTTTCTTTTGGAGAGTGTATCCATGTGTTTTCACTATGAAATATGTGTGAGCTGGTTATTTTACCATGCCATCATTCCTCCCCCTACAATGTAAGCAGATCCAACTTCTTCGCAACCCAAAAAAATCTAAAACTCAACATTTATGACTCTTTCACAACTCCTCTACGGTAGATAGTCAGGGGATGCCCTCGGATGGCTTAGAAATGGGTACAACACAAACCCAAATGGGTACACGCAGTAATACAACAGGGATGTTGCTCTGGTAGGTGGAATAGTAATTTACATCTGCGTACCCTAGGCATATTTGGGATGAACCCACAAGAAACAACAATAGAAACATACTTTTTTAGGGTCAAAAAATGTCAAAATGACTTTTAAAAACCAAAAATATAAACCCTAACCCTAAAAGACACCCCCAAACTCTTTTTAAACAACACATTTACCTCACATTGCATACTTATCTCTCATTGCACATTTTCTCTCACATTCAGATTTTCAATTGCTAAGGGCTGATCCTACACCACTACAAGTGCCAAGTAGTTTAAGGAGCTTGCAACAAAGAGGCTAAGTGATTTAAGGTAAGTTTTTGTGATTGTATTTTGTAACTTGTTTTCAATTTTTTTGTTATTGTTTTAAACATTCTTTCAACCTCTAGATTTCAACACTTAAATTTTGTCTTATTTGTAATATGTTTATTTAAATTGTTAGTTAGGTAGCTATAAGGATTTGCTAGAATGGATACAAGTTCTAGTTTTGTGGGATAAGGGTATCCATCAAATAAGATCCATGCTCTCCAATTTGGAAGTATGTCACACTAGTACAACTACTAGGTGAAGGGGGCTATGTTTGGGTTTGCTCAGAGTGTAAAATACAATTTAAGAGCTCGTATAGTCCTGGAATTTTATTTTATGTGGGGATTAAGAAACCAAAGTTTGTGGAGGGGCAGATGGAAAGGGGTTGCCATGTGCAAAACCCTCACATACATCAAAGAGCAAGAAGATGTGGATGCAACAATTGCCCTAAAATCAAAGCATCCTTTGGCAAAGAAAGAATCTAAAGGTAACAAGCCACTTGTTTCTCCATTTACCAATGTCGTGACCCCATCACCCCTGTTTTTATCATACCTTGCGGCACAAAGGTAGATGATTCACCTCTTGGTCACAAAAGAACAAAAGATGTAGGCCCATTGGAAAGGGCATTCAAGAATGAAAGCAAGGACATAGTTGACCAATAAATTGTACTATTTATTTTCACGTGGCATCCCTTTTTAATGTTGTTAGATCACCATACTGGAAGGATGCGGTGAAAGCAATCAATGATGCCCCTAAAGGGTACACCAGCCCAGGGTATGAAAAGGTGTGCACCACCTTATTGGCCAAAAAAAGAAAACATGTTGAAGATTCATTGTAGCCCAACAAGAATTCGTGTGTCCAAACAAGGGTGTCCATTGTTTGCGATGGATGGAAAATTATTGCAAATAGGTCATTGATCGATGTGGTTGCAGTGGGTTTTAAAGGGGCATTATTTGTAATGTCCCTTTCGAGGGCTGATTCTAAAAAGGATTTTGCCACAAACCCAAATGCAAGAATTCAGACTTTTGGAACAACAATAATCAAACCCTAGTAGTCAATTGAAATCACACCTTTAGGGTATCAAAAATCAGCTTATAAAATTAATCCTCTAGGGAAGTGAACTGTACCAGCACTTAGGAGAAACAATTCTCATGCAAAATCTAACCAAAAATGATCCTAAATAATTTAATCAACCTTGTAGAAATTATTCCAGCCAATATACTTCATAAATTGAGGAGAAATAAGCGCCAACACACAACTGGAATTATTAAAATAATCAGCAGAAGAACAATCCACAAAATTAGCTGAAAATGAGGTCTCCAAACCCCTATAAATACCAAATAAGTGATAGATCAACCTTATAAATTAGGAGAAATCTGAATATCAACTCGAGAGACCAAAAATGTGCCCTAGCACCCCTAGTCACCACCCTAGGAGAGGGTGCCATATTGATGAAGAACCTTGATAAGCCCTCTTCTTCAATGCCCTAGCTGTCCAACCAGCAAGATAGTCTTCTTTGAAAGCCTTGAAACCACCAAATTGGAGAGTTTTTGTTCTCCAACCTTCAACAAGGAAGGGTTTCGTCTTTCTTGCTTCCCACGCCGAAGAATTTTCCCCCCGTAGTGGAATGGAATAGAGCAACCAGCCCTAAAACCAAATAGATAAAATTATAATAGCCAAAAACATGCCCAAAATGAGCCTATGCGACCCTTTATATATCCATATGGTGGTGCCAAAAGTCTCTAAGGAAGAATTCCCAAGACCGACCTCAATAAGAAGCTTTATTTTATCTTTTAGCTTGTCTTAAAGCTCTCCAACCCAGCCGACCTGCTTCATAGGAAAAATACAAAAGAAAAATATAATTATTAATTAAAGAAAGACTAAAATATAACCCAAGGGCCTCCCTTGTTCATCTACTTCTTGCCCACGGGAAGAAGAATGGGCAAGAAGCCTTCAAATGGATTAGTTCGAAAAAGGGGACATTACATTATTTTTGAGGTTGTTGATTGTGAGGGGCATGCAAAGGTACCCCATTCATTGGGAACATTATCATAGAGTCCGTTGAGGTGGTGGGGCCTTAAAATGTTGTCCTAGTTATAATAGACAATGCGAAAAAAATTGTAGAGTGCGGGGATGTCAGTTGATGAAAGGTATGGCTACATATTTTGGACACTTTGTGCCGTTCATTCCCTCAATCTAATGCTACAAAAATTGGTTGCCAAAATTGCTTGGATCAAACAAGTCTATAAAGGGGTGAGTGAGATCCAAATGTTCATGTCCTAAACCATCATTAGGAGCTTCTCAAAGTCATGACATTATTGAAGGTGATTTTTTTTTCAAAATTTAATTTTTAATTCTTTAATATTAAATTAATTTTGTGAGTTTTTAATTTGTAGAATTTCGTTTTTGGAACACTTGTTTTTGTTTTGATTTCTCTTAGGTTGTCGAGACTCGATTTGCTTCACACACACTTTTGAGACAACTTGTGAAAGTGAAAAATTCATTGAGTTGCATGGTTATCCATGTCGATTGGGGTGCGTGGAGGCATGAAAACACCAAGAGGGTTACAAAGGGGAAAGGGTTGGTCATTAATGATGGATGGTGGGATTGTGTGGAGTACTTGCTTAGATTTATCAAGCCCATCATTAGTATGCTTAGATTTGTTGATAAGGATCATATATGTTGGGGTGATAGTTATGATGGAATCAAATTAATGAATGAGTTGACTAAGCCCATCATAAATGACAAAGAGAGATTCTTCAAAGAGATCTTGAGGAAGTGCGAGTCATATCTCATTGATAGCTAGAACAAAAGGACCACTCCATTGCATCTTCTTTCTTTTTCCTTGCCTCCATTATATTGTAGTGCGGTGATCCTTTCTTTAGCATGGAGGGTCACACCATGAAGGGATATAGAGGTTAGTGAGGGGTATAAGGCGTCCTTGACTAGACTCTTCCCTAATTTAGAAGTGCATGACATAGTTAAGGAGTTGTGGTTTTCATATCAGTCCATTTGCGCTCTTCGTGATATGTACAAAATGGATTATTATTCATGGTGGTACCTTCATGGAAAAGAATACTCCCCCAAACACTTGCGATAAATTTTTACGCTAAGTAAGATTTAAATTTTTAATTTTTTTTGAACTTTCTTTTCTATGTTTCGTTTTAATGTTTTACTTTTATAAATTTTAATTTTAAATTTTGTATTGATTTTGTGGCTTGCCAAGTTCTTCAGTTGAGCAAAATTGGGGTACCTACTCCTTTTCCCACTTAATTAACCACAACAAGCTGGGAGCGAAAAAGTTGGAGGATTTGGTCTTTGTGCATTTCAACTTGCACCTTCTAACACAAAAAACATGATGGGTACAAGAAAGGGGGAACAAAGTGTTGGCATGGAGACCTAGAGCCTCTGAAATTGGAAGCATCCATTGGCCACCTTTCATTGGTAGACCCACTTCTAGATTGTACTTTGCGTGATTGCGGTAGCGATAACAACATTGCTCTGTGTGTTTCTAATGAACCGCATGATGGTTCCACTTCTACTAAACCACATGATGGTTCTAATGATGCTCTTGTTGAATACACTAGATAGCGTTTTGATTATGAATACAATGAATATGCTAATTTGTCTTGATTTTTATGTATACATTGTAGCATTTGCACAATGTGCTTGTTCTAAGTTCGACAAAAGAATATCATGACATTTGGTATTGAATTATTAGTACGTTTTGTGGTTATTTAACTTATTTTGTTTACTCTATGCATATTATATGGTTGATTTTTCTTATTTAGTTATATTTTCAATAGTATATATATATATATATATATCATAGTTCACATATTTGTGTTCGCGAATATTTGACAAACCCAAAAAAATTTAACTCCGAAAAAAAATGGCTCGACAAATATTTGGGAATATTCGGCAACTTAAAAATACTCAAATTTCTTTAAAAACATAAATTTTATGCAAAATATAGCTACAAAATGTATCAAACGAGTCTATAAATGTTGGAGAAGTGTTTTCTATTAGATTTGAATACAAATACAATACAAAATCGCATCATTATGTGAATACAACAGCCGACTAATAAGTGTTATGAATTTATGATGATTGTCATTGAAAATTATCATCATAAATTTCATATCTATGCAAGTTACAATATACAATAAGTTACATTTTCCTCTTCCCTGTTCTAGAGAAATATTGGGGAGAGGGTCTATTGCCTCTACTAGTCCCCACACTCGGTCACGTCTCCTCGCTCCTCCTAGAAGGTTGCGACTTTGGCTCCAACTTGGTAGTAGATGGTGGTGGCTCCTCTGCTGCATGTTCGAGATCACCTCCAAAGATGTCATCTAATCCAATATCTCCTGCTAGTACTTCTCCCTCCATAGCTTCCCTCTCGAAAGAAGCAATCTCATCCTCTGTGAACGCAGAGATTTCCTCTTCTTGCCCAGTCCACTCGCTGTATGGATCTATCTCATCCAAATCAATAAATTCCTCCGATGTGGCCTCCACTTTTCTTGTGTGAAGCCGAAGATTGTATTGCACAAAACCAAGTCGTTGAGTCGTTTTTGAGTCAACTTGTTGCGCTTCTTCGTGTGAATGGCCTCAAACAAACTCCAGTTGCGCTCACATCCAAAAGAACTACAAGGTTGAGATAGAATTCTGAGGGCTAGCTTCTGAAGATGCGGGGTCTGTCCTCCTTAATCCGCCCACCAAGAACCTACAAACAAGATAATCAAAAGTTTATAAGTAATTAATAAAATCAAATTTGTAACTAGTAACACATATAAGTAACTTAGTGAACATTCTAATTTTTATTACCTGGTGATTGTGTGGTTCTCCCTCGGATAGCTAACCTTGAAGAAAAGAGCCTCCCTCTAACATGTTTATAATTTTGTAGCTCTAAAATAATGAGGTCCCTCGTCTCAACCTTTGGTATCATCCTCTCAATACATGTTGAAAGGCCCTTCATAACCTCTCTGTTCACATCTGTGAAGCCGTCAGAGAAGAAAAACTTGGGGTTGAGGTAGTACCTGTTGTAGGATAATAGGTTGGTGGAGTTGTTTTTTTGATAGATAAATGCTTTTGATCGAAGCTATGAACCGGAGTACATTCAGCCAAGATATAACATTTAAGCTCAACAATTAGTGAACTAGATCCATCACACATGAACACACTACTAAAGACAGAGGCAATCTCGAACGAGAATCCACTTCTATTAAATCAACTTGCACCAAGCGTCACCTTGGACATTACCAACCCGAACGGGATCGTGCCTACGTGGGATTTGAACCTGGGTGGAGCCGGATACAACCATCCGTCTTAACCACTCCACCCGAGGCCCCATCGACATAGGTTGGTGGAGTTGATTGTTCCACCTCCGATCAATTATCTCCCAAAAGGGACCATATCTGACAATATTGCCCCTATGATAGTTTTGGATAGCCTCTTTGGCCCTATCCATGGCCTAATAAATGTTCCCCATAGGGTTTTGCTCCCCATCAATCAAACAAAAACCCTCACCAACGACTTTGACACCTACACACAAATTAAAATGTAAGGTTACAAACTTACAAATAAAGTAAAAAAGTAAATAACAATATATTTATAATTTAACAAATTAAAATAAAGGAATCAACTTGAAATATAAATCGAAATTTGAAATTACCTTGATGATCTCTATAGCTCTCTTTTCAAAGATATCAAAACTATCTTTGCAATCCTCTTCCATCAACTTTCTTTGAATATTGTGAGTCTAGCCATGCTTGACTCACAAACATTTGCTTCAATGATGTCAACAAACTAAAAATACTTTGCAATGTCAAGAAGTTAGTTGCAAACCTTGTGACACCGGCTCGCACAAGCTTTTTCTCCTTTGCGTGTTCTCTCATCAAGCTGCGAACCAAAGGGTGATTATATATGTACTTTGTTATGTTTCTTGCATCTTCTACAACCAATCTCACCCAATCAATTTTGCCTTTGTCCTCCAAAAGAAGGTCAAGGCAATGAGCCGCACAAGGAGTCCAAAAGAGTGATGGATGTCTCTCCTGTAGTAGTCTCCCAACCGCCACATATGCTACTGCATTGTCTGTGACAACTTGCACAACATTTTGTATACCCACCTCTAATACAACCTTCTCCAACATAAGACTCAAATTCTCTGCATTTTTAACTATGTTAGAGGCATCAATAGACTTCAAAAACACCATCTCACCATTTGAAACCGCTAAAAATTAATGAGGGTGTAGTTCCTTCCATTTGTCCACCCATCTGAAAGAATGGTGCATCCATATTTCTGTCATTGTTTCTTTTGATCTTCTAGAATTGTAGTTGCATCTGCAACTGCACCCTTGAGCAATTTCCCACTCAAGTCTTTTGGAGAGGGTGCCTTGTACCCTTTCCCTGCAATTGTCAATGTTGTCACCAAGTACTCCCAATACGGGCTCTTTGCCACATTGAATGGAAGGTTGTTGTAGTATCGAAATTTGCACATGCTTTATCCGCTTCCTCGTGCATATCCTTGTTCTAGGCTGTACCTTGCAATGAAGGTTGTGCTCCAGGTATGTTCCTTGGTACAAAAAAGCTATGTATGCCTTTGCTCGAACTTGATGAAGCAAATGTGCCTCTTTCGGTTTGTATGCGTGGACCATGAGTAGAGCCCACAATTGTTGCCGCATCATCCTCTGAATCCTTTGTCATTCTAGCCCCATGTCTAAAGAACTCGCTATGGTTGCTTGCACCTTTTCCTCTCTAGTTTCTTCTCCTCTAGCTCTTCCACTCTGCTTTCATCTCTTGCTTTGCCTCTTCCGTAACATTGGGGCAAACCACAATGTCCCAACAAACAATACATGCAAGGTGATACTTTAGGCGATTGATGCCTCCAGAAAATGTTTTTGCCGCAGAATTTGCAAATCAAGTTCCAAATGAGTATTAAAAATTTAAAATGATTCGCAATTAAATTGAATGCATTTAAAATTACAAAACATATTCGAAGAATCAAATACAATACGAATATATAAAATTTAAATAATTTAGAACGAATTTGCGCAAAAAAAAAACATACCTCTGTCTCCGAATGACTATTAAAAATTTAAAATCATTCGCTTTTAAATTAGATGTATTTAGAATTACAATATGCATATATAAAACTTAAATAATATAGACCGAATTTGCAAAAACTTGAAATTATTAAAAAAAAAAAAAAAACTTACCTCCAAATGCAATCCTTAAAGGTTTCATTCATTAAATAGCTTTTAATCAACTCTTTTGCTTTATTCTCCTACTAAGTGATAATTAGTATATTAGAATCCTTCCATTGTCGTGCTCTTGTTTTTATCTTAGTGCAAATCGGTGAGCTAAAGTTTTAGTCATTAGATATCATACATGCTGGGTCTTTGGTTTTAAATGATAGGTTATACCGGAAGATGTTTTTGTGGTCGGGGTTTCAACACGAGTACTAGACATTGGTAATAACTGCTTACAAGAGGTACCAGTTGAAATTGGAAGCCTCAGAAATTTACAAGTAAGAAATTTAATTTTTGCCTTTTTATTTAATGAAATCTCTGTTGTTTATAAAAATTTGTCTTGGTCCTTTGTTTAATACTAAATAGATATAGGCCTTTGACCTGTTTAGTGTGGTTGTGCTCATTTACTTGCTGTGGCATTTATAACTATATTTACTTTCAAGCAGAAAATAGTTTAGAATGACTATTGAAACTTTGGTTATGCTAATTGCAGAAATTACGTCTCACTGCAAATGATCTCTCAGATGACAGACTCAAGTGGCAAGGGCTTGTTTCTTTGAAATGTTTGACGGTTCTTGCATTACATTGTAACAGGTTAATTCTCTTTACCACACACAAATGTTGATGCCTAACACACTTGTACATGAAACTATTTGCAATAAAGCATGCAATGAATACCTAAAACCCACATGGACATGCCACCATTGTACACAAAACAAAGTTGTACTTATAAACAAACTAACACAAGAAAACATGCATATGCATGTAGGTGCTTTTCAGACGTACACACAACTGAGAGACATGGACACCTTCACTTGGCTGTGCATTTCCAACAAACTTGCTCCACTTTATCTTTGTTCAAACTTTTCTTATAATTTTAAGATGTTGTTGCTGTGTACAGGGTTATGCCAGCTATGTTTTTTGGGGTGCTTGGAAAATTCTCAAAAGGTTAGATATGTGGGCATTGGGGTGTACCACAAATAGGGTATACACACAAACATATACACCATCCTCAGAGAAAGGGAAATCTGAAAATTTTGAAGACAGTTTGCAACAATAGTAGTACATGAACAGTGCTGAACTGCTGAACGAAAATTACATGATCTCTGATGCATATACTAATTTAACATTAGTCACGTAACATGGCCAAAGCATGTTCAATTCTCCAAGGACTTACTTTTGAAGGGAATTTTAAATAAATTTAAATTGCATTATTTATTTCTATTGAGCTCGAATAATGCCTATTTCACAGCATGCTGCCTGAATAATGCTGGAAAATCACGTAACACTGGGCAGTATTGTAACGTATTTGGGCAGCGTCCATCTGAAGATATTTATCCGTGTCCCATGGGGAGATGCCATTACTTTATTCAAGGATTCTGTCATGTGTTAAAGCTTTTCAGAGGATATAAGATCATGCATGTTTGTTAAGTTCAAAACCAGGTCAAAGATAACTGTTGCAAGAATTTATTTTGTTGTTGAAAAATGCATCGTATATTACAAAAATGAACAAGAGGATTACATCAGCATAGAGTTACACAGAAAATCTCTTCCTAAAAGAGTAAGGAACATACCTGAGCTTGAGGACCAATGGGCAAACAGTTCACATCTTTCACATCTTTGCCGAATCAATCAAACTTAGCTTTAACAAGGAATGCCAATTCCTGCTTTAAAAGTCTGAATTTCCCTATGCTAATCGGGAATTAATCTCCTGGTAAACTTCTTTACAGCTTGCTTTCCACAGAAAGCTAATAATTGTCAATCGATTTATGTGTCATTATTATTTTTAGCAGCTCTACCCATCCAAGAGTCCCTCAGAAGAGGGTTTCACCAAGAAAGGAGCCACAAAGACGAAATTAAACCAGCCTGCTATCACTTCCAAAAATTCGTAGGTGCAGAATCCTCCAAAAACATGTCAAACAGCCTCCTCACTCCCACAGAAAATGCATGAAAAATCTGATTTGATTCCCAATCCTTGACAAATCACTAACCAGCCATAAAGCTTATTGTTAAAACATGATTTTATTTTCCAAATAATCTGGCAGTACCATTTACATCTTAATTCAGGATCGTTGACCCCCACTGCTTCGTCAAGCATGGCGCAATACCTATAAGTTTGCCTCACCTGGTCATACAAGTCATTTTACATATGATTGTTTAATAACTTTCCATTGCCTCATTTCCAGTCCCTCGAACAAGGATGTGATCCATGTACGTTTAATTTAAAGAGACAATTTTCAGGTTCTGTCTTACAGAGCTCTTTAAAGGCTGGCTAGTCTATCACACTCAGCACTCGTGCTCAATTTAAGTTGTACCAAGTGTGGCACTTATGTAATTCATGGTTGCAAATATCTTCCCAGCAAAGGACCAAGCTGCCTGTGAGTGGAGTGGACATACAAGATTTACGAGATGCAATGCATGGAATAATTACCAAAATTAAATGATCACTGCCGCTTGAAATAAAAAAACATTTAGATGGAGGCTTCACTACCTTACTTAACAAATATTTAATGTGTTAAAGATTTTCCAAGGGTATAACGTCATTCATGTTCACCGAGATGATAACCAAGCCACTAATTCTCATGCCAAGCAGTTACTAACTCAGACCATGGTGGAACATCTATATTTATGGGATATCAACTCTACACCAGCCATGATTGAGGTGGCTTATAAAGGAAGAGTGTGGAGGCAAGAGGGTTTCATGCCGTAAACTTATAGCTTGCACCCATGATAAGAAACCAGTGTCAAAGATCAAAACCAGCATCTTAACAAAAAGGCTTTTACCTCAATTTTGAAGATTGCAAAATGTTTTTGAGTCTGAAATGGAATCAGATGCGTCTCCAAGCTTTGTTCCCTGCCATTAATACTAAAAAGAAAGTTGCAGGGCATTCAACTACAAATTTTTCGTCCGTGGTAATGCTCAAAACACACAGAAGCAGAGACTGTATGATGTGGGGAAGAAATAGTGGTTCAGCGGCAAATATAACTTAAACACACTACATCGCGGCCAAATGCTGCACCAAAATGCAAAATCAATGTTGAATAATAGTAGAGGTTGTGCACAAAATGCAGTTCTATTCATCCACACTCCATAAAGAATCATTGAAGGGTTTACCTCACCCAAGAACTCAAGGGGCTCGTAAAGCATTGTTTTGAGCAACAAGGGAATTGACACCATGTCATCCACACAGCAAATTTCAAATATGATACTAGTTGTCAATACTACCGATTGAATGAGGTGTATCATGTAACCTGTAGTTTATCCCATGTCCTAGCTGGTACAGTTCTCCACTCATACTTGGATGCTTCTACCCTGGGCAGAAACTCATTTTTCTAGAGACCCTGATACTACTTCTAAGAAACAGAACACATACATGACCATAATAATAAATATGCAATTATTACTTGAGTTTGGTGAGAAAATGGATCAACTCTTTTTCCATGCACTATAGAAACTGGTGTCAAGAACTGATCAAAACCACTAAGAGATGGGAACAATAACATTAAGGCTCTGCAATCTGCCTAGCTGAAAGTCAGGAAGAGACCAAGAAATGTTGGGTTGACCAAATCAAAGACCAACACGGGAGGGAAATAAGTGACATGGAACTTTGTGGTCCTTCGGGTGTTAAAAAGCTGTACACTCACGAGGGAGCTGTAGTTCTCACTTAAGCTAGAGAATCTGGCCATTTTTATTGTGATTTGGAGTGAGGGTGTAACTCTTATTTATAGTTTTTTTGGAGTGCTTAGGTGGTGGGTGGGGCCCATTGAGTATTAGGGTTAGGGTTGGGGACCAAAAATTATAAAACAAAATGCTTTAAAAAACACTTTTTGACAACCTTATGTCTTTGGGGATGGCTGGGAGTCACGGGGATGGGTGGGAGTCTTTGGGATGAGTTGAGAGACTTTTGGAAGTTTCCAGGATGTCCCGGGAACATCCCCAAGTCCCCAAAATTGGAGGACATCTCAGAAACGTCTTCTCTTTGAGGGAAACATTTTGGGGACGTCCTCGTACAACCGGTGGTAGTGGCGGGATGGCGGGGGACGCTTTCCCAATCATCCACAAGTCTTAGAGACGCCCGAGCCTCAAAGACATCAGTTTTATTATGGGGGGCGCGTCCCGTGGAACCACTAACAAAGTTTTATAATTAATTGTTAAGCTTAAACATGTTTTAAAATTTAGTGATTACTAATCAAGATTAGTTATTTGCTATTAATTTGAGTTTAATCTTATTTTTTTATCAGGTCTTATTATTCAGTTTGAGTTTCAATATGTTTATTAGATAAGTTTAATTGGATTTTAATATTAAAGTGTAGTTTTATAATCAAATGAAAATATATATATTTATTTGTTCGGTACATGCTTTTGACCATAGCTATGAACCAGTATTACAAATGACTACAACAGGTCTCAAATCCTCATTGTACAGCCACAATTGGCCTTAAATGCACAAAGAGAATTGAACCTGGTGGGGCTAGGCACAGCCTGCCTCATAACCAAACCAACCTACATCTCATTGGCAAATGAAAATATCTTTACTGAGTTTAGTTCTATATATATATATATAAAATAAATTTAGTATTATAATTAGGTTTGTGTATGTTTAAGAAATACGTATAAATTATTATTATTAATTCAGGAATTAATATCAATTATCTCCAGTAATTTAGAAAAAATAATAATATCAATATTATTGTTTAGTTGACACGTTTTTGTATTAAAAATTTTAAGATTTAAAAATTATCATATGGCTAATGTTTGATTATAATCATGATTTATTCTTCTGATTTTGTTCTTGACAAAATTTATCCTCACCGAACATGAATGTGAACTCAAATCTTTCTGACTTGTACTCACCATGCTTGTCTCCCAAAATTTGGATGCCTCTAGCTCGGTAGTCCAACCAAGGTTTCATTAGTAAATTACTAAATAGAAAAGTGATGTCATGTTTCCATATGTTAACTGTTTTGTCAGCAAACTAATACTGTAGTTGAATTCTGTATCTCTATAAGGTAATCAACTGGCATTTGCTCATAGGCAGACTTCTTTACATGTATAGAAAAATTCATACGTTACTATCAGTCTCTTCCTTGATGAAGATTTATGAACAAATATTAATGGAGACCACATCAGATTTGGGATGAGGTCAGAGTTCTATGACAAAGATTTCATTCCCCTACCTTTCACTGTTTCACATCATGAATACTGGCAATAATTGTTTAGTTTCTTCACAAGACTAGGCATCATCCAGTCACCTGTCAAATCCAGAGCTTTAATGGTCAGATTCTTTCCATATGATGATTTTTCACTTCACCCCAATGTGAACGGTTATAGTTTTATCATAAAACAGTCTATTCACAACATTTTTTCTTGTGGTGCTATATAATTTAGCAATGGCCATAGCTATCTTGCATTCTTGTAAGCAACAGTTTGTTTCTTGTTGTGCCATACAATATACCGATGGCCATAGCTATCTTGCATACTTGTAAGCAAAGGGGCGTGCTGAAGAATGTACAAAAACGTCAAGGAATAGGTGTGCAACAGAAACTGTACTTTGCAATCAACTGCAAAATCAACAGCAAAAATACTTTCCTTGCAAGGTATTATATCGTAAGATTCCTTAAAGATTTAGCCTCAAATCCAAATAACTTGCATGCAGAGATTATGGCTTCTGAGCTGCTCCTTTGTGTTTCTTTTGCTCCTTTGGCCTCACCGCTTCCTATGGCTTTGCACAAGATATCCTTTCCCCTAGCTCCAATCTCTGTAACTCGTGCATCCTTGCTGGCCCCTATGTTGCCTATTCCATGCGTCTTTGAACCCCACTTTCCATGCTGCATACTTCCTTCGTGTCTCATGTTTGTTCATTTTACAATAGGGTCATACTAAACAACCGCCTTTTGTCTTTGGAAATGCTGGTGTGAGGAACCAGTATGAACTTTTCAATAATGAAGAGTATGTTTGTCGGCAATCAGCCATCTACTGCTTGATATGGAGAGTGGCAAGGGAAGAGAGTTTACTAAGGTTGAATTTAAGAAGGATCCTCTTGCAAAGTTCCGTAATCTTCCAAATCATCCATGATTTTAATGCTATGGTGTATAGTATCCCATGTTAATTAATGCTTCAACCAATGTGACCTAAAGAATCGATATGCCAGCATCCAGTCTTCTCTTTGCTTTCAATTGCTTCTATATTATTCTGATAGTGACTAGAAGCTGCTTTCCATTTCCAGTTGTAGAGCCT
Source organism: Taxus wallichiana var. yunnanensis (assembly GCA_018340775.1). Lineage (NCBI taxonomy): Eukaryota > Viridiplantae > Streptophyta > Pinopsida > Cupressales > Taxaceae > Taxus > Taxus wallichiana. The sequence continues at coordinate 203,609,149 of CM031236.1, forward strand.
CCCCAGACTTATAAGCAGCAATATTTTACTTTTGACCTAGGTAGCCGGTATGGGGTACGGTACGTGTACGGGGATCTGGTACGCTGGTACGGCAATTTTTTTGGGGGGCCCGGGTATGGCACTTGGGTACGGCCGTACAATATATATATATATATATATTAAAAATATTTAAAAATATAGCCAAATAAGCAAAAATTCAGCCTTATACATGAATAGAGTAAACAAATTATTAAGTGAAATAGCCAAATAACATATTAATAATTCAATGCATTTTGTCGTGATATTCATTGATCGAACTTCAAACAAGTACATTGTTCAAACTCCAAATGTTACAATGTCCAATTATAATCATAAATAATAACAAATCACATAACTGGACTGGAATTCCGGCTATTACCAGCTCCCTTCAAATCTGGCAGTTCAGATTCCTTTGGGGTTTCTCTTATTATTCCTGCATTAGTCTTACTTGCTAGTGGAGATGCTGCCACTGCATTTTTTGATCCTACATTACCCAAACTCATCTCAACTGTTGCAGTTTCAGCCATTGTTTTAGGTACTTTTGTGAATGCCCTTGTTTTACCATAGTTGAATCATTTACGTAATCCCATCTATTGACCTTTATTGAACCCCCACCAAAAAAAAAAAAATAAAAATTGCTGTTTTTTCTGTGGGTACGGCTGGGAACGCTCTGGGTACGGCTAGGGTACGTCTGGGTACTTCCTGGGAAGTATCCAGACATATGCAGGTACCGCTGGATGTACCCTGAGCATACCCCCGGCATACCATACCCGTATTGCATATTGGATATGTACTGTACCCGTACCCATGCCCTGCAGGGTACATACCGGCTACCTAGGTTTTGACATGGAAATGCGCCAAAAATAACTACATCCTGTCAGCTTTCAGCACAACAATCACATTTAACCATAATTTGTTTTATATAGGAGCAGGAGGCATTCCATGTATGTTGTGTTAAGCTATGTTATCTTATGGAAGATAGCCAAGACGATATATACTGATATTTTATGTTTAGACTCAATAAGGATAACTATATGTGTAATATTCATCTTAAGAATGTTAGTTTATAGGCTTGATTTTATATTTTTACTTTTCAGGTGGCTTAAAGATTTTGTAAGTTGCAATCATAAACTGTTATGCACTTGTTTTTTAAGTGTCCTATTTATAGTTGTTGCTATATTATTCATATAAAATAATTAATTTTACAAATAAAAGAAAGCGCAATGTCATAGCTGGTGTCTGTAATGCAAAGAATAAAAGCAAGGCCTAATGCAAGAGAGAATGGGGCATCAATAAGAAAATGAAATGGCACATGCAAGGGCTCTACCGCCATGGTGATGAACTACCATACGCTGTACAGGCCCCGCAGAATCAAAATAATCAACCTAGGGTTAAACAAAGAAACATGAGGATAAACTAGGGTTTGGTTCCAAGAGACACGGTTTTGGTTTTGGGATATGAGGTGTCCTTGGCCGCACAAAGACAGCGAGTCCCTATCAAGGAGAGCCTTCTGCCATATTTGTTTTCAATCAAGTAAATTGCAGAAAATAAAACAGAAGTAAACTCTAGTATACCTCGAATGCACACTAGCTTATCTGTTTCTTTCTTTTTTTTCTTGAATTGCAGAAAGCAATGAGTATGGTGATAGGATGTGTTGGTGCTCAAATTAGTCTCACCCCGTTTGTCATTGAATTTCCTTAGTTTGCGGCCTCTGTCATGTTTTTACCTTCCCGTGTTGGTGCTTGAAGACTCTGTCCACCATTTGGTTGCCATGATCAGTCCCTTCCTTGGTTGAGGATCACTTAAAAGTCCAGAATTTGTTTTTTGTTTCTCTCTCCATCTGAAGGAGTCTGTAAATTGGGCGTAAAACTCGGGCTGCTCCTTTCTTTCCATTTTCCGCAGTCACGTATTGTTGTCCCTGCGTTTTTGTCCCAAATACTTGAGGAAACAAGATTGGATGTAGCTCGGAGGATCATGTTTGAAACTTATAACATCTCCAAATTCTCTGTCCTTGAAGAAAAATTCATCTCCGGGCTCAAATGGTGGTTTTCTTGCATTTTTATGGTTTGATGGGTGTGTTTTTCTCGTCAAATTTACATCTCTGCATCAGTGGAAACGTGGCCCTTTTTGGTTGGATGTGGCTCGGCGGGGCACTCTAAAAACTCTATGGCTCGCTCAACCCAAAACTTGTCCACGTGGAGGAACGACACTCATTTGAAAATTCACCTTTTGGTTTGGCCTTGGAGTTGTGGGGGGACACGTGGAGGATTCCGCTGCTTTGCCGGACTTAGACAAATTTTTCATGCAGCCGGTACAGTTTTTGGTGGGCCATGGACACGTGGTGGGCTAGTGCTCATTTGAGGATCCGCCTCAGGGTCCCACCTTAACAATTGCGACAGGGGGATAGGTGGAGGTTTCCACCGGCTCCGCTTTGTACTTAGAATTTTCATGCAACTTCCTAAAGGGCTTGGGACATGTGGAGGGACTGCGCATGTTTGGGGATCGGCCCTTGAGTTTTATTTTGAAGAAGCACCAAGAGGACACTTGGAGGCTTCCGCTCACTCTGCCTTTTGCTTGGACTTTTCAACGGCCGAAAGAGACTGTCTCGGACCTTAGACACATGGCGCCTTCCGTTGAACCTTCAACTTTTGACAGACTCTATCGGACTGAGACACATGTTGAGCCCGCACTTGTTTGGGGTCTCTACTTTTCGGGACCATCTCAAAATGTGCCATTGAGACATGTAGCAGGCGGGGAAATGGAGAAACGGAGCTTTGGGGTCATTTAAGGTTTTTTGCCTTTTGTAAAAAGGGATAAAATTGTAAGTTGAAGTGCGGCCTCGACAGGAAAGAAATGCTAGTGTTGAATAGTAAAAAACGGAGGTGCGGGCCCGCGGGGAAAATATGGAACTTTTTCCTTTTTGGAAAATAAGTATAAAGTGAAAAAATGAAGCACAGGTCCACTGGGACCCACATTGGGACACATGTCAAGCCCATTTTCTGAGGGCGGAGGGGCAGAGAAAATGTTAATTTTTTTTTCTTCCGTAAGTAATAAAATATCAAGAAGTGCTCCTGTGTCTGTTTCCAATCACATTTTGCCATGTGGAGGGTTGATTAAAAGTTGAAAGGTAGGATCAACGGTAGTTGTGCATTTCATTGGATTTTTCCACCATTGAAGCTCCAGATGTTTGGAGATGCATTTTTGCATCATTCTTCATCAATTTTTTGGCAAATTTGTGTCGTTTTGGTCTGCAAAGTTTAATTGAATCAATTTGGGATCTCAATTTGTAAATTTGAAGTACTTTTGAAGTGAATTTTTGCTCGGGCTCGTGTAAAAATGGAAAATGCTAGATCCAGAAATTGCGAGTAAAATTTTAGAGGAAAAGGAGGGAAAAGGGATGAAATGATGAAAGTGCAGAGCAAAAGGTGAAAAAGGCGTTGCCTCGAGAGCAAAAAGGGATGACCTATCAAGTCCAGCTATGTAGAGGCTCTGAAAAATGATTAAAAAGGGGATTTCTCACATGACATAATCAAAATGATTAAAGGGACTCCCAAAAAGTTGTGGCATGGCATCCTAGTCAGTAGTCAAGGGCCCAAGAAACGTGATCTGTTCACAGTTGGTCCACCTGGCAGATTTCGGATCTGAATTTGTTAAACATCGCTGTCTGAAACAAATTGGTAACAAGCAAAGGTCCCTCGAATATTCTTCTCTTTTGGGGGAAATTGAGTGGGAAAAAATGTATAAATGCAATGAGAATACTCTTGTAAATGGTCGGAGTATGAATTCTTGAGAAAACATTTGAGAAAGCCGTCTTCCCGAGAGGCCAAAGCCGAGATTACCTGTTATTTTCTTCTGTGTTAGATTTTCTATCATGTCAAGTTGGTTACAGATGTATAGCCATTGACGAGCACTGAGATTGCTCTGGAAGCTTTCCCTTGTTGATGAATTTAAGCAATTTTGGAATTAATTTGTGTCTAATCTCTAGCAATTTTGTGTCTAGCTTTTTTTTAGAATGTTTGCAAATAGTTTCTTTCATTCCTATTGCAATCTTATACTGAAATTTTTGTGAAATCACACAAGATCTCGTCCCTGTGACAGTTTAATGGTATTTGCAATTTCATTTCAAGAAGAGCCTTCATCTTGGATGAGATAAACAAATTTAAAATCAATTCACTGTCATTTGTTGATAAAGATTGTCTGTAAGTCTTGGGTGTACCTTTAGGCGCGATTAATCGAAACTTTAGTGTTTAATTGAGTCTTCCATTCGAGCCTTTGTGTTGGAGTCTCAAAGATTATGTGAAAACGTGCGATCCGGGCCTCCATCAAGCACACCTTCTCGTCAAGGAACGCCTGACTGCTCAAGCTTTCTGTTGTGAAGTTCATTATTGTGAAGTCCCTCCAAAGATCCGGTATAATCAACTTTATCCTGCTTCATCTCCCACCAAAATCATTTAAAACCATTGATCCACCCCCGAACTACCCCTGTTTGCCTTCACAGTATCAACAAAGGAACAAAATCTACTTGCAAAAATATGCAGAACAATCAAGATTTCTTAATGTCTTTAGTAACCTTTGCCTTGTATTGAAAATATCTCCATAATTTGGAAGTGACAACTCGTGAGAGTCAGATTTGGTGTGTTGATCATATTTTTCCAAGGTCTTCTCTATAAAATTTGTGCAAAAGAAGGATTTACTAGCATTCTTCAATAAAAGAGGTTACAAAATAGGTTCTCTTACCTTGGTTGAAAGGCACAACCTAAAATAGTTAGGATAAGATCACATCCTTTTAATGTGCTATCCATCTCTCCACAAACCGAGTAACAAAGGGCCGTTAGATTTCATCCCCGGCTACGAAACAACACACACCCCGATCTATCTCGCCTCTAAGCTCCACGTCCAATTTGTGTTCTTTGCCGGCTTGAAAGGGAGAACAAATTTGGATATCAACACACACACCGTGATCTATCTGTCTCTAAGCTCCACGTCCAATTTGTGTTGCTGCTCGGCTTGAAAGGGAGAACAAATTTGGATACCAACGGAATGCATCTTTTCCAATTACTAAATCCCAAATGACCACACTATGAATGCATTTGAAGAAACCGAAACCCCAATGCGTAATCTAAATGATCGATAAACTATGAATCAATCTCCATGTATCGAATACAAACAAAATGTTAAAGAAATGTTTTTTTTTTTGATATTTGAACGCTTTTGATCGAGCTATGAACTGTGGGATCGCATGAGATCCCACTTGTTACATCCGAAAACCTCAAGACAACTAAACGAAAACACCCAAAAAACAAAAGCTTGTAGACATAAAGCAAGAACCACGCAAAAAACGATAAACCACATGAACAACAAAGAGAACCAAACAACTAACTCAGTTGACATTCGGGGCTGCCTCCTCCACTGAAGCTGGAACTCTCTTTCTTTTCCTCTTCTTCCTGCCATCCGTCGCCCTCTCCCTCGTAGTCCGCAACAAGAAATTGTATGTGAACCCTACCTGCCTCCTGAATCGCTCCGCCACCTCCGACTCCAACGTTATGGGTGCTGATAAACCAGGTAAGTCGAGCTTCTTTATTCTATCGCCTCCTCCAACCCACAGAGCGAGGGCAAAGTGTGGACGCCTCAAGCAAAATGCATAAGATCCACATTTCGGTCAAAAGGCTGCTATACCACTCTTCGCTCCCTCCAACGTGAGCCCTTCCTCTCCGCCACCTGCAAAGGTGGCACCATATTTACCGCCTCCAAAGCCTCCTCCAAACCACCACGATGTTGTGGTTTTATAAAATGCAAGGCTATATCTTTCGTCTCCTCCTTACTCTTCTTAACCAGCAGAAGCCTCGACACGAACCATGAGGCTATCTCCGAATTGACTCGAGAACGAGCAGAGGCCGCCATGTACTCCTCTCCCAACACTTTCTCTATAGCCTCGCACACCGATCCCGACTTAGCCCAGAAGACAATTCAAACCCTAGCCCTCGTCACACCTCCTGCGAAGGCCATTTCACGCTTTTCCCCGCAAGAACAAGCAAGGAAGCGGAGCAGAATCCATGTTTCCAATATCCCTCACTGACCTCTGAAACCGTTTTCCAAAAGTGAAAAGATAGAGAATGAAGCCACATTCCCTTCTTTAATAAACATCCTCGCGTCCTTCACTGGCAATAAGTGCCTCTAACCTCTCCCACGAGTTGGCACGCTTTGAGATGACCAGACCGCCTCTATTAATAATGCCATAATTTGCTAATAAATCGGTGGCTTTATTTGCTTCTCTATATTTGTGTTCGATACTCCAGTTGGGTATCTTACTAAGCCAAAAGAGAATATTTTCAAAAGGAAGTCCAAATGCCAAGATAATGGTCTACCTCTCTTAACATCCGTAATGACAACTAATGAATCCCCTTCAATCACCAAGTTATCACACCCAACTTGCACTGCTAATTTCAATCCTTCAAGCAAGGCTTGAGCCTCGGCCTCGACGCTAGTTCCATCCTTTAGAGGGAAGGAGCCAGCTATCACCAAAGAACCATTACTATCTCTAATCAAACACCCCGCTCCCGATATGCCCGGGTTGCCCTTCGACTCCACGTCAAAATTCAGATTGCGAAAAGCAGAGGAGGGTGGAATGTTAAAAAGTGTTACATGGGATGCACTCCCTAAATTTTGGTGATGTCATAAACATTTTGGGGACTTGGGGACTTGGAGGATGTCCCCAAGTATTGAATTTTTCCGATGCTTTTACTTTATAATAGAACCCCCTCAAAAAAGAAATAGTTGTTATTCTTACAAAAATGTTGAACCCTTACCCGAAAGTACCTTGAAAAACATTAAATAAAGCTTAAACCCTTGCATATAATTGAATAATGTTATAATATCTGAATATTATTTTAAGAGCCGCCCTGTCACCCATCCCCCAGCTGCTCCCAAAATTTGGGATTTGTTTTTCCATCCCAGAAACCCCATCTCCCGCTACCCAAGACGTGGGTAACTATGGGTTGAATCAATTACTATCACTTTGGAGGTATCTCCTCCAAGCTAGATTTTACCAGCAGGAATTATCCTTGGAAGTCCCAAGGGGTTCAGGCCACCTCCTTGAGTCCTCAAGTCCGATGCTGAGTGTTTGTAAGAGAGAGAGAAGGTTTGACTGATCTGATGGATGTGTAACAGCTCCAATCAACTCCCTCTCTGAATTAACTTACAGAGGACAGTGAATAAGGGAAAGTAGCTGATAGAATATCTTTAATGCAGAATAAGAGATACTTGCCCTCTTTGCAGTAGCAGGATTGCAACAACAAAATGGAGTGGTAGGTTGCAGATCTGAGTGCACTCGCATCAGGATGCAATTTCTCAAGTTCCCTCTTGCTGGAAATTCAATGCAGATTGCTTTAACATTCCTACTTGAATTGAACTTTAAATTACAGCAGATTCATCTTAAGTTTATGCTAGATTTATTTTGTATAGTTGCTTGAAAATTAAACATGAACAACAATAACAGGAATCAAATAAAAACTAACACATAAACAAAAAAATTTCACCTCGAAACCCCAGCGGGGAAAAGCAGCATCTTGGAAGTGTCGATTACTTCCCCTCCTTCCTTCCGCATTGGCAATTACAAATAGCACAATATGGAATGTGCTTACAACAATCAACAGCTGCTACACTTCTCTTAACTTTCTATTTCCTCATTTTCCTCAACATGCAAAAACTGAATTCACATTTACTCACATTTCCTACACGATGGGCTCATGCCTCTCCTTCTGACAAGTGCTGGAGGTTCCCTTTCGTACACCAAAGGAACCCTGACTACACCAAAGGAACCCTGACCATCAGGAATTGAAAAAGAGAGTTTCTTTGTCATTATTGGACTTGCTGCCGGATTCAGGCAAAACCGTTTGCCAGATGCAACAGCTGTTGTCACAAAGGGAACTCTGGTGACCCAAACAGAACTGTTGATGACACAAACGGAACTGCTGCCTATCAAAATTGCCATTGTCACTAATGTAATTGCCGCTGACACAAACTGAACCTCTAGTTTGCAAGGTCAAATTTGCCTTGGCGGTTTTGTCACCATACATATGAAGCTTCGCCTTTCTTTTACTGATTTTGATGAAATTCTTTCTTGTTTGCTAAGGGTGACGTTTTCTTTATCCTAATGGATTGATGTGAATGATTAAGGAAAAGAGAGGTAAGGATAAATCGTTGTCTAGGCTGCTTATATAGAAAGATCTAGGGTGGCATAGGACCAAGGATGGCATCATCATCCAAGGAGTGAGGTAAGGTCTAATCAGGTCAAGCTTATTGTTAGTGGTAAGAAAAGATGGATGCTGCAGGAATCAGTCAAGACATCATGGACTGCAGACATTCTGCACCATTTTAGTTGAAATATCCCTCGTAGGATATCACTTGAAAATGCACAATATATATAAAAATTGCAGCAAATGAAAAATTCTGAAATTTCTGGAAATGAACCAGCTAGGGCAGTGAACTGATTTTTATTGATAACTCACAAAATACTTGCCCAAATCACACAAAATTTTATATAGAGCTTGCAACAATGATAACAAAGACTAGGAAAATATTTTTGGAATTTTCTGAATAGTTTATGAATGCCAATAATTTTTAGAAAGCCCTAAACTGCTGGAAATCTTCAAAAATTCATAACTTTGCAAATACAAATGATAAAAATCTGAAATTCTGGAAATAACATCTACAAATGATATAGATGAGAGCCCAACCTCCAGATCTAGAAATAACAACCTGAAACCCTTCCAAAAATTGCTGCAAAACCCTAGGGGTGACGTCACCCTAAGGGAGAGGCTGAAAACCCACGAAAATGTCTCCAAAAATGGTGCCAAACTCTGCTCTGAATGCTGCAATAAATCTGATCTGAAACCCTTCAATTTTCCTCCACAAAAAGCCTCTGAAACCCTCCAAACTCCTCCTTGGGATCTCTGAAAAATATCTCTGAATAACAGCCCTGAATCAGCTCCAAAATGACAAACTAGGGTGGATCTTTCACCACCGAAGAGTGCCCTACTAGCTAGGAATGGATCTCTCACCACCGAAGCTAGGGTTCCTGTGGGATCTTACTCCACAAGCAATAACAATGCAAACAACAGTTGCTCAATATCCAAAATATGTGAGTGTGTAAGAATGAATGCCTTCCTCAAGCAAGTCGACTTGCTTATATAGAGATAATGGACCAACTAGCCTCCCTCAACATCCAATAAGCTTTCAGCTCCTTTATTTAGTGCTTTTTCCACTTCACTTTTTTTTTACTTTATTTCATGCACCAAGGGGTCACATTTTCTAAAGGAGGAATAAACAATATAAAGCGACTCCCCCTTTTTAATATTTTATTTCTTCCCCCTCATTTAATGCTTAATACTAATGCCAACGGAAAAATATAACAAATAAGCAAGGTGGTAAACAACCATCCATACCCAATAGCCTCTAGCGTCGTTAGCCCCTTGGGTATGACCAAGGCTAAGATTGAAAAATGGCCCTTAGGCCCTCGGTGAAGGAATGGGGACATTACAATCCTCCCTTCCCGAAATTTGCTTGTCCCCAAGCAAATGCAAACTAGGATGTTGTAAAATCTTCTCTCCCTCCCAAGTAGCATCCTCAAGTGGCAAGTCTCTCCACTATACCAAGTACTCTGTGATCACCCTGTTCCTGAGCTTCCTCTGTCTCACCTCAATAATAGATTCTGGTTCCAAGACCAGCTTCCCCTCATCGTCCAATGGTGGCAACTCCGTAGAAGGCACAATATGCTGTCCTAGTGCCTTTTGTGTGTGTGAGTGAGTGATGGGAAAATGAACATTTGTGTGTGTATATGCATAGTAACATATATATAATATAATTAATGCTATTGAACACGGCTATGTTGATGTCAATAAGGTGTGAATTGGGGAAAATAGGAGGAAAATGTTGTTTCTACTTTTTTACCTAGTATAGACATGTCACATATTATTGGAAAGCTTTCAAGGTGTAATTTCATGAGAAACAGCAATCACATTCAAATTTGGTCTGCGACCATATCTAAACATTTTTGTTCTTACAATGCCAATTTTAGGACTAATACATCAAGTCTCCAAATATAGCCATCAATAAGGTCCAGTACAGGCATCATGTTTGTGCATTCATCACAGAAATAGTGCAGACATGCGGAGAGATGAAATATGCTGAAGTGAGGTCAGGTTTAGGAAAGCATGATTGGGATGATGCTAGAAACTCGTGCTTTACTGAATCACGCTCCTTGGATCCCGATGTGTAGGCCAGTTTAGTTCTTGGCATCTTGCACCGCCAAGTTTGTGGAAATACAGTAAAATTTCCTGTCTTAACACAAGGAAAACCATGTACAGGACATTGAAAAACATATATTCATGTGAAAGGAGGAAGCACAATTTCAATGAATATGTCTTGGATCTAGAAAGAAAAATATAATTGCTTCTGTCAAATTTTGAGAAACATTTCCTGACTTGAAGTCAAACAGATCTTATTGAGAAGTCAATTAACGAAGTGCTTTAAGACTTTTACATATCAATATGTTACAATAGTGCATGTCTATTGCATACTAGTTACCTTGAAACTTCTGGAGTTGTCTGTATTCTGATTTTCATTTCTTGTGTCACAGGCTTAGTCAACTGCCCCCTGAAATTGGAATGTTGACTTCCTGAAGCAGCTCAATCTGGCCCACAATAATTTGGCCAATGTACCAGAGGAGATTGGACAGTTGGGACAACTTGAAATTTTAAAGCTTAACAATAATGGGTAGGTCAGAATGCTGTTAGCCTATTAAAGTATATTAAATAGTTTTGATGTCCATATCTTCATGTGTTTTTCTGCATATATGATAATTGAAATCCCTTGGAAGAAAGCATTTTTGTATGTAATTAAAGGAAACTAAAATTGAAAATGATATTTTTAATGCTTATAACAGGAAATGTTGTAGATTGTGTTAATAGCTAGTGATACTCATCTTCAGCATGAGGGGTGAGGGATGCGATCTCTTTCGTTTTAGATATGTAAATCATGATGTATATTTCTAAATCATCATGAATCCTTAACAGTGTGCATGCATTGCTAGTCCTAAGCTTCTGTAACGTCTGATAGGCATATCAGGACTTGTTCATTTATAAATATTAGCTTATAAATCATGATTTTCTCTTAGTTTACTTGTTTTCCTTCTCATTGTAATGTTCCCCCACTACCCCCGCCGTAGCCAAACAGGATATTACACAAGAACAGAACCAGTATACTTCTTGACATTTTGAATCAGGGTAAAAAGCAAAACAGTATTTGCATAATTAACTTTCTCACAATCCATAAGACCCATCTTATTATTGCATATCAGACTCATTAAATTGAGTTTCATATTCAGCCTGTTGATCGACAAATGGAAATTTTGCCAATTAATAAGCAAGGAATAAAAGGAAGGAATGTATCTGTGGTATCCATTTGACTAAACCATCAACATGCTCTATTTTGTAACTATGGAATACAGATGAAAATATCCTCCATTTCTTCATTCTCAAATGGGGAACTCGGCAGAGATTTGTATTTCCATTTCATCTATATTGTCTATCATCATTGTCTCAATGCCTGGCAGAACTCCATTGTCTGCTTAATGTTGCAGTAGCATAATAAAATGTTTTTCTCCTCAATCAATCTGTTTCTCCTGAATGGAAAATACTGACATGTTTGCAAACACAATATCTACTGTTCATAGAAAGCCCATCTACAAGGTTCGTTGCTGTCAATATCTCATGCTTGAAAAGAAATTCTCATTTATAAAGCTAGCTCTATTTAAAAGGTGGTAAATGCAAATTCTGTACCAAGAAAGATTCTGAAATTACATTCAGATGGTGCTGACACGAGGAAAAACAGTAGTTGTTTTCGATGCTGGAGCCATTTATGGAATATTTCATTACATATAAGTAGACATAGAACCAAAAGCATCCTAGGTGAATAAAGACACCTAAAATCTCCATTCCTTTGGAATAGTTTCTAAAGAGCTTGATTGACGCAGAACTTTTGTAAATGTTGTTTTTCCTTAGTCAACCTGTTTCTTGTGAATGGAAAATACTGCCACGTTTGCAAAACATGTTATTTACCATTCACAGAAAAACCATGTACAAGATTTGTTGCTGTCAATATCTCATGCTTGAGAAGAAATTGTCATTTATCCCGACAGTTCTTTTGAAAAGGTGTATTTTTTTGTAAATGCTAAATCTGTTCTAAGAAAGATTCCAAAATTATATTCGGATGGTGCAGAAATGAGGGAGAAAAAATGGTGGTAGTTCTCTTCAATGACGTAGCCATTTATGGAATATTTCGAATCTCTATTTCTTTGGAATAGTTTTTAAGAGCTTGATTGATAAGGAATTTATCTAATTCTTCCTCTCCGAACTATGATCTCTAGTGCTTTCTTGCATTGGTAGGGCGACACCTTCCTCAAGTTTGAATTTGCTGACTGTTTGGGGCAATTCTTTTGATCCCAGTAAGGGGAGGAATTCTTATCGTGCTTCTCACTTGCTCATTTAACGTTTTTTTATAAAAAAGAGTGAGCTTGATGCCCATAGGAACATATATATTGGTTCATGAGTTTCTTAAAGAACTCATTCCATCTAATTCGAGGCTGAGACATGTAACCATTTGAAAATGAGGCACCTATGGTTCCTTGAATTGCATACCTCATCCACTCTATAAGTGGGATTGATATAGCATGCATAGTGTTTGGAGAGGGAAAGGAAGCCCATGAAAAGCTCATGTTACTGATTTGTGGATATTTACTTGGGAAATTGTAAAGTTTACCTTGAGGTGAATCTAACTGCTTGATGTGCGCAGAGTCCAAGGATCTAACTAGCATCTTTAAAAGATCAAGAAAATGATGCAAAGGGTCATTATATTCATACATTAATGGATGTACACATCTCATTTATTTCAAGTTCTTAGTTTTATAAAGAACAAATGGAAAGATAGGCACATATCATGATTCTTCTTCTTAGAAAAATGTGCCTTGCAAATTGTCTAATTGAGTGTTTAATTATGACATGCCATGTGGTATTCTTGCACCATATGAATCTGTCTCCCTATGTGTGAATTGTCTTATCTGATGCTTTGGGTGAAATTGTCATGTTCAAGGGTATGAAAAGTCAGTTGTTCCTTAGTATTGATGAAGTCTTTCTGCTTGCCCCGCCCTACCGCCAATCCCCCTGCCCCTCCCCTCCCACTTCGGTCCAAGACTCCTCTCCTTTGGTGGCACAATTTCATTCAGAAAAAGAGTCTTTGAACTGTAGTAGTGAACCTTTCGCCTCAAGTAATCAAGTTTTGAGGCCTCTTTGATCGATTTTTTAATCCAGCATATAAACATTTTTAAATAGTCTAATAGGTTTTTTTCTTAACGACAGTTGAGAAGAATGTATTGCATCTAGTATCGAGGGTTGTTTTTCTCAATGAAAATACAGTACTAAAGGTCCTGAATTTCTTGATATGGATTTACTTATGTGGGAAAATTAATCTCGTTGTTTGCCTTTGGATTTCATTTATGCGGTTATGCTTCATTCTTCATGTCTTGTTTTATGCGATCTCCCATGTTGGGCATCAAACAACAAAGAAATCTATATAGGATTGGTTCAATGTATTCCTATTGTGAATGCCTTTTTCACCTTCTCTCACACAATACATAGGCACTATTATTGGCAAGTGCCATTGGGAAATACCAGGGATTAAATCTTATTTTAGTTATGTCAGGCCAAGGATGGACTGCAAAAATTTAGGAAAGGAATTTGGTGCAAACTGGAATTGTATTCATTTAAATTAACAATGCAATGAAAGTACACATAAATAGCCAACCATGTGACTGTTCAGTTCATCTTCAAGCTGACTGTTTAGATTCCACTTGAGGACAAACAAATACCTGCCAAACAATTTCATCAAGGTTAATAGACTGGGTTTCCTCAATGGTTCCTAACATTATCAAATAGAATGCATATGTTAATGACTTTGCGAATAATACTTCCTAACCTTGGCATGTGAATTGAGAATTAAAAAATGCAACATTTCCTAACCTTGCGCTTTCTTGATCTTTAGGTGAAGATTGTGGTGGACAAACACCAAATCATTCATCCGTTTTTAAGTGAGTCGATCGCGTATTTTGTGTACTCTTTGTTAGTCGCTATGTAAGATCTTATTTCATTCCTTCCTCGTGGGACTAAGGATTTGGAGCTAGAGGAAAGTTTGAAGATATTTGGATTAGTTTTAGGAAATATTGCACTATTTTATGTTGTATTCCTATTGGATGCCTAGCGCTCCAATAGATGAAATAAATTACTTAGTTGTTTTGTGAGCATATATGCTCAAATTAGAAATAGACTTTAATATTATAAGGTCGGCCATAAGTTATGATGTAGCACCCCTTATGTTATAAAAGGAGGATGCTTGGCCATTATGATGTTATGTTGAATCTTATTATTTCTTCTTGGTAAAGGTTGTACCTTTCCTATCTCTCTCATCAAGGACGAAAACCCTTGTTTGAGATCCCTTCAAGGACGAAAACCCTTGATGGTGGAACTTGCCTTGGGGACGAAAACCCTCAAGCAAGGATATTTGGAATCATTGAATATCTTAAGGTATTTGGAGCTGATATCTTTCTATCTAGCCCTAGGTGACTTGCATCATGAGCATTTTGGAGGTGTTTTGATGGATGTATGGTATGATTCTTGCATGGATTGACTTGTACTAATTTCTAAAGGTGAAAGCAATCATTTCTTTGCATGTTAAGCCAATAATTCAGCCTTTCCAAGTGGGGTGACTTGCATAGGAGTGGGTTTGCATTGATTTGAAGGGTTTTTCCATGTTTGGTTTGCATCATTCAATTCCTCATAATTTATAAGGGTGAAATCTACAATTTGGTGATTTTAGGAGTTGTCTAAGAGCTATTTCCAGCCCTTGGTTGTGGCCGCACTGCTGCTGTCATAAAATTAATTGCAGTTGGGTGTAATCACTTGTTTTCTCCATTTCTTTGATGTAAATTGGATTGATAAATGTTGTCGTGATTGGATTAATTATTTAGAAGCATTTTCAATGGTTATTACATGGTTGTATGATAAGTTGAAGTCCCTATACATTACATTGCTAGGGTTTCTGATATTTATAGGTCTTCTGTTATAAAAATCAGATTACTCTCATGTGGGATCGGTGTTTTTTCCTATTTTACAGTTTCAGCCCTAGAAAGGGACATTACATTTTGAAATATATATGCTCGAACACACTCCAACTATGCTCACAAGTAGATGAACTGCATAGTTGGCTCAAAATGTGCATTGCCATCCATCAAAGGTGTTTGGCTTCTTTGCCAAAGAAATCCCACCATTGTGCTGCAAAAACAGATTTTGTCAACATTGTAACATGCACACTTCAATCAAAATTTAACACCTTTATTGTACATATGTAAAAAAATGTCTACCTAGTTTGAAGGTCTTCCTTCTTGCGATGGACAAATTAGGTGAGTAGAAACCCTTTTCCTACTTGTATATCAACAACTCTCCCATAGTTGCCTCTAACTCATGTTTGGGAAACATTGTCTCCATGCACTTAAATAGGCCCTTTGTGACCTCTGCATTGTCTCAAAATGAGTTGCTAAAGAACAACGTTGGATTCAAGAAATATCCAACAACATGGAGGGGAGAATGCATTTGTTGATCCCATATGTTATCCACTATCTCCCCTAATGGCATGTACCTAGATGTGTTATTCTCTCGATCTGCTCATAATACCCTCTTTGGCCCTATCCGTGGCCTCTTATAGATAACCCATGGGGATTTATCCCCATCGATGAATCTCAATACTTGAACTAAAGGCTAAGAAAATAGGAGAATTTGCTCGCCTCTTCCCAAAAAGACGACGAGGAGACATACCCATTGTCTACCATTCATATGTTTTGCAAGGAAGAGTTCACCCACTTAGTTGAAATGAACATTTGTTTCAAATTCATTTTTGTCGAGGCACGCAGTCGTAATGCAAGGAAGGGGGTTGAAACCTTGTCACCTCCCAATTGAAGAAATTCCTTTCCATTAGTGAATGTGCGCATCATACTAAGCACCCTTGTGTGATTGTATATGAACTTGGTAATTGTGTGGGCCTTTTGCAAAACCTTTTTCACCCATGGAATTTTTCCTATGTCCTCCAAGGTCAAATCAAGACAATGTGTTGCACATGGAGTCCAAAACATAGTTTCATATTTATCCATAAGAAGCCTCCCAATAGCCACACAAGCAACACCATTATTTGTAATGAATTGGACCATATTTTGTGGCTCCACCTCAATCACAACCTCATCAAATAGATGAAAGAGTGTCTCACCAATTTTATTGTATCAAATGCATCAACACTCTTAAGAAAAATTGTGCCAATGTCACATGACACAAGGAAGTTGATGAGTGTGTGGTTCCTTCTACCATCCATTTGACATGATAGTGCATCATGTTTTTTTCCATTCCTTGCGATGTTCTGCAAGAATATCACTCACATCTTGTACAACATCCTTTATAAAATCAACCCGCAAAGCTTCATATGATGGGGCTTTGAACCCAAGACCTATGACTACTGATTGCATCCATCATACTATGCTAGATGGAGATTTGACTAGATTAAATGGCAAGCCAAAAAGTACTAAAAGTTGAAAATTGCCTTCATTCACTGTTTGTGAATAGTCTTTTTCAACTCGTACTCTCTAGCATGGTATGTGCTCCAAGTGTAGTGCGAGGGCTAAAGAATGCATGAATATTTCCTTCACTAGTGTTTGGCCCACGAGCTACCGATTCATGGTAGATTGAAATCTTGCCTCTTTCCTTGTGCCTATTCTCGCAGATGAACCGGTGTTTCATCAAATAAATCAACCGTGGTATCCACATAGTGAGATCCCACCTTCGTACCTATTCTTTCCCTTTTGGCCTTCACCTTTGTATATGATTGCAATGTTGCTATAACTTGATTGGTGATATCTATAGGACATTCATTAGTGCAAGGTGCAACTTCATGCCCCATTGTCTTGCCAAATGCCACTTGAAACGGTATATGCCTCCATTGCATACATGGCCACAAAAGTTGCATTTGACCTTGGTTTTGTTTGAGCCTTCGATTTCCGTGCCATAGGTCCATGCAAAATCTTTTTCATGCGACATGATGATCAAATCTCTTTGTGTGCATTAAAAAAAGTTTAAAGTGTTGAAATATTTTGAAGGTGTCTAGTTTTTCTCTCATCATTCCCTAAATAAACCCTTATCACTCCAACTCATCACTCTTACCTTTTGATACACCTAAATCTCTAATAGCCTATCTGCCCAATATACCATGCACCTTCCTACATACCAAAAGGTACGTGGAAGAGTAATGGTACAAAAGAGCAAGCCTCTTGATAGACTATGTGCTGAAGATATGTGGAAGAGTGATAGTACGTGGGAGAGAGATGTACACGAGAGTAGGGTGATACATGAGAGTAGGTGGCACATTTCGAAAGAAATGACATGTGAAAGTTCTTGGTTTTGTTTGTGAAAGAAATGACATGTGAAATTTCTAGATAGGGCCTAGTTGGGCTATGACTCCACTCTTTTCCTCAAATTCAGATCAGCAACAAATTGGCTTAGGGCTCTCAGAGCCAAATGGGTGCTACACTCTCTCCCTAATAAGATTTTCCTTGATGAAGATCTTACCAAGTCATAGGTGGTGGAGCTCAAACGCTCCAAAGAGTTGGTTTTGGCAGCTTGTCAAGCAAGGAAATGAGCAGTTATTAGGAATCTTAGAGCTGTCATCAGAGACACTTTCCCTCCAGGATGGGAGGCCTGACTTGAGACTTCTAAATGACAAGTCCATAGGGATAGGAGATGGGGTACATGTATCTCCATTAGTTACTTGAACGGTAATGGCTCTTTCTAGTCATCAAGGGGTTATTGTTTATGTTTGGATTGGATCCTCGACATTCTTTTTGTCACGAGACACGCGAGAGACCCGTATGACCTCTTACGGAGATCACGGGATACCACTGGTATTCTCATTGCAAAAACTAAAGAGACACGGAGTTCGGGTGGTGACTCATTTTTCATTGGAACCCATGGAACTGACTACCCCAAGCAGGTGGGGTATCGGGGGCTTAGGGGTGTGGCTTGTTTATATAGGGATTTCCTTTGGAGCAGGTTTTCACTGATGACCACAGATGAGTTTGCCAGGTTCATGCGGGTTCGAATTAGAGGGGAAGATCTCTCTTCTAGGGATATTTTTATTGTAGTTTGTTACTTTCCTCCAACTTCCTCCATGTATGCCAATATTACTTAGTACTTAGCGATTGGTGAAGTCATCCTTATGGGGACTTCAATGCCTGTAATGAAAGAGCCCTCCAACTTCCTCTTCATGACCAATCATAGGATGTGTTCTGCACCCAGGTGATTGATCCAGAGCCAGTGGGTCTTCACAGGATATTAGAGGATGACTCAGGGCCCTTCACTACATATGGCCAACACCTTCTACAGTTAGGGGCACTATCAGAGGATTTCCTTGGAGCGAGGTTTTCAC
Source organism: Taxus wallichiana var. yunnanensis (assembly GCA_018340775.1). NCBI lineage: Eukaryota > Viridiplantae > Streptophyta > Pinopsida > Cupressales > Taxaceae > Taxus > Taxus wallichiana. Next base: position 203,627,737 of record CM031236.1, read on the forward strand.
CGGTGACCACAAATGAGTTTGCCAAGTTCACGTGGGTTCGGATTAGAGGGATATTTTTATTGCAGTTTGCTACTTTCCTCTAGCTTCCTCCCCGTATGCCATTCACAATGGCCATGATGGTGATCCTTTCGGTGACCTGTATGCCAGTATTACTCAATACTCAACGATTGGTGAAGTCATCCTTATGGGGGACTTCAATGCCCGTACCAGAGCCCTCCAAGTTCCTCTCCATGACCGATCAGAGGATGTGTTCTGCACCTAGGCGATTGATCCAAAGGCAGTGGGACTTCACAAGATATTAGAGGATGATTCAGGGCCCTTCACTACATATGGCCGACACCTTCTACAGTTAGGGGAATCCCATGAGTTGATCCTGAATGGGCTCACTTGCTTTCCTGACTCTCACTTCTTCACTTGTCGGCCTCACGGTGGGGGTGTGAGTGTTGTGGATTATGTCCTTTCTAGCCAAGTATCTCTTGTCACTTGTCCATCACCTCTCTGTTTCCCCCACCCCTTGTTGATCATGCCCTTCTTTCATTCTCTCTCTAGGTTGATATCCCCAAGTTCCCATTCATAGCCTCCCTCGTACTACGTTCCGGTTTGATGAAGGAGACCCGATACCTTCTCTTCCCACCTCTCGTTAGTTAATCCCTTTGGAGATTGATTTCTTTTCATTGGGTTGTGCTCTTACCAAATACACATGCCTCTCTTCCATCGTTGGGGAGGCTGCCCTAAAATCTTTCCCCAGTTCCACCGTAATGTCCCCAATGGACATTATTTTACCCCTAAACGGATTTTAGGCAATCCCAACATTAAATATGCAAAATACAGACAAATTGCAGCCAAACAAAAATCTGATTTTTAGAAAAGTAAATCTAGGGAATAATGTGAACAGAAAATAATGGATAACTCCAAAAATACTTGTTCAAATCTCTTGAAATTTTAAATTGAGCTTGCTAATACAATAACAGATATTATAGAACTGTTTTGGGAATTTTTCGAATAACAAAATGCTGCCAGAAATTTACAACGTGCCCTAAACAGATTTTAAACTTCTAAAATTAATATCTTTTGTTAGAGAAGTCCAAATGAGCTGAAACTTTGGATCTTGGGCCACAAAAATATGAAGAATAATATTCCAAAATAGTTTTTGACACAGAAACACAAAACCCTAATTTTGCCCTAAAAAGTAGGTCGCCCAACACATTTAGGGCATCAATTCAGCTCCAAAATTGACAAGCTAGGGTAGATCTTTCACTACCGAAGAATGCTCTACTAGCTAGGGATGGATCTCTCACCACCGAAGCTAGGGTTCCTGTGGGATCTTACTCCACAAGCTGGATATTTGCAAACAACAGTTGCACATGAAAGAATATGCATAAGCTACAAGCTTAAGACGCAAATTAGAAAATATCAAATGGTATGGAATATGTTTCCCTTCAAGTCGACTTATCCTTATAAAGGAAGGAGAGACCCAAAACAACCTCTACAATATCCAACTAGTTCCCAAGGATTTTCCCTATATAAGCATTTAATATTTTCCCATATTAAATGCTTTTTCCAACAACTTTTTCCCTCCTAATGCAAGTTGCATTTTTCTAGGGGAAATACATAGTAAAATGGGCATTTATCCTTTCTATGTTCCCATTCCCCCTTCTAAGGCAAGTCACCTTTTCACCTAGGATGGATAACAATTTATATTTGGGCCTTTTCCATCATTGATTTAATAATTATTAAGTCATATAAATTATTATAAGTGCTCTATATATATTTTTATTTTATTAATGGCACTTTATAATAATTAAATATAACTTAAGTCACCCTTATATTTTTCCTTTGGCCGTCGGGTTGACAAAATAGGCCAAAGGTCTTTGAATGGGAAGGGGATATTACATCCACCAAGTCTTCTCCTAGTTCCCATCAACCCAATAACTCTAGATCTTGCCCTATGAACAAGTGGTACGATGATGAGTGCAAATTCCTTCACCGCCAGCTTCGTCATGCCTTCATCCACGCCCATCCCTCTTATCCCACCCTCAAAGCCTCCTACCATTGTCTTCTTCGACGTAAGAAACATCTCTTTATTTCCCTAAGGAGACGGATCTTGTGTTCTTCTCTCCAACACTCTCCCAGACATTTTTGGCGCACCATCCTCCCTCGCCACTCTCCCCTTCCTCTCGATCTTAACCCCGAGTCCATGTTCTCCCACACCTCCACTCTATATGATATCTCAGACAACCTCGTATCTAGGTTGATCCTCCTCCCTCTTCATGTTACTTGTTCACTTACTCGGAATATTAGAGAGGTGGTCAGAGTGATGAACAATAATAATAGGATCTGGCGATGAGGAGGGTTTCGTGCCGAATTCTTCAAGTTTGGCTTTAGAGAGTTGGGTAGTTTCTTGGTTGATCTTTTCAACCACGTGGTACGATTTGGTTTTCCATGGCTTGGTCACATCACTCCATTCACCCGATACACAAATTGGGCCTCGTTCCGATCCCAATAATTACAGGACTATCATGGTTGGCCATACATTCTCGAAGCTTTATGCTACTGTTCTCCACATGCTGTTTTCCAGGAGTTGGAGCAGAGACACCTCAGAGCTAGGGGGTAAGTGGGGTTCCAGCCCGCTTACTAGACCATTGACCATATCTTCACTCTTCGGGCCATCATTGAGGAGGCACATCATTGCTCATTGAAAGTCTATTGCTACTTTGTAGACTTTCGGAAAGCTTTTGATTCGTTCCTCGTAAGGCTCTTTTCAGAGGCTCAGAAACATTGGCATTTCAAGATCCTTTTGACTACCATCATGCGTTTATATGAGACTGTTCTTGGTCGTCTCCGTACTGTTCATGGGATATCAAATTTCATCAGGAGTACCATTGGGGTTAAACAGGGCTGCCCCCTGTCCCCCACTTTGTTTGGGATCTACATTGATGAGCTCGAGACCTTTCTTTGTGAGCATATCTAGGATGGTGATGGGTGCCTCCTCCACCAGGTTCTGATATCTATCCTTTTGTTTGTTGATGACGTGGTCCTCTAGCCTCATCTCCGAGGGACTACAGAGACAACTGGATGCCTTAGGGTTGTTTTGTGATCTCCGACAGTTGATGGTCAACCTAGGTAAAACCAAGGTTATGGTCTTCAACGGGTTGAAGACCTCACACCTCCATTTCTTCTTTAGGGGGAGGAGATTGAGATTACTAGTACCTACACTTACTTGGGTGTGCAGTTCTTTGGTCCATATTTCAATTTGAGACAAGCCCTCCACCACGTGTCAATAAGGGTTACGGTTCCTTAGCTCTCCTCGAGCGACAATGCTTCGGCACCATTTTCAGGACATCTCCTCCAAGATGTCCCTCATGGATTCCCTTATCAGACCCATTGTTCTTTATGGCTCTGTGGTGTGGGGGCCCTCTTTGCTCGAGTCGGATTGGGCTTCAGCTGAGAGAGTCCAGACACTTCTCCTTCGTCGCTTCATCAAGTGCAAGTAGTCTGTTCCCCATCACATCATTCTCCCCAGACTAGGGCCCATCCTTTCAGGCTAAAGACCATGTTTGATTCGATTTCCTTCTTGCATCGTATCTGGAGCTTTCTTTGAGTTGGTTCGGGGAGGGACATGTACCCATACTTGGCATATTTTTCCTTGGAGACCATTTCCTTTTTGATTCTCGGGCCATGCTCGTTGTTGGTACACTGGGGTTTTTGCTCTCTTAGAGTCAGTGGGTATTAGGATGGATCGTCTTCCTCCTTTTCGATACTCCTTGGACGCACCGACTCATCTTCTACCTTCCAAACAGGAGCTAAATAGGATCATCAGAGAGGATATTTACAAACAGTTCATCCACACCACTTGGGTGAACCCTCATGGTGGGTTACACCCGAAGATGGCTTTTTATGCGGAGCACTTCTTGGAGTTGAGTGACGGACTTATTATCCGTCCTCAGTATACCCTTCGCCATTGGATGCACGCTCTTCACATCCCCTTGGGTCAGTTCAGAGTGGGTTCTCATAGGCTTCAAAGTGAGGCGGACCACTAGAGTGATCGGTTAGACAGATTCACAAGTTGCACAGACTTTGGTGGTCGAGATGGAAGCACACTTCATCTTCCACTGTCCCATCTGCTACGAGATTAAGGGGAGGCTCCATTGTCTTTTTAGAGGGACCTATGCAGTTATTGACTTTTTCAGATATGTCAATCAAAAGTGCCCGACTTTATACATGCAGGAGGCTCTTAGGCTTCAGGATCACACTATTCAGACACTTACTAGAGTAAACTCTCCCCGGAGGATCACTTCCACCTTTCCAAAGACTACCCTCAGAGAGAGGCACTATGTGCTAGATTGATACCAATACAACGTCACACCCTAGATCAAGACGCGGTTCGAGGGGTCCATATGCAACCGTCCAATATCTCCTAGTCACTATTATACCGGGTTCCAAAGTTTGCGGAGGGAGGACTAGATCCATCAGTCCTTGAGACATACCACTTTGGCCGACAATAGCAAAGACAGGGGGAGATCTCGTCATCTCACCTCCTCTTCCTCTTCTTCGGATCATCACACTATTATGAGTTTCTTCCGGTCGGCCTCAGATGTTAGGAGAGATGGGTTTACCATTCCTGGATAGACATTCCCCATTGCTTCACCGGGTCTTCTTCCTTCTCTTCTTCTTCTCTTCTCATGCTTTGTACTTCTTTGGAAACCTTTTGGTTTCTCACTTCGCTTTTGGTCTTTGACCTCTTCTCTTGCTTTGTACTTCTTTTAGAAACCTTTTGGTTTCCTCTTTGTATGGACACATTTGTCCTCTGCAGTTCCGTTGACCTACTTCTGTGGTCATTTGTTGGACATTAATATAATTATCTTATCTAATGTCTAATCTGCTCATAAGGGGAAGCATAGAGCTCACAGGCATTGTCCCTTGTATGATACCACGACCCCCTTTGTGTTGGAACTACAATCAAACGAAAATTAATTGAAAGAACGTAGAGAAGAAGAAGAAGATCTTTTAAACATGTTTTATTTGTTTTTGTTTTGCTCAATGTAGTTTTTTGCGTTCCCTAAAATTGTTAGTACATACATGATAAAGTAATATAGAACATTTACCATAAAGTAATATAGAACATTTATGAACATTTACCATATATTAATATAAAACATTTACATATTTTGATTTGTAAACATGTTGGCAAGAAAATTTGTCAAGGGACAAATTTGTGGATTTCTTGCCAATGTCTCGAGACTCTAGGTCCCTCTGCTTGGGTGGTGCAGCTCCACTTTATTGTGAATGACAAAAATGGGAAATTTGTGGTTGGCCAAGAGGCCGGGGATCCAACAGGTACACTCCATTACACTGTGGAAAATGCTTACAAGGAATTGTAAGGGAAGAATTTGCTGAATTGTGGGGAAAGGGGAGTGAGAAGTTAGACAAGGAAAACCAACTCTGTGAGTAGAAAATTAGATTCTTGCCAAGGTTGATTAGAAAGTTCACATTCACAATTAACTAGAAAGAAACAAGTTTATTATGCCAATGACCTAGAGGAAACCATGCACACAAAGTTGCACACATTCATGAGTCATGAAAAGAAACAATCCCTTTCTTTATTGACATTTTTATCAAGTTGTACAATGCTGGAAATGGAGGAAAAATGAAGGAAAGTGGAAGAATGCTATCTCTCTTGTATTGCTCAATTGATCTCTCTCTTGAGTACAAAATTGACAACCCCTAAGCAAGAGTATGTCATTACATTATATAGATCAAGAAACGAATCTTCATCTACCCCCACATGCCCCTTTGTTGTCTCATTCAACTCGTGACTTTTCACCTTCCTAGGATCTAGGAAATTAAGTTCCCTTTTTATAAATCAAAGGGACTTTTACAATTCAAATTTGTAAGGTCACTTTAATGAATGAGACAAACTATCATGATTACACACAACAGAGGATTAGAAAGAAGGGGGAGAGAAGAGGAGGGAGAATGGAGAGAGAAGGGAAGAAGGAATGCTAAAGCAAATGATGTCTTGCCTCCTTCGCCTCGTTGTTTAACTGATTTGATGAAATGGCCCGATGTGGTGAACTCGGATCTTTGAACTTTTTATACCATGATAAACTTCCTTCGGATGATACACGAACACCTTAAACTGAGTGTTTAAAAACATTGTTGAATGATCACTTTGACGATTGCGCAGTGTTGCTCGCCGAGGTGCATTCCGAAGAAATGTGAGGATGGAAACCGATATCGATGACTTCTGCTACATAACCACACTATTATACTCATTAGAAAGATTGAAAACTTTATCTCCACGAATGATGACCACATTTTAACTCCTTTTACATGATGCTTCGGACATCTCGGGTCATGAAATGAGTGTTGAGAAACACTTGTTTCAGGACTTCTCAATGTGAGCTTGAGACGGACACGAGCACTGCTCACGATGATCCTCCTCGATACTTGATTGATGAGCCACTGCAATTCATTGAACTCTCTCGACAAACTCATTTGAATCACCCAACTCTCTGAGTGATGAAGATGAATTCATTTTGCTTTGCGCATGATGCCTTGCATTACTTCTAAGCACACTTGAATTCAGGACGATGCTTCCAAGACCAATATGAAGTTATCAATGCTCTGTTTGAGCCTTGGAATCATCTTGCAATCCCACAAGGACAACAATATAAAAGTTACTATGGAGATGGTAGCAACTTTTTGCAATTGGAACCGAAAACTGCTATGTTTGGAAACAAGATCTTAGGAGCTGCTATTTTGGGCAGGTTACTTTTTTGGTCTTGTCGTTTCATTGAGGGGTTTCTCTCACATTCCAAACATGTTTGTAGATGCCTTAGGGTCAATTGAAGCATAGTTACCTAAGTCTCGGGGATGGGGGACGAGGGTACAGAGGGACAGGGTTTTCGGGATGCCAAAAAAAATCCTAAATTTTGGGGACGACTTTTAAAATAATACATAAAAGTAATATTTCAATATTTTAACTTTTTCCAATGACATTTATAGATTTAAACTGTATTTAAAGTATTTTGGGTACTTTCAAGATTATAATTTGATGTTCTTGGTAAAAATAACATCTTTTTAAAAGTAAAAACATCATAAAACTTTTGAAAGATTTAAAAAAAATTGGGGACGTCCCCTCCAAGTCCCCAAGTCCCCGAAACGTTTTGGACGTCCAGAACGTCAACAAAATCCAGGGGACGCGTCCTCGTGTAACATCGATTCAAGCACTTTCCATTTTTGGAAAGTTGCTTTTTCGATTTTTTTGACCCACGTGCCATATTTTAAAGTTGGCGTGATTTTCATTGTTTTCTCTTCTGAAATATTTTGCCTTTTTGAAACTTACTAAAAATGGCAAGTGCGAACTAGCAACACTTGCTATTTTTAGAATCTGAAAATCACTTTGTCGGATCGACGATAAAACTGCGGATTCTTTTTGGATTTTTGCTCTTTGATCATTGTTCTAATTTTTGGCTAGATCCGTGCAAGGTTTGGCGGAAAATGACGAAAAAGCACTCTAGTGCAGAAAATTTTGAAAGGCTGCCATTAAAAAAAAGGACCGTATTTGAGATTTCTGTTTTATGATTCTCCAAGGTGCTTGGATGAGGGAGATCTGCCCAAAATTTTACAGAGATCGGGTGCACATTTGGGAGATATGATTGTTTCTTCGTTTTTGTGCCCTGGGTTTTCGACAGCTCTTGATCATGGATTTTGCTCAGAAGGGTTGATTTATTTTTTGTTGTAGTAGCATGGAATGATGAAGAGAATGCTATGGAAGGTCCTGGATGCAACAAGAGGAGAAAACTTGTGCGTGCGTGCAAGGGGAAAATGGAAGTAGCGAGAAGCAAAGCATGACAATTAGAATTTTTGCATATTTTGAAGGTTGGGAATGAGTCGCACTTTTGTGCACCAAGTGCACCAAGTTGCACCAAGGTCTTGGTGCAAAAAAGTGCACCCCATTCCGATTGGGCCACTTGGTAGAGCTTTATTCAGCAGAGGGGCTAGGAAATGAAGCCTAGGGGGCTCAAACTGCGAAAAGAGCTTAAATGAGGTTCGTTGGGGGTCGAGGGGCTCAACTGGGAGGGGGTGCATTTTCTTGCACCATCTGCACCAAAGATTTGGTGCACTTGGTGCAAAAAAGTGTGCCACTCTCCCATTGGTTGGATTTCCACCTTGAAAATTGACTAATTGTTGGAGCTTTACCTTGGGGAGTCGTTTGTCGGGATCATATCTCGAGCTCCGGGAGGAGTTTTTGGTGAAATTTTATATGATTCCGCCTGAAAATGACCTTCGAATCCAATGGTGGGGGTCTTAGCTCTTGATTCTGCCATTTGCTCCCTGAAATATAGGATTTTTGTCCAGGCTCCCAGGCTGTGCATGCAAAAAACTGGTTGTGGACACAATGCGCCTAGGTGTTGTGAAAAATCTGATTTTACCATCCTCTAGGGCTTTGAAATAACTTTCCGATGATATTTCATTTGACTCCTAACTCCTTAGGAGCTCCCAGAATCACTTCCTGAAGCTCAAGGGTTGTTTTGCACTATGCATTGCTTAGGCCTCCAAGACCCACTTTTGTTGAAACTGATCCAAAACTTGCAGAACCTCCCAGAATCTTCCAAAACTGATTGCACAATGTCTTTAGCTCTCTGATACACCTCCATGATGAGTTTAGGCCTTTCACTCCGCTCCGGGGTGTGCACGATTTCGAGAAGATCATAATATGGCCTTTCCCAAGTTTGCTAGAAGGCTTGTCTCGATGGATTTTGCTTTAGAAGAACTTGGAATGACTAGGTACCCCTAAATCACCTAAGATTACATTGACAAGACACTTGATATTGCTTCGAGAGATGAGATAGGATGACTCGGGGTTAGGGTGATATGGAGGACTTGGGATGACTTTTGGTCAAATTTTTTGAGTAGGATACGGTTGTCATGCAAGAATATTGGGAATTTCCTTGTTGCACATTTTGCATGACAACAAAACATTATTTTAAAAACTAACCTTAACCCTAAATACTTAATGTTTAGCGTTAGGATTAAGGTGTATTAAATGTGTTTGATAAAATTAGAAGACCTTAAGTTATTTAAAAATTTAATAAACCCTAACCCTAGGTGTATTAAATTTGTAAATAATGGGGTGTCTTCTTAATCTATAAACATTTTGTTTTTTTGCAAAAAACCCTAATTCTATTCCTAAACACTAAAAAAATATTTAAGGTTTGGTAAGGGTGCAATCAATTATTTTATAACTTAAAGTCTTATAATTTTAAACATTTCGATTATTGTAAAAACTAACCCTAACACCCGAAAAACAATTTTTAGGGTTATGGTATAATAGCTTTATTTATAACCTAAAATTGTTAAATCTTTTAAATTTGTAAATATTCCAATTCAAAATACCTAACCCAACATTTAGAGTTAGGTTGTGTTAAAGTTTTTATAACCTAAAATAGTAAAATCTTTTAAATTTGTAAATATTTCAATTAAAAAAACCTAACCCTAAATGTTGGAAAACCAGCATTTAGGGCTAGGGTTAAGGTGTAATATTTTTTAATAACCTTATATAAAACCCTAACCCTAAGGTTTTAGTGTCTAGGGTTAGGGTTTATTTATGTTTTGTTCAATTGTTTTTCAAACAAAGGGTACTTGGTGAATGTTAAAACAATGTTTAGGGTGGGTTTACTTAAGTTGTCATTTTTAAAAACAAAGGGTACTTGGTTGGTGAATGTTGAAAGTAGTTAAAAAGCTCCTAACTATTGTTTGAAAATTTCTGAAAAGTGTTCCAAATTTCATTGAAAATCAATGAAATAAAACTTAGAAAAATCGCTTTTTTGATATTTATAAATAGAAATCACAATTTTTGAATATATCAAGATTCTTTCGCGATTTATCTTTTGGTTTTTTCATATGTTTTATGCAAAATATCACATTTTTTTGAAAATTGTGATTTTCGTGGTTTGAATCATGTTTTATAGCAACTTGACCTGTAGACTGTACTAACATAATAAAGCTGTTGTTTTTAATGATGAAAAAATTAATTTCTAGGATGGTTGGCGATGCATATTGTAATAAATTGCTGGTTTTGATAACAATAGTTTGCAATGTGTCTTTCTAAATTTGCTTAGAATTTCACCAATGTATTTTTGTTGTGTGATGAAAATGTATTTTGATTTTGAATCACTTCAATACCCAAATAGTAATGAAGGTGACCTAAATCTGTCATTTCAAAGCCTTTCATCAATTTTGCTTTGATTTTTGTAGTGTACCTTTCATTGTTTCCTATGAGGAGTAGATCATCCACATATACAACCAAAAATACAACTATTTTGTCAATTGTTTTGACAAAAAGAGTTGCATCTTCAAATTCAAAACATTAAAAGTTCATGTTCATGAGGTGCTTAGTAAGCTTTTCATACCATGCTCTGGGGGCTTGTTTCAATCCATATAGCAATTTCTTCAACTTGCACACTTTGTGCTCTTGGCCGTCAACTGCAAAACCTTCTGGTTGAGTCATGTACATTGTTTCTTTGAGATCACCATTCAAAAAAATAGTGTTATGCGGGGATGCGTCCCCTAGATTTTGGTGACGTCCCGAATGTTTTGGGGACTTGGGGAGTTGGAGGGGATGATCCCTATTTTTTAAATCTTTCAAAAAAGTTCTGACGTTTTTACTTTTAAAAAGTTGTTATTTTTATGAAGAACATTAAATTATAATCTTGAAAGTACATGAATAGAGTTTAAATCCCTAAACTTCATTGAATAAAGTTAAGATATTCAAATATTAATATTTTATATATTATTTTAATAGCCCCTCCCTTTCCGCCCCCAAAATTTGGGATTTTTTTCCCGTCCCGAAACCCCGTCTCTTTGTCCCCCTATCCCCCCATCCTCGAGACTTAGGTAACTATGCAAAAAAACAGTTTTAATGTCCATTTAATGAACTTTCCATCTGTTTTGTGTTGCTGAAGAAAAACAAAGTGTGAAATGTTGTCCATTGCGTTGTTGGTGCAAAGGTCTCATTGTAGTCTATCCTTTCCTTCCGAGCAAACCCCTTTGCGATAACCCTTGCTTTGTGTTTATCAAGTGAGCCATTTGCTTATGTTTGTTCCGAAAGACCCATTTATAACCAATTGGTTTACAATTGATTAAAGGATCAACTAATGCCCAAGTCCTTTTTTTGACCAAAGCACCATATTCAATTTTCATTTGCTCCCAATACATCAAGCTTTTCACCTTGTTTGAAGGAAAATGGTTTGAAACAAAAGCAATATTGATTTGTTCTTCCGAATGGCCATCCAAGGTAAACATTTCTAGCTTATCTTGAATCTCTTCTAGGATGTGCTTCTAGTGCATGTTTTGGAACAATTGATGCCTCATTTTCTTGATATGAAGCTCATTTAACTTCTAACTGTTCTATGGAAATTTGTTTTCATCTTCTGATGAAGTTTCAATTTCTTTCTCGAGAGGGGGTTTCGTTTTCAATCACAAGAGACAAAGTAGATTCCCAATTTCTTGCCCTCCCTTAACTATTCAAAACCAACATATCATTCTCCTTGAAACCCATTGTTACCTAAGACTTCAGACAATGGGACGAAGTTTTCTGGATGGCAAAAATTCCAAAATTTTGGGATGGCGGGAGATGGCTATTAAAATAATATATAAATGTATAAATATTCAAAATATATAATTAAATTTTTAAAAATTATGGATAGCAATATGTGACAGTCCACCATGTGCATTTGTGCTAAAAAAATCTGTATTCATATATCACTCTTGATTCTTATTATGTCTTTGTAATACAATATAGTCGGGTTATGGTTAACCGGTAAATGTTTTGATCTATGCCTTACTGCTTTTATCATCTACACAACCTTTCTCTTCATATAGAAATATACATATAGGCTTTGTGAGTTTGATAAGTGATTGGAGCTTCCAAAGTAAGTTTTAATTAGATTTATACATACAGAGCTTTTTCTTGAATAGAGATGAGTGGCTTCCAAAACAATCTTATGCTAGAAGAATACAATTTAAAGAGGTCGGTTTTTAAAGAGAAAACAACAAAGTTTAAAAAAAAGTAGATGTCCCTGGACGCCCCGACGTCCTCCAAAAAGGGGATACATTGAGACATCCCTTGATATTCAGGGATGTCCCATGTATTTTCTTGCTAGTAGGAAACGTGGGGTGGGGGGTCATTTCCTTGTCCCACCGTACTTAGGGGTGTCCCAAACATTCCGGACATGTTGTTTTGGGGGAGGGCAGCGTCCTTACATAAAACCGTGGAAATCATCAAATTTTGCAAATTTCTTTTCGTCAACTCAATTGTTGATTAATGCAAGCTATGAGTTGTAGTTTCACAAAAACATCTTTGGTAGTGAAAACTTGTTTTTTTAAATTCAACTAATGTGTATACCTTTGAGGATTCTAAGTATCCTAAAAGGATAAATTTGCGACTCCTATAATCCAAGTTATTCCTTTTCTCCTTTGGAATTAGTGCGTAGCATGTGGATCCAAAACCCTAAGATGTCGCTTTGAAGAAAGTTGACCACACCAACTTCATACAAATTCTTCATTTGAAGGGTTGTTGATGGCGACACGCTATGGAAATACACCACTATTTGAGCTGCTTTTGCCCAAAAATGTAGACATATCCCTTTGAAACACAACATTGGACGAACCATTTTCATCACAGTTCTAGTCATCCTTTTGAGATACTCCATTTTGTTGTGAAGTGTAAGGGATTGTAAGATGATGTTTGATCCCATTTTTCTTGAAATAGGCTTCAAACACCGTTGATATGAATTCACCACCAGTGCTAGTCCTCAATGTCCCAATACAAGTTTGTGTTTCATCTTCAACCAATTTTGAAACCTTTGAAAAATTTCAAATGCTTCGTATTTGTTTTAGAAAGTAGATCCAAGTCATTTCACTGTAGTGATCAACAAACAACATGTACTTATGATCACCAACAAAAAAATTGGAAGAGAACACAAGTCAAAGTGAATCAAATGCAAATTTTTGTTGGCTTTCCATTCTAATTTTTGAAATGGTTCTCTTTAGTGTTTAGCCAAGATGTATGCTTCACATTTTTCAATTTTATTGGACAAAGTTGTAATTCTACAACACCATTCTTTTGCATTGTTTGAATGCTATCATAGTTGGCATGCCCAAATCTTGCATGCCACAAAAGACTTGGTGGCATTCCTTCTTCAATGAGATGAGCAAAGCTTCTTGAAATGAAGGCATGCCTTTGTGTTTTATCATCTTTCTTTCCTCAAATCCAACCATGACAACTGTTTTATCACATTTTCTTGTGATTTTTACTTTTCCATCATCTAAAGCAAAATGGAGTGGCCTTGTTGTTGAATGAGCACTATGAACAATAAGATTTGTTTTAGTTGAAGAAGGTATAGGACATAGTGGAGGATGAAATTTTGAAGTCCGGTGATTTGAGTTGAATTTTTCCTTTTCTTTTAGAGAGCTAACTTGTTCTATCTGCCAAGTATACAATATTACATTTTTCTTCATTAAACTCTCAAAGAAGTCATTTTTGAAAGTCATGTGTTGCATGACACCAATATTTAGGACCCAAGCATCAAATCAGGTTGAATTCATTGAGGCATAGTTGACATCATCTGAAATTGAAGGTAGATAATAACTTGTAAACTTAGTCGAGTGTGATTTTGTGACTTGTTTCTTTTCCTTATTTTCTTCTTTTTGTTTTTGATAGGCTTCAATCTTGTCCCATGATGTTTTGCATTCATGAGCCTCATGACTCCCTTTTCTACCACATCGTTTGCAAAACAAATTTTGTTATATAATTTTGCTAATGTTGACTATTGTTTTTTGCAAGGCATGTCTCATCGTGTGTTATATCGTCCTTTACCTCTTTCATTTCCTTCATTCTTGAAAGAGGAAGCCTTGGAAGAGTTTCCTTTTGATAAGCATAACAAATGCTCTCTTGTGGTTTTAGTCTTTCTTCCAAAGGCCTTTTCTCTTTCAGCCATCTTGTCAACCAATTGATCAAACGAGAGTGTCTTCAACAAATGCTTGCCTATAAAGACTCTAAATAGGTTGAGTATGCGGGAAAAGAGAGTTTATGAAGGTAGTCATGTATACATCAATATTTGGACCAACAACTTCAACATCGTGTTTTATTGCTCAAATTTCTGAATCCAAACTCATTACATCACCATTTTTCAACTCAAGATTGAACAACTTCAATTGCAATTGTATGAATTCTAATTTTGAATGGGAATCATACAAATCTTTCAACTTTTGTAGTGCTTCCCATGGAGTGTTACACCCTTGTATGTGATGAAAAACTTCTCCATCAATTGAGGCCCTTATCAAAGCTAATGCCTTACAATTTTTATGCTTCTAAATTTGTAGTTATGGCTTTGTTGTTGGTTCAATTAGTTAAGTGTCTCCATCACAAATTTCAAACAAGTTGTTGAAGATGAGAATATTGTTGACTTGTCATGACTAGTCTAACTGTGTTTCCTTCCGATTAGTGCAGTACCCACTATTGATGTGATTGAGTGCATTTTGTTATCAAGGGAGATGGGTTAATTCCTTTTCACTCCAATAGGTTTCTCTTGCTATATATCGCTAGATCAATGCACCAAACCTTTTGATATGCTCACCCTTTCGATATACCCATCAGCACGTGGAAGAAGTTTGTTCTTTCTACATACCCCGCGACTTTAGTCAACCCGGTCGGCGGATTTCTTTCCAAAAATCAAAATTTGTCGAATTCGATTTCGCACCCATAAGTTCACTATCATTCACGAATTTAATTGTATGGACTAAATCGCAATTTCAAGGACGAACAAAGTTTTAAAAAATCGCTTGGATTCGTGAAAATTGCGTTTTAGCGTTTGTCTTCAAAAACTATAAAATAACCAATAACGATTGATACCACCATTTTGGCTTTATCCTAATCGCCGTTGGAATCACAAGTTTGTAGTGAATTTGTAGTCAAAGCATGACTGTGCATTGTAGGGGTGCTATGGTGGAGAAAGAACATGTAGACACTGTTGCAAAGGTGTAGAAATATCAAACTAGTTTTTAGAGGAAAACTTTTTTGTCCAAATCTTGCCAACTTGAGCTCTAGCCCTGACAACCGTCTAAACTTGCCCCGGGAAGCCATCAACGTATCATATCAACGATTCCAAGTTTCCATGGGAAAGGTATGGTCAACATTTCATTCCAATATTATTTTAAAAATATATGGTTTTGTCTTTAGGTTAATAAAACATAAACTTTTAGTTTTAACTTTTAGGTTAATAATCAATAGTAAATAAATAGTTCTAAAAATATCTTTGTTTTTAAGGTAATAAAACATAAGATTTTAGTATTAACTTTTAGGTTAATAATCAATCATAAATGAATAGCTTTAAAAATATCATTTATAAATTTATAAAATAATTTAATTTTGTTTTATTTTTAGCTTTATTTTTATTTTTTAATACATGATAAATTTATAATTTATAGGTTAATAATTTATTCTAAAATGTAAATGTTTTTTTAAATGATTTATGAATTTACAAAATAATTTAGTTTTGTTTTATTTTTATTATTATTTTTATTTTTTTAATATATGATAATAAATTAATAATTTATCAAAAAAATTAAGTTTTAGTTTCAACTTTCATGTTACATTTTATCGTAAATATTTAGTTTTTAAAAAAATAATTTATAAATTTATAACACTAATATAATCATTTAGTTTAGTTTTAAATTTTTAATGTGGGATAATATATTAATAATTTAGTTTAGTTTTTTTTTTTAAATTTTTTTAATTTATGATAGTGAATTAATAAATTATTATCAATATCATAATTTTAAATTCTCACTATATTATTTTAAATTTTAACCGGATGATAATAATTTAATTTAGTTTTTTTCTAATTCATTTTAAATGTAAGATAATAATTTAGTTTCAAAATCATTATTTAAAATTTTCATTTTGTTATTTTATTTTTAAAAATTAGTTATTACTTGACTATTTATTCTAATATCAAAATAATGTTTATTTTTAACTTTGTTTATATAATGTTCGTTTTTACTTTAATATCAAAACAATATTAATTTTTATCTTGATATCAATTAGTTTGACTTAATTTTTAAATTTATAATTTATTTATTTTGATTTGTTAAAAATGTAGGAATATCAGTACATTTCTATAGCACCTTCAAAATCAAGCATTGTAGGATGGAAATATGTGAACCACGAGGGACAAACCAATAATGTTACATGCACTTTATGCCAACACCACTTTATAGGGACACAAACAAGGGTAACGGACCACCTTGGCATATCAGGTGCTCCAACAGGGGGTGTCAAAGCATGTCCGAATGTCACCCCTGTAATAAAAGAAGCATTGGAGAAAGACTACAGAATTCATTAGTACTAAATCAGCAAAGGGCACAAAAGAAACATTGAGTCCAAGATGAACTTTGTAGGTCCAAGATTCCCACATATCTTCCTCTCTCGGCATGTCCGCAAGCTCAGTGATGCCACAGAAAGAGAGTGGGATAACAACACTAAACAGTTTCTAGAAACTTGTACAAAAACAACATGTCTGATGATGCATGAGATGATTTCTTTTATGAATCTACCATTCCATTTAATGTTGTCAGAGTCCTTATTTTATAAATATTCTTTAACAATCAATTTCATTTGGAAATGGGTACATGACAACAGGTTCAAAAGCTCCAAGGACAATACTTTTGAGGAGATCAAAAGATAGGGTTATTGAAAAATTGGCAGACATTATAAACTCTTGGAGGGCAACAAATTGAACCATCTTGAGTGATGGTTGGTCCAATATGCACCAAAGGCCATTAATCAATGTGCTGGTCTCTTGCCCCAAAGGTGTTGTATTCTTGAAGGTGATTGACACCATAGAACAAACAAACACTTCGAATATATCTTAACTATTCGGATGAAGGCATTGTTGAAGTTGGTGTACAAAATGTGGTCCAAGTTACCAATAGTGCTAGCAATTGTGTGGGGGATGGGAAGTTGGTAGAAGAAAAACACCCCCATATTTATTAAACCCTTTATGTTACGTATTGCATTGATTTACTACTTCATGACTTAGCCAAACTCCCTTGGGTACATGAGATCGCATAGAGGAAGAGCATCACCAATTCCATAAAAACGCCTCGCATTGAGTATATATAGAAAACATGCAGCCAAGGAGTTGCAAGCCGTGTGACACAAGATTTGCTTCATTCTATATCACGTTGAAAAGAAATGTTGAGGAGAAAGGAGTTCCTTGATCTCGTGATTTGTAGCAAAGTGTAATGTCCCCTTTCCTACACCAAGGCCTAAGGGTCAAGTCGAGTCCAAGCCGTGGTCATACCCAAGGGGCTGTGGACACCGGGAGCTATTGGGAAGGGGGCCGCATGGTACTAATATTCAAATTTTGCGTTTGGGGGTCACTTTGGACCATGGTGACTTAAACAGAAAAAATAACTTTAGTTACTTTTATTTTATTGGCCCTTCCATGGAAAGAAATGCGTCTAGGACTATTGGGGCTCTTTTATCTTGGGAAGTATATTAGTGGGAGAGAAAGGAGAGGCACTTTTTGGCATACATTTTATTGACCCTTCACGTGCAACTGTTGTTTGCGCATCTACAAGTGAGGAGTCAAATCCCACAGGGACCCTAGCTTCGGTGGTGAGAGACCCATCCCTAGCTAGCAGGGCATTCTTCGGTAGTGAGAGATCTACCTAGTCTGTCATTTTGGAGCCGCTTTCAGGGCTGTGTTACGAGATATTATCAGAGGGTTCAGAGGAAGGGTTTTGAGGATTTTTGGGGGCATTTGGGGAGGATAATCAGAGGGCTTCCAGATCAGATTTACGACAGCCATTTGGGCTGGGCTTAGCATCACTTTGAAGGCGCTCCATCAGTTTCCAACCCCTTTCCAAGCGAGGCGACTTGCAGCCTTTATTTGGAGGGTTTTCCAGTTGGTCCCCTTCAGATCTAAAGGTTGAAATGTCATTTCCTATACCTGTTAATGTTATTTCCAAAGACCCTTAATTTTTGCTCTTGTATTTGGAGAGTTACGAACCTTTGAAGTTTTCCAGCTGTCTAGGGCACGCTGTGCTTTTTCTGGCAGCATTTTAATTTGTGTAAAATTCCAAAAATAGTTTTATTATGTCCTTCATAATATTAGCAAGCCCTCTTTAAATTTTAAAGTAATTCGAGTGGATATTTTGGGAGATTTTAATTTTCTTTAGTTCGTTGTCCTTATTGTAAAAATCTGCAAAAATCAGTATTTTATTTGGCTGCAAATTTTCAATATTTTGTGCATTTTTAAGTAGTATCCCATAAGGGATATTTTAGTGGTATCAGAGTTGTTGTTCCTCCACTGTGGGTTAAATATGGTAGTTTGGAAAGATCTCAATGTGGGTTTTATGAAGGAAATGTTCACCAACATGGTGAAACAACAGGAAGCCACTAACCTTTATTTGAGCCAGCTCACTCAAAATTTGAATCAAAGCAAATCTTGGGACAATAAGGAAAAATGTGAGAACAATAATAAAGGGCACCCAATAGAGGTGATTGATGAGGATTCTTGTTGGAGGAAATACCAATCTTTGAGTAAGGGTTTCAGAGATAATATGCCATTTCCAAATTATTGCATGATGAAGATTGGTAGCAAGCCCAAGTGAGGTCATCATATGCCAGTATCTGAATTACAAAAGAACTCATTTGAAGAAGAAACTTCTAGACAAAAAGGTATGATTTCCATTGAGAAAAATAATTGCATTAGTGAAACTTTGCTTGTTAGAGAAATTATTCCAGCTCAGGAGAAGAAATTTGTATATGCAAGCAAGGAGGATGTAATGGAAACTCTTAAAAAGTGTGAGGAATGGAATAGTAGAGCTAGAGCTGCTAGGTTGATAGCGACTCAAGCAAGACAACACTTACAAGAGTTCAAGGAAACGATGAGGGCAATTGATGCAAGGAAGTCTACACCCACGAAAGAAGACTCTATGGAGCAGCTGGCACATGAGGAGGAGCCTCACATGGACACTTGTGTGGAATTGCACGTTGTTGCAATCTCCAAACTAACAACTCATGATAAGCTGATTTATGAAGAATTTCAGCCCATTGTAGACCAGAATGTTCAGGATTTGTGGTAGAAAAGTCAAGTCATTTTGGAGACCAAGCTTGACGAGGATACTCCAAGGGATGGTGTTTTGGAGGTTTCTAAATCAGCAATAGAAGGTGAACCTTTTGATGATATTCTTTATAAGGAGGTTAGTAGTAGCACGGATTTATTTCATCATCTTCATCCTATATCATTACAACAGTTTTATCATGATGGTATTCAGCCTATTGTCGATAAGAATGCTAAGAATTTGGTACATCAAAGTCAATTCATCATGAAGACAAAGAGTGATGATCTTCTTTATGAGGAGATACAAGAGAAGCAAAGATGGAAGACCTTACATGATACAAGGGTTCATGGGCATTATAAGGTATGGGATCCTGGTAATATGTGGCAATTATCCAAAACTATCAATTCTGATTTTGAAAACTTTGTGACTGATTTCATAAGCAAAAGAAGGAATTCAAATGTGTCTTTTGGGATTACAAGTGTTGGCAAACATGATTTCTTCATTGGAGACTCGTGCAAGAAGGGAGAGTACCTCTCAAGGTACTAGCGTTGGTTTTCTGATTGCTAAAAAGGGTAAGAGAATATTTTTTAATCATCTTCAGCATGCTGGACTGTGTATAACAACAGTCATAATGAGAGGAGAAAATAGCAATATGGGACAACAGGGTCAAAGAGGTGAGAGTGGACATTCAGGGCAGCGGCCTCCCCATTTTTCTGCCAGGCCTTTGGGGCTTCACGAACCTTCTTTCTTGAAGGATCCGGAAGTTTCACAGGTACAACAACCAGTAGATATTTTTGATGAGTCTTGTTGGGAGAGGTACTAGACCTTGAGTGAGGGCCTTCATAATAACATGCCATTCTAGGAATATGGCAAAATGAAGATTGACAGTAGACCCAAGAGAGATCATCAGATACAGATACCAGAGTTACAGAGGGATTGGGACAGATTTCATTCCACACTTTGATGGTTCTAAGAAGTGTACGCGCATAGTCTTGGGTTCAAGTCAAGACATTCTCCGACTTGAATCCTATGCATGAGGAAGATGCAATTAAGTTTGCAATCTTACATCTCGAGGGAGACGCTCATGATTGGTGGCATCATGGGTTGATTACACAGGGACACATACACATTACTACTTATGCAGAGTTCGCGCAGAGACTAGGGAGCAAGATTTGATAGGAGGGACCCTAACAGGTATTTTAGGGAGTTGACTCATTTGAGACAAACCGGTCCCCTGGATCAATATATTGCAGATTTTCAGAGATTATCAGTCATGGTACCTGATGTCACGGAGATGAGGTTGATTTCACTGTTCACAACAGGTTTGACAGATGCTCTCGCTGGGTTTGTGAAGGCATTTGAACCTTCTTCTTTGCACGAGGCTGTTAGGAAAGCTCGGACTTGGAGTTATCCACTCCAAAGTCGAGGGCTCCACCTCACGTTCAAAGAAAGGGAACCTCCATCTGGATCAGACGAACTTCAACAGAGGGAGCCTCCACCGAGGCAGGAGGTGGCTAAGAAGCCAATCATTTCCCGAGAGGACAGAGATGAGTTGAGGCGAAAGAAACTATGTTTCGATTGCCACACACCTTGGGTTCCAAGACATGATTACAGAGGTAGAGGGAAGGCCCAATTCATCCAGGTCTTGAGGAGATGAGGGTGAGAGGTAGAGGGAGGAATTCATTGAGGACTCGAGGAGATGGGGGTGATGATGAGGAGATGGAGACTCGCGAGATGGATGATGGAGATGGGGTTGCGTTGGATAGTGCTGATGGGGTAGGAGGAGGAGACTTTTCCTCGGGAGATTATAGCCACATTT
The DNA here is from genome assembly GCA_018340775.1 of Taxus wallichiana var. yunnanensis. NCBI lineage: Eukaryota > Viridiplantae > Streptophyta > Pinopsida > Cupressales > Taxaceae > Taxus > Taxus wallichiana. The sequence goes on from CM031236.1 coordinate 203,648,696, forward strand.
TCTAGTACTCTGATGTACAAGGCATTTAGGATTAGAGGAGTTATGCAGGTCAACGAGTGGGGTACTATTGATAGTGGGGCAACCCACAACGTATATTGATGCCACATTGGTTGAGAGTCGAGGATTACAGATGAGGATTTTGAGGGCTTCAACGGGGTTGTAGCCAATGGAGAGTCTATGAGGTGCACATGACGGGTTCCCCAAGTGAGCATCACGATGGGTAACTATACAGTTACCGATGATTTCCACATTGTTGGTATGGGAGTGACCAACATAGTGCTGGGAGTGCAGTGGCTTCACTCTCTTGGTGAGTTTTGGACTAACTTTCAGACGATAGAGCTGAAGTTTAAGTCCGAGGGCAGGAATGTGATTTTGAGGGGATTATCTACAGGAGCACCTAGGGTGGTTACAACTGAGGGGATGGAGAGATGTTCCGAGCATGGTGAGGAGTTTTATTATCATGGATCGATGTGGAGTATGATGGATGTGGGTGTGACCAACAATGTTGCACATGAGACAGTTACAGAGATTGGGATTACAGGTTCAGATCATCCGAGTTTATCATTATGTTGGTCATCTGAAGTTTTGGTAGACTGGAGATCTCATTTTCTTGTTGAGTACTCCAAGAACCGACACACTTGTGAGATTCTTGGGTGGTCACATACATGATGACAACTACAGATTGGAGGATGAGATGATCTTCTATCAGGGAAGATTGAGCCTTGTGTCAGATTCATGTTTGAGGATGGAGATATTGCGACATGTGCATTGTTCTTCCGTGACTGGGCACTTGAGCTTCGATGAGACCTACAGGTTCATGTCAGAGAGGTTCATATGACATAGGTTGAGGGAGGATATCCTCAACTTTATACAGGCATATACGGTTTGTCACTATGACAAGTCAGAGCTTATGGTTCATCATTTTTTGAATCGACATGGGATAACACTCCTATGTATTTTACTGCTTCTATGCCCGGTGAGCACTTCACCCACGTGTTAGTCAGTGGAGAGACAAAATTGACTCATGGTTATTCAGTAGGTTCACATTCAGCGCAGGAGGTGGACTATGTGGAGCCGATATTGCCGGTTGACTATCTACTGGAGTCTTGGGACTTTTCCTCCATGGGACACATTGAGATACATTATGAGGAGCCTTGCTCTCACACAGAGTGCAGGTCATGTGGGAGAGTTAGCACCATTTGTGCGTATATAGGTTGTTTCACAGGTTGATTCAGGGATTCTACAGGATTCAGAGTGAACTTTCATACCCAGGAGTTGATTGGAGAGGCAGTGAGTGATCACATGATGATAGCCTTGCATCGACAGGGATTAGACAGATTGGCAATTTTGGTGTGGGTACCAGTGGAGAGTCGGTGTGGGCATCATACTACTTTAGGAGCAACATTGTTCTCTACACGACATGGAGAGCATGATCACTACATGGGGTGTCTTGGTTACTTCGCATCACACCGATCATTAGTTGACTGTAGGGTGAGGTGGAGAAACTTACGGCGTGGTATTCACTTCCTTCGAAGATGACAGATAATGCTTGGGGTCAAGCATTTCTCGGGAAGGGAGGACTGTAATGTCCCCTTTCCTACGCCAAAGGCCTAAGGGTCAAGTCGAGTCCAAGCCGTGGTCATACCCAAGGGGCTGTGGACGCTGGGAGCTATTGGGAAGGGGGCCGCATGGTACTAATATTCAAGTTTTGCGTTTGGGGGTCACTTTGGACCATGGTGACTTAAACAGGAAAAAATAACTTTAGTTACTTTTATTTTATTGGCCCTTCCATGGAAAGAAATGCGTCTAGGGTCTATTGGGGCTCTTTTGCCTTGGGAAGTATATAAGGAGCTGGGAGAGAAAGGAGAGGCACTTTTTGGCATACATTTTATCGACCCTTCACGTGCAACTATTGTTTGCGCATCTACAGCTTGTGGAGTCAAATCCCACAGGGACCCTAGCTTCGGTGGTGAGAGACCCGTCCCAGCTAAAGGTGGCATTCTT